>CM056575.1:164401422-164556422 GCA_029721435.1 Gymnothorax reevesii
CTTGAGGACAAGAAAAAAATTGTTTTTTATGTCTGTTGTAATTATGCAACTTACTTGGGATGAAATTCTCCTGATCCAGAAATGATGATGATGCTGCTGCTGCAATATTTGAGTCTGGAAGTATCCAGAACTGGTGCCCTCAAGGGGGTACAAATACTGCAGCCCATTCTGCTCCGCTCAGAGGAATGTGAAGTTCTTATTTATTTCTGTTTAATCTCACAATTTATTCTTATAGTGTGTTCCCTGGCGATACAATATTTCTCTGTATTTTGTGTGATTAAACATTATCATTTAAAAAGAAAAAGATAATTATAAATGAAAGTGCTTTGGGTCCATTGGACCACAAAAGTCCCGAATAGGATGAATAAGATTTTTTTTAAGTCATAAGGTGTTCTGGGGATTTAGGAATCCGCCCTTCTGCTATCCTGAGAGCATCTTTGTGAAAGTCCAACGCAAATAAAATTTAACTGAACAGAATTGAAGGACATGGACAGAATCACAAACACACACTCACACACACATACGCACACACATACACTCACACGCACACACACACACACACAAGCACCCACACGCACACACACACACACGTACACACATACGCTCACACGCACACACACACATACACGCACGCACACACACACATACGCACACACATACAATCACACGCACATACACACACACATACGCACACACATACACTCACACGCACACACACATACACACACACGCACGCACGCACACACACACACTCACACGCACACACACACACATACACGCACGCACGCACACATACGCACACACATACACTCACACGCACACACACACACACACATACGCACACACATACACTCACACGCACACACACGCACGCACGCACGTACACACACACAAACACTCACTCACACACACACGCACGCATTCACATACGCGCATACACGCTCACATACACACACACTCACACACACATACGCACACATATACACGCATGCATACACACACACACACGCACACACACACACACACACATTCACGCACACTCAAATACTCAAACACACAGAATCTCATTTCCCATCATACACAGTGGCTCCCAAGGATTGGATGAATGGAAAGATGGGCTTCATAATGAAGCAGATTGGAATTCTCTAACACAAAGAGGAATTTTGAGCAAAATGGGCAATATGCTGCCCACACTTACCTACACTCCCTCTGCAATATACTGCCCACACTTACCTACACTCCCCCTGCAATATACTGCCCACACTTACCTACACTCCCCCTGCAATATACTGCCCACACTTACCTACACTCCCTCTGCAATATACTGCCCACACTTACCTACACTCCCCCTGCAATATACTGCCCACACTTACCTACACTCCCCCTGCAATATACTGCCCACACTTACACAATGACACGATGCCACACTTACACTTACACGATGTCACGATGTCGTGACGAAATGCACAGCAGATTAGATTCACTCAATCGTTGGTTGTCTGAGTGGTGCGCAGAAAATAATGTTGGCTTCATAGATAATTGGCGAACTTTCTGGCGCAGACCTGGCCTTTTGAGGAGGGACGGTGTTCATCCTTCTCGTGAGGGCACCGTCCTTTTGTCAAAAAATTTTACCTACTGTTTAAACCAGTGCAATTGACTACCAAGTGTCCACTCTAGATCGCAGGCATTTTATACAGTTACTCCTGATAAATCATTGTTTAGGTCAAATTTAATAGAGACGGTGTCTGTTCCCCGAATCCCAATAAAATTAAAAAAGGAAGAATCGTGGTGTGGTCCACAATAACCTGACCTTCATTGAAACAAACTATATTAACCCATATATGAATTCAAAACTCTCTCTCAAATTTGGTCTACTTAATATAAGATCGCTTAACTCGAAAGCAGCTCTTGTGAACGAATTAATCTCTGATGATAGTCTTGATGTACTATGCCTTACAGAAACTTGGCTGAAATCAGATGAAAACACCTCTTTGAATGAAGCTTCTCCACCTGGTTTTATATCTGCTCATAACCCCCGTCTTGACTGGAAAGGAGGGGGCGTCGCTGTTATTTATAATGACTCCTTTCACTCTGTGCCCAAACTGCAACATAAATTTGATTCATTTGAGGTACTATTAATGAATTTCTCATATCTTGATGCAAGTATGAACTCCATCCCTTCTTGGTCTATTGCTCTGGTGATAGTCTATAGGCCACCCGGTCAATATTCTGGCTTCATGCATGATTTCTCGCAGTTCCTTTCTGAATTAGTTTTAAGCTGAGATAGAATTGTTATTTTGGGTGATTTTAACCTGCATTTCGAGAGGGTAGATAATTCTTCAACATCCATCTTTACTAATCTTGTGGAATCGGTTGGCTTCACTCAGAGTGTCATTGGCCCAACACATATTCATGGTCATACTTTAGACCTGATCTTAAGCTTTGGTGTTGAGATTGCCAAAGTTGACATCCATTCACACAATCCCAGCTTATCGGACCATTTTCTTTTAACATCCAGTCTACAATTGGCCCACCCTGTATTATTAGAAAATAGGATGTATGTAAGTCGTACTTTTACTGCCGCAACATCTTCACAATTCATTGAAGTACTACCAACTTATCTTGATTATCCAGCCAGCCCCCTCTCTATTGATGAAATGGCAGGTAAGTTTGCTAATGCCCTCCGTAGTACACTTGATGTAGTTGCCCCATTGAAATTCAAAAAGGCTACTCAGAATAAGAGACCAGCCCCATGGTACACTGACCGGACGCGGACTCTAAAGCAAAAATCCCGTCAACTAGAACGCAAATGGCGCTGCACTAAACTCCAGGTATTCCACCGTGCTTGGAAAGAGAGCCTTGTTGTGTATAAGCAGGCTTTGTCTGTTGCTAGGTCGTCATATTTTGCAAATCTTATACAGGAAAATAAAAATGACCCTCGATTCTTGTTCAAAATAGTGGCCAAATTAACAAACAACCATGCTGCAAGTTCCCCTCAAATTCCACCATCCTGCAGCAGTGATGATTTTTTAAAATTCTTTAGTGGCAAAATAATTGAAATTAGAGAAAATATTAGTGCTTCCCTGGCAGTTGGTGAAGGCCTTAACTTAAAACCTCATGCTATGCATATAAACCAATTTAATTCATTCTCTCCCATATCCCCGAGCGAACTTGCCAAACTGGTCGCTACTTCCAAATCAACAACTTGTCTCTTAGATCCCATCCCAAGTAAGTTACTGAAGGAACTCCTGCCCATTCTTGGCAGTCAAATTCTGCACATAATCAATTCTTCCCTGATTTCAGGTTTGATTCCGACTTCATTTAAGATTGCTGAAATTAAGCCTCTACTCAAAAAACCAAATTTAGATCCAACAGTTTTGGCCAATTATAGGCCGATCTCAAACCTTCCATTTCTATCCAAGATCCTTGAGAAATGTGTTGCCCAACAGCTCACTTGCTTCTTGCAAACGAATAAGGTAAATGATAGGTTTCAATCTGGCTTTAGAAAACATCGTAGCACTGAAACAGCCCTCACTGTAGTAATGAATGATCTACTTCTCTCCATGGACTGTGGCCGCATCTCTGTCCTTGTCCTACTAGATCTAAGTGCTGCCTTAGACACGATAGACCACCATATTCTTCTTCACAGGCTAGAAAATCTGGTTGGTATTTCTGGACTCGCCCTTTCATGGTTTAAGTCCTATCTTTCTGATAGATGTCAGTTTGTCAGAGTAAATGGTAATTCCTCTGAGTATTCCAAGGTGAACTTTGGAATACCTCAAGGATCTGTTCTGGGCCCTCTGCTGTTTTCCTTATACATGCTTCCCCTTGGAAGCATCATAAGTAGTTATGATGTGAAGTACCATTGTTATGCAGATGACACGCAGCTTTATATATCTTTTAAACCAGGTGAAATCGATCCACTAACTAGATTAGAGATGTGTCTTAAAGCCGTTAAAGCATGGATGACACAGAATTTTCTCTCTTTAAATCCAGATAAAACTGAAATATTGGTAATTGGTCCCAAATCACTCAGAGACACATTCCTCAAGTTTTCTCTCAACGTCGACAGTCTCCGGGTTTCTGCAAAAGCTGTTGTTAAAAACCTTGGTGTCACCCTTGATTCAGACTCTCTCTGCACTGTCACATTAACAACATCATAAAAGTGGCTTTCTTTCATCTTAGAAATATATCTAAGCTGAGAAAAATGCTGTCTCTTCAGGACGCCGAAAAAATGGTTCATGCATTTGTGTCCTCTCGGCTGGATTACTGTAACGTTTTACTGTCAGGCTGCACCAGTTCTATCCTGAATCGCCTTCAATTAGTGCAGAATGCTGCTGCTAGGGTTCTGACCAGGACGAAGAAATATGACCACATTAGCCCAGTACTCAAAAATCTTCACTGGCTGCCTGTCAAATTAAGAATTGAATATAAAATTCTACTGCTTACCTACAAAGCCTTACCTACACTCCCTCTGCAATATACTGCCCACACTTACCTACACTCCCTCTGCAATATACTGCCCACACTTACCTACACTCCCTCTGCAATATACTGCCCACACTTACCTACACTCCCTCTGAAATATCCTGCCCAACACTCCCAAACACTTCCCAACACTCCCTGTCTACTATACTTCCCAACACTCACCCATACTAACATACAATCCCTCTGCAATATAATGCCCACACTTAACTACACTCCCTCTGCAATATACTGCCCACACTTACCTACACTCCCCTGCAATATACTGGCCACACTTGCCTATACTCCCCCTGCAATATACTGCCCACACTTACCTATACTCCCTCTGCAATATACTGCCCAACACTCTCACATACAAACATACAATCCCTCTTCAATATACTGCCCACACTTAACTACACTCCCTCTGAAATATACTGCCCACACTTACCTACACTCCCCTCCAATATACTGGCCACACTTGCCTATACTCCCCCTGCAATATACTGCCCACACTTACCTACACTCCCTCTGAAATATACTGCCCACACTTACCTACACTCCCCCTGCAATATACTAGCCACACTTGCCTATACTCCCTCTACAATATACTGCCCATACTTACCTATACTCCCTCTGCAATATACTGCCCACACTTACCTGAACTCCCTCTGCAATATACTGCCCACACTTACCTACACTCCCTCTGCAATATACTGCCCACACTTACCTACACTCCCTCTGTAATATACTGCCCACACTTACCTACACTCCCCCTGCAATATAGTGCCCACACTTACCTATAATCCCACTGTTATATACTGCCCACACTTACCTACACTCCCTCTGCAATATACTGCCCACACTTACCTGAACTCCCTCTGCAAAATACTGCCCACACTAACCTACACTCGCCCTGCAATGTACTGCCCACATTTACCTACACTCCCCCTGCAATATAGTGCCCACACTTACCTATACTCCCACTGCAATATACTGCCCACACTTACCTACACTCCCCCTGCAATATAGTGCCCACACTTACCTATACTCCCACTGCAATATACTGCCCACACTTACCTATACTCCTCCTGCAATATACTGCCCACACTTACCTATTCTCCCACTGCAATATATTGCCCACACTTACCTACACTCCCTCTGCAATATACTGCCCACACTTACCTATACTCCCTTTTCAATATACTGCCCACACTTACCTATACTCCCTCTGCAATATACTGCCCACACTTAACTACACTCCCTCTGCAATATACTGCCCACACTTACTTGCACTCCCTTTGCAATATACTGCCCAACACTCCCAAACACTTACCAACACTCCCTGTCCACTATACTTCCCAACACTCTCACTTACAAGCATACAATCCCTCTGCAATATACTGCCCACACTTAGCTTCACTCTCCCTGCAATATACTGCCCACACTTACCTACACTCCCTCTGCAATATACTGCCCACACTTGCCTACACTCCCCCTGCAATATACTGCCCACACTTGCCTACACTCCCCCTGCAATATACTGCCCACACTTACCTACACACCCCCTGCAATATACTGCCCAACACTCTCCCACACTTATGTATACTCCCTCTCCAATGTACTCCCCAACACTCACCCACACTTACCTATACTCCCTCTCCAATGTATTGCCCAACACTCTTCCACACTTACCTATACTCCCTCTCCAATGTACTGCCCAACACTCTTCCACACTTACCTATACTTCCTCTCCAATATCCTGCCTAACAATCTCAGTGACATTTGTGACATTTGCCACACTCTTGAGTGAGGGTAGTATGCCGAAAGGCTGACTGAAAAAGATGTAGTTTGACCTCAAACTGAAAAAAAATATCAAGACAAAATCTGTTTGATGCAAAAAAAAAAAAAGTGTTTTATTACTGTCCCGGGAGATGTGAGCAAATTACAAAGCAACATGCAGCAGAAAAAAAATATTTACAATATACTGGCCAGAAGCAGCTTTTAGGTCTGCACAGCACCATAGCCCTTCTCTCACTGACTAGGCAGTGTAGATCCCCCTCCAATTAAAGGCTAGGCCCCTCCCACTGGACCATACCATCTTTAATTGAATCAATGAAAGTTATCAATTCAGTCACACAAGTTAATTCCAAGCTTGGAAACCTTTCCAAGACTTCATACAGACATGTTCTTACCTCTTTAAAGCAATCACCACATGAACATGATACCGTGTAGAAGTTACAACCACTCTTACTTCCATTAGCTGGTATGGTGCAGCATGAGTGGACTGAGCATGCTCATTACTCAGGCACTATAGAAGACTGCCTGAAACTAGGCTTGGGTCCTTTGTCACGGCCCAGAACCAGGAAGCACTGTGGAAAGAAAGAGAAACATAGTTAGACACAAAGAACTTCAAAATACATGATCTGCAATCTTGAAATAAAGAGTTAACTCAAAACCTTGCATGTGTGTGTGTTTCTAGTAAATTTTATGGGGAAGATAGCACAGGAAACAGCTTTGTTATTGAATGTAGCTCAGTGTTTGCACCCAACAAACTATCAGTAGCATGCCACCTGGCTAACATGTGGCATGTGGTATGAGTGTTGGTGTGGTTTACTGCTGTGGTGTTTGACCAGTGGCAGGGGAAACTGCCACATTACCTCCCCCCTCTCCTGGCGCAGCCATGGTGGTCAATCGAGACAGGTAGTCTGCCAACAGGTTGGCCTGGCCGGATTTGTGCCGGATCCTGTAACTGAATGGTTGCAAATCCAGAAACCGTTGTGTGATCCTAGCATTCCGGTCCTTCATTGTGTTGATCCAAGATAGAGCTCTGTGGTCTGTCTCTAATTCAAACTTTATTCCAAGGAGATAATAGCGTAGACTCTCCAAAGCCCATTTAATGGCTAAGCCCTCCTTCTCAATAGTTGAAAACCTTGTCTCTCGGGGTTCCAACTTACGGCTGAGATACAACACTTGTCTTTCCTCTCCCTCATCCCCTTGTTCCAGCACAGCTCCAATGCCAACATCAGAAGCATCTGCTTGGAGCCTGAAGGGCTTCTGAAAATCAGGACTGCAGAGGACAGGTGAGGAACACATTTTTGAGAGCAGTAAAGGACTCACATGCTCACATTCTGGGGACCACCTGACGGGGTTTGGTTCCCCTTTTCGGGTCAAATTAGTCAGAGCGGCAGCAAGAGTGGAGTAGTGGGGAATAAAGTTAGAATACCATGCTAGAAGGCCTACAAATGACCTCACCTGCTTCTTGGTGCGTGGGCGCTGGGCATTACGGATGGCTTCCACCATGTCCACAAGAGGGCGGATATGACCCCCTCTGAGCTGGAACCCCAGATATTGGACTTCATCCTTAGCCCATTCACACTTCTGAGCGTTGAGGGTCAAGCCGGCCCTCTCGATGCAGGTCAGAATCTGTCTCAGATATTGAAGATCATCCTCCCAGGAAGGGCTGAAGATGACGACGTCATCAAGGTAAGCAGCACTAAAGGATTCCAACCCTCTGAGAGCAGCATCCATTAACTTTCGAAACGTTGCAGGTGCGCCATGCAGTCCGAATGGCATTACCGTTAACTGATACACCCCTGATGGTGTCCGGAAGGCAGTGAACTGCTTTGAGTTCTCCTCCGATGGAATCTGCCAATAACCTTTGCAGAGGTCCAACGTGGTTATGTACTTTGCAGTCCCAACACGCTAAACCAAGTTGTCTATGCGAGGCATGGGATAGGCATCAAAGCAGTATACGGCATTAACCCTCCTGAAATCAATACAGGGGCCTGAGAGCCATCCTTCTTAGGCACCATCACCATGGGACTGGACCACTCACTGTCAGATGGCTCGATCACCCCGAGATCAAGCATCTTTTGGACCTCATTCTTCAGGGACCCCACCAACCGTTCTGGGATGCGGTATGGCCTCTGACGAATGGGAGGAGTGGGGGAAGATAGGGGGAAGCAAGCACAGGAAACAGCTTTATTTTTGAATGTAGCTCGGTGTGTGCACCCACCAAACTATCAGTAGCATGCTATCTGGTTACCATGTGGCATGTGGTATGAGTGTTAGTGTGGTTTACTGCAGTGGCGTATTACCAGTGGCAGGGGAAACTGCCATACCTACCTATACTCCCCCTACAATGAACTGCCTAACATTCTCCCACACTTATGTATACTCCCTCTCCAATGTACTCCCCAACACTCACCCACACTTACCTATACTCCCTCTCCAATGTACTGCCCAACAATCTTCCACACTTACATATACTCCCTCTCCAATGTACTCCCCAACACTCACCCACACTTACCTATACTCCCTCTCCAATGTCCTGCCCAAAACTCTTCCACACTTATCTATACTCCCTCTCCAATGTACTGCCCAACACTCTTCCATAGTTACTTATACTCCCTCACCAATGGACTGCCCAACAATCTCCCACACTTACCTATACTTCCTCTCCAATGTACTGCCTAACACTCTTCCACACTTACCTGCATTCTCTCTCCAATTCACTGCCCAACACTCAGCCACACTTACCTACGCTTCCTCTCTAATATATTGTCAAACACTTTCCCACATTTATATACACTACCTCTCCAATATACTGCCAAACGCCCTCTGGCACTGACCTCCTCTTCCTCTTCAATATACTGTCCAACACTCTTCTGCACTTACCTTCCCTCTCTCTCCAATATGCTGCCAAACACTCGCCCACACTTGCCAACTCTCCCTCTCCAATATACTGCCTAATACTCGGCCATATTTACCTGCACTCGCTTGGCAATATACTGCCCAACACTTACCTGCACTTACCTACACAGCCACTCCAACATTTTGCCAAAACCTTTGCACACTTACCTACACTCTCTCTCCAATATACTGCCCAACACTCTCAGACACTTAGCCACGTTCCCTCTCTCTGCTGCTGCTCGGTCCGTCAGAATCTCTGTGGAAACTTTTCCTTGTAAGACATCCAATTTGTGCATGTGTTAGCATTTTAACAGCTGTGAGACAGACATGTAAAATGGATTCACATTATGACAGCTGGCACAGAGGCAGTGGTTGGCAAAATTTCAGCGATCAACCTTTATCTCAGCTCGTGTGATAGGGCATGTTCTTAATTCCAGCCAGTCTGAAACACATGAGGGTTACCTTACTTCATCTGTAAAATTTCACGGTGCACATATTTTTTAATACATAAAGAGTTTTTTAGGGCATTTTATACAATGGAGTTGTTAGAGACATTTTAAAGCCAAAGGTATTGAAATTGACATTTTGGGCATCGCACTTAGAATTTGTGAGATCTGACTAAAATATTTTCAGATGATTTGTACATAGATATACTCAGCAACAAAAGTTTCTGTGACACCAATATTGTTAATTATTTTTCATAACGCAATTATGAAATTGTCATACATGGTGATATCAGACTGAAACAGTACACGTAAACACAACATTGAAATGGAAATCATGAAAATGCGAGAAAATGACTTTGCACGTGAAAATGTGCGTAAATCATGCTTGTGGATGCCAATAAAAGAGGAGAATTTTTGGAATGTTCACATTGTGCCTGATGAACGATGGAAGCATCACTTATCGAAAACACAGCCATTTCGGATCAGGAACTCTACCCTCTAAATGCCAAGACTGTCTGAAAATGATCGGTGGAGGGCCATTGGGATGATTGAATCCGGAACCTCGCAGAGGGAAGTTGCTCATCGCCTGAATGTCCACCGAAACACCATTTGGAACTTATGGCAGCGTCATCAGCAGACAAGACATGTCAGAGACCGTCCTCGCAGCGGCCGTCCACGAGTAACCACTCCCAGACAGGACAACTGGATTCGAACAACCCATCTCCGAAATCGATTCCAACCTGCAACCATAACTGCAAGAACGATACCTGGTTTGAGGCGACTGTCTGCACAGACAATCCGTCGCCGTCTCCGTCATTTTGGCATTGTCCCACGTCGGCCAGCAAGACGTCCAATACTCACAGTACAACACCGACGACTGCGTCTACAGTGGGCACAACAACATCGACGGTGGATCCAACGTCAGTGGGATCTTGTACTCTTCACTGATGAATCAAGATTCATGCTTAACCAATGTGATGGTCGTTTACGTGTATACCGTCGACGTGGAATTTGATCGTTTTGGAGGTGGTAGTGTCATGATTTGGGGAGGGATCACAGCTAGAAACAGAACAGATTTGCTTGTTATTGATGGAAATCTGACAGGTCAAAGATATCGCGATGAAGTGCTACGGCCATTGGTGGTACCGTTTTTGATGCAACATGGTCCCGGAATAACGCTGCAACATGATAACGCCAGACCACACGTTGCAAGGATTGTACGGCAGTATCTGATGCAACAACATGTCAATGTCCTGCCATGGCCAGCCAGATCCCCAGACATGTCCCCAATCGAGCATCTTTGGGACGAGATGGATCGACGTTTGCGGCGGTTGGATAACCCGCCAGCTACACTCCAGGAATTGCGACAACGTCTACGTCAGATTTGGAATGACATCCCACAGCAATTTCTGGCACATCTGATTCGGTCCATGCGCCGGAGATGCGTTGCTTGCATCATGGCACGAGGAAGTCACACCCGGTATTGAAGTGTGAAGGTCACAATTGGTTAGACGTCAGACAAGTGCTTCATGACGCATGAAAATGACATTTTTCGTTTTGAGTGACGTTGGCACTGAAAAGTCAGTGTTTCTCCTGTTAAATAAACATATTGATTGCATTGAGATCTTTGCGTGTCATTTATAACATACACATAAATGGTGTCACAGAAACTTTTGTTGCTGAGTATATTAGGAATGCAGCTATTCCTGGACAGCTCTGTAGTTCTGGACTGAACTCAATTCATACAATTCTGAAGCTTTAATTCTCTATCATAGAAATTTATGCTCCAATTTATTGCCAGGTTTTTTAATTCTAAAAGTGGTGAAGCATCAAAAAAGTAAAAGGAAAATTACATGAAATGAACTTGGAAATACACTTCTGTTATGATTCTGCCTTTTGTGTGTTGTCTCGCGCCTGTTTGTGCTTGTGCCTTGCTTTCGTTTTTCAGCTTTCAGTTCGGCCGTCTGACAATCCACTCCCACTCTGCCTTCAGCGATGTCACGAGACTGATTTCAGCATGCCTGCATCTTGTCGTCCAATCAAGTTTTCTCTTTCGGTTTTGGCTCTGGTATTTCATTCATTGCTTCCACCTGTGTTTCATTCTGGGTCTCGCGAAACTCTGAGTGACTGCATTCTCTGATAGGATAATTACTAACCCGTACTGACCAGCTCTTATTTGAGGGTGATTGTAAATATTTCGTCACGTAGTATTAACCTTATTAACTCATTAGCGAAGGCGTGTCCTAGCCTTCGTGAATTCTACCTAAGCTGTCCCTGATTAATTACTGCGTTTAAAACTATGCTTTCTTTTGCATTTCTTGTGGTGCTTTTTACTCGTCACGTTTAGATTGCCTTAATCTAAACTGTCCCGCTTGATTGATCGTCTCAGCGTCTTGTCTTGAGTCATTATTGTTAACCCGGTCCTCGTGTAATTGTGTATTAATCCCATGTGTTTCTGTTTCAGTCGAGATTGTATTCCGAGTCCCCGCCTCTTCTCGTGACTATATGTGGCTGCATTGGGCGCGGATGTCAGACGGATCCTCGTATTGACTCAGTCTACATGGTGAAATCTGAGCTCCTCGTGCCCTCCAAGTTTTTCCCGTGAATTATTCCAGAGTCTTATATTTTGCTGCGCTCTTGTCTCGTCTGCCCCGTGTTTAAGTCTCCCAGTGTGTCCGTCAGTTTAGTTAGGTTCAGTTTTTGTTTTCTTAGTTTATCCTCTCCTGGAGAGTGTACTTCTGGTCCCCCCTGCCTTTGGCAGTGTACCTTAGTTCTCCCCATTTGTTCAGTGCTTGTGCCCGGTGTTTTATTTCTGGCGTGTCTGCCAATTTCCCCTTAGTGTGTTGTGTTTAATAAACACTTCTGGATCCTGCAACTGGTGTCCCTCTGACCTCTCCTTACAACTTCAGTATTTTCTTCAAGGAAAAATGCTTTATAACCAAAGGCAGCACACTGGTTTCAAACAGCTCAAATGTGATGACCTCCTAAAATTAAAACCATCACTGCAAGTAAATAACATTTTCAAATAGGGAATGGGACAGTAAGAATGGAGGCAGATATGAAGGTGTGCTAAATAATCATTCTAGAATAACGAATGAGACTGTAAGAGTGGGGGTGGATTTGGAAGTATGCGCGATAATAATATTCTAGAATGAGGAATGGAACAGTCAGAATGGAGGTGGCTTTGGGGGTATGTTAATCATATTCTAGAATAAAGAATGGAACAGTAAGGCCGGAACAGGATCTGGAGGCATGCTTGATAATCAAATTCTAGAATAAGGAATGACACCATTATGTAATGTGGAAAAAAAAGAAGCCACTAGATGGCAGCATTGACTTTTTTTTTTGTTAAGCCAGTCTGGAGCTAGGTTTGGGCATGTCCTGGGCATGTCTGAGAGGGGAATGTCCCAGAGAATTGAAAAAAAAAATTTAAAAGGTGGGAGGGGGCTGCAAAAGAGTATATAAGGAGAAAAATTGAGAGAGTAAAGTAGTAGGAGAAATTGCAAGCAGAAGGATACATGTGACCAGACCTGTCACTCTATTCAAGACCTGTGAAGCTTTTAGTGGATTTTTGCCTGTGTTGGAGCATTTTCCTCACCCAAATCATCGCAAAGCAACACCACTAAAGGGACTGTAAATATCTTATTTTTGTTTATATCAATCTTGGTCAATTTTTGTTTGTTTAGTTAAATCTGTAACTAAAAATTTTTTAATTTTGTCTGTCATCCCTTGCTGTCTGATAGGTCATAACAAATTGGGGCCATAACAGTAACATTGGAGGTAAATTTGTATGCATAATAATCATATTCTACACTAAGGAGTGGGAGTAAGACTGGAACGCGATTTGGGGTTGTACAGAAGCTGGTGATGTGGTAACGGACTCCGTCAGATTGGAGAAATTGGCGTTCTGCGTCTAGACAGGAACCAGGTCTCCTACTGAATCAGTCCATTGACCGTTATTTTGACTTATTGGAGGAACCTCACTTGAAACAGAATTATCTTGGGTTTTCGATTTGAAAATAACGTTTGAGGGGCGTTCACGCGCACTTTACCAGTCGCAGCTCTAACAGGATAAAGTATGATTGCAGAAGTAATTCATTTTCATCAGGCACCCATTAATCCTGGAACAGTGTGAGAATACAGGCCAAAAGCCAAGAAGAAGCACAAAAAACAACACATTGTAAACTTAGCAGAAACAGAATAGCTGCATAATAACCAAAGACAGAAATGAGGAGCAGATGCAATCTGCGTAGCGAGGGACTGCTGCAAGCGCCAGGATGAACATCAAGCAAAAAACCAAACAGCATGTTGCACAGCATCAAAAGTCACTGCAAACAGCAGCGGAGGTAAGTGAGCTTGACGTCTTTCAAATAGACGGCTGTATGACCTCGTGATGTGTCTCCTCCAATCGTGTGCCTGCTGATGCTGACGTGCTGGTAGCTCACAGGCTGCTGTCAGCTGATGCAGCTCTTCTCCAGTTTCCTGCCTGAACTAGTTACTCTCGTTTCAACAGAGGGGGGGTAAGTTTGGAAGTATTGTATGATTCTGAATCCACATATTCATATGGTTGTGCATGAGGAATGCTGTGTCAGTATATGCACTGGTCATTACACTGTGTACCAGGTTATGAGTGTATGTATGTACCTAGTCCGTCAAAAACACATCTTCTCCGGAACTGGTTAAAACGGGGGAAATAGTCAAATTGTCATGAGTATGAATTTTAGGAGAACCTGTGAACCCAACGCTCCAAAATCTTCAGCGTGTGTCCTCAACAACATATGTAAACAAACAGGCATCAGTTTGATTCTTTATTCCCCATTTGATTTTTTGGCGTCCGTGAGACAAACTTTGAATGTGAAATAGCCCACAAACACACACACACACACGCGCACACACACACACGCACACACACAAACACACGCACACGCATATATATTAGACCAGTAAATGGAGAAAGAAAGATAGATGTGGAGGACTGACACTGAAGAACAGAAGCAAGTGTTTGCTCAGGAATGAGAGAGAGAGAGAGAGAGAGAGGAAGGACTGCACAGATAAAGGAAGGGATTGTGAGTGAGACGGCGAGGGAAAGGGAGAGAGAGAATAATGCGAGAGAGAAAGAGTGTAGCAGGGATCACAGCTAAAGTTCCCAGAAGGGACGGGACTCGGGCATTAATCTTCAGCGCCTGACAGCTCAGAAAGTTTTTCACGAAGCAACGTTTCCTCCAGCCATTATAAAGCTTCACCCAAGCAAAACCCTCCAACCCCTCCCAGAGCGGGGGGCTCCCTCGGGGAAGAACTGCTGTCTGATTCAGCAAAGAAAGAGGGTACCCCCCTCAGCCCCATCTCTATCGGTGATTCCCTCTCTGTCATCCCTCAATCACAGCCACAGATCTATCACACCCATTACACAGCTTTTCATAATAAGCTGATACACACACAACATCACTCTCAACACTCACATTTATCGTTGCCAGCAAACTGTGCGCAGACCTGTGCGTGCAGTGCAGGTTCGCTGAGTGAACTGTGTGCAGACCTGTGCGTGCAGTGCAAGCTCGCTGAGTGAACTGTGTGCAGACCTGAGCGTGCAGTGCAGGCTCGCTGAGTGAACTGTGCGTGCAGTGCAAGCTCGTAGAGTGAACTGTGCGCAGACCTGTGCGTGCAGTGCAGGCTCGCTGAGCGAACTGTGGGCAGACCTGTGCCTGCAGTGCAGGCTTGCTGAGCGAACTGTGCACAGACCTGTGCGTGCAGTGCAGGCTCGCTGAGCGAACTGTGCGCAGACCTGAGCGTGCGGTGCAGCCTCGCTGAACAAACTGTGCGCAGACCTGAGCGTGCGATGCAGCCTCGCTGAGCGAACTGTGCGCAGACCTGAGCGTGCGGTGCAGCCTCGCTGAGCGAACTGTGCGCAGACCTGAGCGTGCGGTGCAGCCTCGCTGAGCGAACTGTGCGCAGACCTGAGCGTGCGGTGCAGCCTCGCTGAGCGAACTGTGCGCAGACCTGAGCGTGCGGTGAAGCCTCGCTGAGCGAACTGTGCGCAGACCTGAGCGTGCGGTGCAGCCTCGCTGAGCGAACTGTGCGCAGACCTGAGCGTGCGGTGCAGCCTCGCTGAGCGAACTGTGCGCAGACCTGAGCGTGCGGTGCAGCCTCGCTGAACGAACTGTGCGCAGACCTGAGCGTGCGGTGCAGGCTCGCTGAGCGAACTGTGCGCAGACCTGAGCGTGCGGTGCAGCCTCGCTGAGCGAACTGTGCGCAGACCTGAGCGTGCGGTGCAGCCTCGCTGAGCGAACTGTGCGCAGACCTGAGCGTGCGGTGCAGCCTTGCTGAGCGAACTGTGGGCAGACCTGAGCGTGCGGTGCAGCCTCGCTGAGCGAACTGTGCGCAGACCTGAGCGTGCGGTGCAGCCTTGCTGAGCGAACTGTGGGCAGACCTGAGCGTGCGGTGCAGCCTCGCTGAGCGAACTGTGCGCAGACCTGAGCGTGCGGTGCAGCCTTGCTGAGCGAACTGTGGGCAGACCTGAGCGTGCGGTGCAGGCTCGCTGACATCCAGGCTGCTTTATACAATCTCCCCAGGACAGAGCAGCGGACACACACACACACACTACATTGAAAAGCATAAAAGAAAATGCTATATACACCTCTAAAACGTCAGGTTTGGAGCTGTTCAGTTTGCATGCCCTCGTTAATGAGGCTTTTTCCTGTCTGACTGTCTAAATGGTCGGAGAACAGAAAGTTCTTTAGTCATGAAATCTGTGCTAATTATACACAACCATCAAAAGCTCCTGGATCTGATTAGATGGGCCCTGTGCGTGTCAGCTGAACTCACTGAGTGTTGCTTCATCTCTTTGTTTCTCCAGCGATTGTAAGTTTGTGGGGGATGCTGCGATAATCCGCCAGCATCCGCTCTGCACAGTTCTCAGGTCTTTGATGAGGAGTTCTGGTGGACCAGCCCAGAAGTAAGAGGTGTCCTGTTTCTGCCCTTCTGCTCTGCTTGTTTTCGTCAAGGGTACGAAGGCTGTGCATGCAAAAATCCCCATTTGAAGATTGCATCAGATACTTTTATGCATTTAACTCTTCCATTCTCAGGTGGAATTGTAAAGAGCTGATTGAAGCTCATTAGCCCCACATTGGCAAAACATAATTTCATGAACTGCTTTCTTCCCATTGAGAGGGAGGGGATCTGTTGGTGACCATGTGACCGTGCTGCCGGCCATGCTCTGTTCATACTCTGCCCCCGGTGATTGAATGTACTCAGTTCAATAAAATACTTTTTACTTCTACTTCCCCATGTGATCTCCCTTATTTATTCCCAATGTTTTGGGTCATTCCAAAATTCTCAGGCCTCATTAAGGATGTGTTGATCTTTTGTAAACTGCTGCCGGAAGGCCTGAATGCTTTGACATGCTGAGGTACGAGAAAAGCCAATTATCATGTTAGTTTTATGTTACCTGTAAAAAAACAAGTGGGCTTTCGCCATGTAACCACTGCATGTATGGTGGGTTTATTGAGGCTAGGAAATTGACCCCGTGATCAGTTCTGCTGGAGGAGAATAATCAGAACACGTGTTCGAGCGAAAAGCAGTGGGTCACTGCAGGGAGCCGAGCGCAGACAGGAGAGAAACAGGACCAACCTTCTGAATCCAAGACCAGAGATGGATTTACGGTCCAAAATAACTGGGAAAAAAATGTAGTTGCAAACAGACTAAAATAAAAAAACCAGCTGGGGAGAATGCTGTACAGGAGCAACTGCCACAGGGCAAAAAACCTTGTACCCTTGTAAAGAGAGAAAGTTGGGATGGGCTGGGACTAAAAATACAATCATGACTATCGGAACAAGTACTGAGACAAACTGGCACCGAGAGGAGAAGACAGACAGCTTAAATGATGGGGGAAGTAAAGGGAGAACAACTGACAGGTGGGTGGGAGAGCAGGGGAGCAGAGGGGCGTGGTTACACAGCAAAGGGGCGTGGTTACAAACAAGGAAATAGGAGGCTCTGAAGTAACAGAAAGGAGAGGAAAAGCAGGGGTGAAATATTACACATGGAAGACCGAGGAAAGAGAAGAAAATAGCGCATGACAGAATAAAAAGAACTGTAAATAACTAAGCCAACACTGACAAGTAACCAAAAAAAAAGATGTTCAGGTACAGCACAAACAAAAGCAGATATGGTGATAGAGTGAGTGACTAAAATGTGAGTTAGGATGGAAAAGGAGACTGTAGAGTGAGTGACCGAAAAGTGTGAGTTAGGATGGGGATAGAGACTGAAGAGTGAGTGACTGTAAAGTGTGAGTTAGGATAGAGGTAGAGACTGAAGAGTGAGTGACCGGAAAGTGTGAGTTTGGATGAGGTAGAGACTGAAGAGTGAGTGACCGTGAAGTGTGAGTTAGGATGGAGGTGGAGACTGTAGAGTGAGTGACCATTAAGTGTAAGTTACTATGAAGGTAGCGACTGTAGAGTGAGTGACTGTAAAGTGTGAGTTAGGATGGAGGTAGAGACTGTAGAGTGAGTGACCATAAAGTGTGAGCTAGTATGGAGGTAGAGACTGTAGAGTGAGAAACCATAAAGTGTGAGTTAGGATGGAGGAGTAGACTATAAAGTTATTAACTGCAAAATGTGAGTTAGGATGGAGGTGGAGACTGTTGAGTGAGTGACCATAAAGTGTGAGTTAGGATGGAGGTAGAGACTGTAGAGTGAGTGACTAAAGTGTGAGTTAGGATGGAGGAGGAGACTGTAGAGTGAGTGACTGTAAAGTGTGAGTTAAAATGGAGGTAGAGACTGTAGAGTGAGTGACTGTAAAGGGTGAGTTAAAATGGAGGTAGAGACTGAAGAGTGAGTGACCGTAAAGTGTGAGCTAGGATGGAGGTAGAGACTGTAGAGTGAGAAACCATAAAGTGTGAGTTAGGATGGAGGAGGAGACTATAAAGTGAGTAACTGCAAAATGTGAGTTAGGATGGAGGTGGAGACTGTTGAGTGAGTGACTGTCAAGGGGGAGTTAGGATAGAGGTAGAAATTGTAGACTGAGTGACTGTAAAGTGTGAGTTAGGATGGAGGTAATACCTGTAAAGTGAGTGACTGTAAAGTGTGAGCTAGGATGGAGAAGGAGACTGTAGAGTGAGAGACCGTAAATTGTAAGTTCGGATGGAGGTAGAGACTGTATGGTGAGTGACTGTAAAGTGTGACTTTGGATGGAGTAGGAGACTGTAGAGAGAGACTGTAAAATGTGGGTTAGGATGGAGGTAGAGAGTGTAGAGAGAGTAACTGCAAAGTGTGAGTTAGGATGGAAGTAGAGACTGTATGGTGAGTGACTGTAAAGTGTGAGTTAGGATGGAGGACGAGACTGTAGAGTGAGTGACCGTAAAGTGTGAGTTAGGACAGAGGTAGAGACTGTAGAGTGTGTGACTGTAAAGTGTGAGAAAGAAAGGAGGAGGAGACCATTGAGTGAGTGACCATAAAGTGTGAGTAAGGATGGAGGTAAAGACTGAAGAGTGACTGACTGCAAAATGTGAGTTAGGATGTAGGTAGAGACTGAGTGAGTGACTAAAGTGTGAGTTAGGATGGAGGTGGAGACTGTTGAGTGAGTGACCATAAAGTGTGAGTTAGGATGGAGGAGGAGACTGTAGAGTGAGTGACTGTAAAGTGTGAGTTAAAATGGAGGTAGAGACTGTAGAGTGAGTGACTGTAAAGTGTGAGTTAAAATGGAGGTAGAGACTGAAGAGTGAGTGACCAGAAAGTGTGAGTTAGGATGGAGGTAGAGACTGAAGAGTGAGTGACCGTGAAGTGTGAGTTAGGATGGAGGTGGAGACTGTAGAGTGAGTGACCATTAAGTGTAAGTTACTATGAAGGTAGAGACTGTAGAGTGAGTGACTGTAAAGTGTGAGTTAGGATGGAGGCAGAGACTGTATGGTGAGTGACTGTAAAGTGTGAGTTAGGATGGAGGAAGAGACTGTAGAGAGAGTAACTGCAAAGTGTGAGTTAGGATGGAGGTAGAGACTGTATGGTGAGTGACTGTAAAGTGTGAGGTAGGATGGAGGTAGAGACTGTAGAGTGAGTGACCGTAAGTGTGATTTAGGATGGAGGTAGAGACTGTTGAGAGAGTAACTGTAAAATGTGAGTTTGGATGTAGGTAGAGACTGTAGAGTGAGTGACTACAAAGTGTGAGTTAGGATGGAGGTAAAGACTGTCAAGTGAGTGACTGTAAAGTGTGAGTTAGTACGGAGGAGGAGACTGTAGAGTGAGTGACTGCAAAGTGTGGGTAAGGATGGAGGTGGAGACTGTAAAGTGAGTGACTGCAAAGTAAGAGTTAGGATGGAGGTAGACACTGTATAGAGAGTGACTGTAAAATGTAGGTTAGCATGGAGGCAGAGACTGTAGAGTGAGTGACCGTAATGTGTGAGTTAGGCTGGAGGTAAAGACTGTAGAGTGAGTGACTGTAAAATGTGTGAGTTAGGATGGAGGTAGAGACTGCAGAGTGAGTGACTGCAAAGGGTGAGTTAGAATGGAGGTAGAGACTATACGGTAGTGACTGTAAAGTTTGAGTTAGGATGGAGCAGGAGACTGTAGAGTGAGTGACTGTAAAGTGTGAGTTAGGATGGAGGTAGAGACTGTAGCGTGAGTGACTGAAAAGTGTGAGTTAGGATAGAGGTAGAGACTGTATGATGAGTGACTGTAAAGTGTGAGTTAGGATGGAGAAGGAGACTCTAGAGTGAGTGATCATTAAGTGTGAATTAGGATGGAGGAAGAGACTGTAGTGTGAGTGACTGTAAAGTGTGAGGTAAGATGGAGGTAGAGACTGTACAGTGAGTGACTGTAAAGGGTGAGTTAGAATGGAGGTAGAGACTGTAAAGTTTGAGTTAGGATGGAGCAGGAGTCTGTAGAGTGAGTGACCGTAAAGTGTGAGTTTGGAGACTGTAGAGTTAGTGACTGTAAAATGTGAGTTTGGTTGAAGGATTGAGACTGTAGAGTGAGTGACTGTAAAGTGTGAGTTAGGATGGAGGTAGAGACTGTAGCATGAGTGACTGCAAAGTGTGAGTTAGGATGGAGGTAGAGACTATATGGTGAGTGACTGTAAAGTGTGAGTTAGGATGGAGAAGGAGACTCTAGAGTGAGTGACTGTTAAGTGTGAGTTAGGATGGAGGTAGAGACTGTATGGTGAGTCACTGTAAAGTGTGAGTTAGGATGGAGGAGGAGACTGTAGAGAGAGTAACTGCAAACTGTGAGTTAGGATGGAGGTAGAGACTGTATGGTGAGTGACTGTAAAGTGTGACTTTGTATGGAGTAGGAGACTGTAGAGTGAGTGACTTTAAAGTGTGAGTTAGGATGGAGGTAGAGACTGTAGAGAAAGTGCCTGTAAAATGTGGGTTATGAAGGATGTAGAGACTGTAGAGTGAGTGACTGCAAAGTGTGAGTTCGCATGTAGGTAGAGACTGTAGACAAAGTGACTGTAAAGTGTGAGTTAGGATGGAGATGGAGACTGAAGAATGAGTGACCATAAAGTGTGAGTTTGGATGGAGGTGGAGACTCAAGAGTGAGTGACCGTAAAGTGTGAGTTAGGATGGAGATAGAGAGTGTAGAGTGAGTGAATGTAAAACGTGAGTTAGAACGAGGTAGATCCTGTAGAGTGAGTGACCATAATGTGTGAGTTAGGATGAAATATAGACTGTAAAGTGAGTGACTGTAAAGTGTAAGTTAGGATGGGGATAGAGACTGTAGTGTGAGTGACTGTAAAGTCTGAGTTAGGATGGAGGTAGAGACTGTAGAGTGAGTGACCGTAAAGTGTGAGTTAGGATGAAGGTAGAGACTGTAAAGTGAGTGACTGTAAAGAGTGAGTTAGGATGGGAATAGAGACTATAGAGTGAGTGACTGTAAAGTCTGAGTTAGGATGGAGGTAGAGACTGTAGAGTGAGTGACCGTAAAGTGTGAGTTAGGATGAAGGTAGAGACTGTAAAGTGAGTGACTGTAAAGTGTGAGTTAGGATGGGAATAGAGACTATAGAGTGAGTGACTTAAAGTGTGAGTTAGGTTGGAGGTAGAACCTGTAGAGTGAGTGATCAACAGGTGTGAGTTAGGACGGAGGTGGAGACTGTAGAGTGAGTGAACGTTAAGTGTGAGTAAGGATGGAGGTAGAGACTGTAGATAGAGTCACTGTAAAGTGTGAGTTTGGATGGAGGTAGAGACTGTAGCGTGAGTGACCATAAAGTGTGAGTTAGGATGGAGATGGAGACTGTAGAGTGATTGAACGTTAAGTGTGAGTTAGGATGGAGGTAGAGACTGTAGAGAAAGTAACTGTAAAGTGTGTGTTATATTAGAGGTAGAGACTGTTGAATGAGTGACTATAAAGTGTGAGTTAGGTAGGATGGAGATAGAATGTAGACTGGAATGATCATCAGGTCGAAACCCAGAAACACTCAAATCCCCTGACCATGACAAACCAGCAGCTGGTGCACACAAAACTAGATGCCATTATGGTGAATGAGTGCACGACAGCATAACAGAACTTAAGTGTGGAAATAATATATAAAATATTTCCTGCCTTCTGTCAGAACACAGTTCCACAGCACAAACCAAAGGCAGTCATCCTCTTCAAAGCAATTTTGGAAAGGATCATAATTATGACAAGCAACATCTCCTTAGGAATACACCTTTTATTCTTATTTATTAATTCTGATTTAGCCGCATTGAAAAAGACAAACCTGAAGCAATACATGTCATAGATGCAGGCTGACTGTTGATTTAGCTCAGTACTGCTATCTGCTATCTATCTTAATTCCTCAGTTATCTGGTTAACTCAACACAGTTATCTGGCTCTCTCAGTCCAGTTATCTGGTTAACCTCTGTTATCCCGGAAGCACTGCATAATCCTGGTTATCTTGTGGCCGAAGGCTTTGCTTTCACACAAACACTAGTCAGACTCAGACTGTAAGGGCCGAGGTGCAGCGTCTGGCCAATGTTTCCTGCCCTAGACATGTTTTATGATGCTACAGGGCAGGTAGAGCTCCGGGGGTCTGTATGGGGCCCCGTTCACCCCCGGGTCCCCATGCCAGATGTGGCTGAGCCCCAGATGTGTTAGTGGGAGCTGCAAGAGGCACCTCAGCACCTGCACACTGCAGAAATAAATCAAAATGAGTCAATAATTCCAAGTATTTCAGTCTCTTATTTTTACTTCATTTTTCTTCTTGTTTCTTACATGCACCCTCTGCAATTACTGACGCCTGATGAAAAAGAGTAAAAAATGTTATCAGGAAATCACTTTATGGGAATTTGTTAAATATCACTCTGAGAGAATGAGAAAAATTCCTTTTTTAATTGAAGTAAATTTATTCAGCCCAGTCAAGCCAGACGGCAGTATCTGCAAATTTCTCATAATTGGGAAAACCCACCATTGACCCTCTACAGCACCAGTGATGAGCCTGATCAACACGCATGTACAGTTACTGCATGAGCAAGTTAGCAGTGTCTACAAATGTAGGGCAGGAGGTCAAAGTTCAAGCCAGTTTTCTCAGTTTCACTGCTGCAGATACTGCAGTCTGGCTTGGCAGTATTCTGAAAGAGCAAAAAATTTCAACAAGTAATTCTTTTAGAAAAACCACATGTAAATGGCCTTTGTAGATGTGTGTATAAATATCCTCTGTAAACAAAGTGTGGAAGTTTGGTTTGTGTGTAAAAGTCCCTCATAGATGTTTGTGAAGCCAGCATTAGACCGTCTTATGAGATCGCTGCAAGTTACTTTGTGCAAGATGAGTCTCCTAAAGTCTTGATTGTAAAATTTTATCCAATGTAAGGTTTCCTGTTCTCAGTAAGTCAAACTGTTTGACTCATGAACCCAGCGAATCCTGACTATGAGCTCGGGAAAACATACCTGTTGTTACGGAGTGCACTGTCACCTAGGATATTGCGACTATTAACATAGAGAAACGCAACTCTGCAATGGTCCCGGTGTGTGTTATTGACCAGCACTGCCTTCCTTTGCTGATTCCAAACATTCAAAAACAAGCCTTAGCCGTAATTACAGTGATCTCTGATGTTTTTTCTCCATTATTCTAGCACACTTTTCTGGTTTGTTGTGTCACAGTGGGGTGGTGTGTATTCTGTCTCGAATAGTATCTCTCTGCTGGTGGTGTAGTTGTCAATCATAGCAGAATTTATATTGAACACCTGTGAACCAACATTTGTGACATCGCTAGAAGTTTGACACAGCCGGTCTTCAGTCTCAGTTTCGACAAATCATCAATCCCTCAGCAGGCCGCACAGTGCGTTCAAAGGCACCGACTTGAATTCACCTCTAAAACTCGCGATCATTGCGCACCATAAATACAGCATGTTTCCTAATAGCAACAAAGTCGTGCGGCTTATCCACTTAATGGGAAGAAACTCGGCAAAAAGCCTCTGTAGACCATTTTTACCTCAACAGAACACAATTCAAGCACCAAGCAAGTAAATAAGCATGTAGCAAAAATAGGATAAAATCATATCAGCGCTCAATCGCTAGCGTTTCTACTGAATTTGTACGAGGCATACAAACAAAACATCAAATGAAAGAGGAAAGTCCAAAGAATTCAACTGTATTAGCCTTGTCATTTTAAATTGACACCACACTGAAAGAACAGAGATGAGCAAAAAATGTATCTTAGCTTTGATATATTGTAATAAAAAACTGTTTGAGGGTAAATCGGGGCTTGCTAAGATTTTCCCGTTTCCAAGCATGTTTTTTTCCGGGGCACTGCGTCAAAGGATTTCAGCTCCTGAGCATTCAGCTTCCTTGCAATGTATTTTCTTCTCTGTGATCGGCTTGTGATGCTGTCAGTAAGACTTTGCCGGTCGGCATTTTATTCTACGGGCTCTGATGTTTCCAACGAGCCCTAAACCACCTTAATCACACAAACCTAGCCCGAGAAAGAGCCTCGCTTTCCCGGTGCATCAAGCTGAGTCTATGGGCCATTCGCATGTACTTAAAGAGCGTGACAATATAAACACTTAACTGGTTTGTTTTTGTATTTTTGGAATGATTATCCGCTAAATATTCAATAGTTGTTTTCAAAGTCTTTTCTGACAGAGAATCCTTGCACCATGAAGCACAAGCACTAACAGCCGCGTCAACAATGGAGGTGGAGAACATGGTCCATTCAGATTCAATGTTTCCAGCCTCCCTTGGGATCCGGTCAAAGCTCTCCCGGAGGTGAGAGTTGAAAACCCCTCTGACAGAGGGTTCCGCCAGATGTTCCCAACAGACCCTGACAACACGTTTGGGCCTGCCAAGTCTGTCCAGCTTCCTCCTCCGCCAGCGGATCCAGCTCACCACCAGGTGGCGATCAGTGGACAGCTCAGCCCCTCTCTTCACCCGAGTGTCCAAGACATACGGCCGAAGGTCAGATGACACGACCACAAAGTCGATCATTGACCTCCGACCTCGGGCGTCCTCGTGCCACGTGCTCTGATGGACGCCCTTTTGCTTGAACATGGTGTTCATTATGGACAAACCGTGACTAGCACAGGAGTCCAATAACAGAGCACCGCTCGGGTTCAGATCGGGAAGGCCGTTCCTCCCAATCACACCCCTCCAGGTAACACTGTCGCTACTGTTATGGCCCCAATTTGTTATTAGAATTTACTACACAATAGGAACAGCAACAGCAAGGGATGACAGACACAATTTAAAACTTAAACACATTTAATTAAACACACAAAGACTAATAACAACTAACTAACAAACTAATCTATTACTAAGACCAAGATTGAATTACCAGAAAAAAACAGAAATATTTACAGTCCCTTGTTTTGTGGGTTGATTTGGTGATGTCCTGGGTGGGGAAAATGCTCACACACAGGCAAAAATCCACAAAAGAAACAAGAAACGGGTCTTGAACAGAAATGACAGGTCTGGTCACATTTATCCTTCTTCTTGCAATTTCTCCTACTACTTTACTGTCTCAATTCTTTTCCTTATATACTCTTTTGCAGACCCCACCCACATTTAGACCTCTTTTTTTTAATTTTCTGAGACTTGCCCCAGACATGTCCAGGACATGTCTAAACATGACTCCAGTCTGAGCTTAACAAAAAAAAGGTAAATACTGCCATCTAGTGGCCTATATTCACATTACACTACCCACGTGGGCGTTGAAGTCCCCCAGCAGAACGATGGAGCCCCCAGTCGGAGCACTTTCCTGTACCCTTTCTACGGACTCCAAGAAGGTCAGTTGCTCTGCACTGCCATTGGGCCCATAGGCCGAAATGACAGTGAGGCACCTGTCCCAGACCCGAAGGCGCAGGGCAGCGACCCTCTCGTTCACCGGGAAAAACTCCAACACATGACGGCTAAGCTGGGGGGCTATAAGCAAACCCACACCAGCCCGCCACCTCTCACCGCGGGCAACTCCAGAGTAGAAGAGGGTCCAGCCTCTCTCAAGGAGTTGGGTTCCAGAGCCCAGACTGTGCGTGGAGGTGAGCCCGACTATCTCTAGCCGGTACTGCTCGACCTCCCGCACCAGCTCAGGCTCCTTCCCCCCCAATGAGGTGACATTCCATGTCCCAAGAACCAGATTCCGTGTCCAGGGATTGGCTCGTCGGGGCCCCCGCATATGACCGCCACCCAAAGCACAATGCATCGGCCCCATAATGAAGATAATGAAGAAATAATTATTTTAATGGAAAATGATGAATATGTACTTCAAACTTTGCCTTCATCAAAAAAAACCACCTTCACTGTTGATACTTTTTGGAGTCAGTCAGCTTTGCTCAGTGTTGTTGGCTCAACTCATTTTCATGGTCATACTTTAGACCTGATCTTAAGCTTTGGCATAAACATTGGGCAGGTCAGGATTCATTCACATAATCCCAGTTTGTCTGGCCATTTTCTTATCACCTTCTGCTTACAATTGACCCACCCTGCATTGTTAGAAACTAGGATGTACACTGGTAGTACTTTTACTGCAACAACTTCTACAAAATTCACTGAGGTTTTCCCATATTATTTTGAGCATCCAGTCAGCGCCCTCTGTATTGACGAGCAGCTGAAAAGTTTGCTGATGCTCTCCGCTGTACCCTTAATGCAGTCGCGCCTCTGAAATATAAAAAGATTACTCAGAAGAAGAGGCCAGCCCCATGGTACACTGACCAGACAAGGACACTAAAGCAAAAATCTCGTCAACTAGAACACAAGTGGCGCTCCACTAAACACCAGGTATTCCATGGTGCTTGGAAAGAGAGCCTTGTTGCATATAAGCTGCTCTTTCTTGTGCAAGGTCCTGTTACTTTTCAAATCTCATGCAGGAAAATAAAAATGATTCTCCATTTTTGTTCAAAACCGTGGCTAAGTTAACTAACAATCATGCTGCAAGTAATCCTCAAATTCCAGTCTCTTGCAGCAGTGATGATTTTTTAAATTTCTTTGATGGCAAAATTATTGGAATTAGAGAGAAGATCACTGCTTCCTTACCAGTTTGCGATGGCGTTTCTCATGATATGGAGTCTTCCACATTACACACAAACCAGTTTGAATCCCTTTCTCCTATATCCCTGAGTGAACTAGCCAAATTAGTTGTTACTTCCAAATCATCTACTTGTATCTTGGATCCCATTCCCACAAAGCTGATGAAAGAACTCCTGCCCATTCTTGGTGGCCCAATTCTTCACATAATTAATTCTTCTCTGATTTCCGGTATTGTTCCCACTTCATTTAAGATGGCAGAAATCAAGCCGCTGCTTAAAAAACCAGATTTGGATCCCACAGTCCTAGCCAATTACAGGCTAATCTCAAACCTCACATTTTTATCTAAGATCCTTGAAAAATGTGTCGCCCAACAGCTCTCTTCTTTCCTGCAAACTAATGAGGTATTTGACAGTTTTCAGTCTGCCTATAGAAAGCATCACAGCACTGAAACAGCCCTCACTGTTGTAGTAAATGATCTGCTTCTCTCTATGGATAGTGGCCGCATCTCTGTTCTCATCCTTCTCGATTTAAGTGCCGCCTTTGATTCTGTAGACCACCGTATTCTTCTTCGTAGGTTGGAAAAATTAGTTGGTATTTCTGGACTTGCCCTTTCATGGTTTAAGTCTTATCTGTCTGATAGATCTCAGTCCGGGTAAATAACAAGTGTTCAGAGTATTCCAAGGTTAACTTTGGAATACCTCAAGGATCTGTTCAGGGCCCTTGGCTTTTTTCACTATACATGTTTCCGATTGGAAATATCATTAGTAGACTTGATGTTAAAGACCATTGTTATGCAGACGACACGCAGCTCTATATATCCTTTAAACCGGGTGAAAATGATCCGGTTACTAGATTAGAGATGTGTCTTAAAGCTGTTAAAGCTTGGATGACGCAAAATTTTCTTTCACTAAACCCAGATAAGACTGACATTTTGGTACAGGGTCCCAAATCTCTTAGAGACTCATTCGTTAAGTTTTTTCTTAACTTAGATGGCCTCTCTGTTTCTGCCAGAGCTGTCGTTAAAAACCTTGGTGTGACTCTTGATTCAGAACTCTCTTTCCAGGCTCACATCAACAATCTCATCCGAGTGGCTTTTTTCCATCTTCGAAACATATCTAAACTTAGAAAAATGTTGTCGCTTCAAGATGCTGAAAAATTGGTTCACGCATTTGTCTCTTCTCGGCTGGACTACTGCAATGTCTTACTGTCTGGTTGCACTAGCTCAGCCCTGAAACGTCTTCAATTAGTGCAGAATGCTGCAGCTAGGGTTCTGACTAGGACTAAATAATATGATCACATTAGCCCGGTGCTCAAAAATCTTCATTGGCTGCCTCTAAAATTTAGAATTGAGTACAAAATACTATGACTAACTTACAAAGTTTTAAATGACTTGGCCCCGGAATATCTTTGCCGTCTTTTCATTCCTTACTCCCCACCAAGATTACTTCGTTCACAAGGTGCTGACTACTTGAAAATTCCAAATATATCTCGAATTACAATTGGAGGCAGAGCATTCTTTTACAAAGCACCAATTTTGATGGAACAAACTCCCAAGACAAATTCGGGCTTCGAACACACTCTCTGTCTTCAAGAGTAGGCTGAAAACTTATCTTTTTAGTCAAGCCTATGATTAGTTCATGATTAGTTATGTGTTGGCTCTGGTGGGACTGACTACAACCTTGATTTATGATATGTTCACGATATTGGAAGCCAGTGTTATGTAAATCCATGTGGAACCAGGCACGGAGCATGCATTAACGGTGCCAGTGGGGCTTGCTACAGCCTTAGTCACTGGGGAGGTCCATATGGTACTGGTGTACTGTTAAGCAAATCCATGTGGAACCGGTGGCACTGAGCCTGCATTAACGTGCCAGTGGGGCTTGCTACAGCCTTAGTCTCTGGGGAGGTCCATATGGTACTGGTGTACTGTTAAGCAAATCCATGTGGAACCGGTGGCACGGAGCATGCATTAACGGTGCCAGTGGGGCTTGCTACAGCCTTAGTCTCTGGGGAGGTCCATATGGTACTGGTGTAGTGTAAAGCAAATCCATGTGGAACCGGTGGCACGGAGCATGCATTAACGGTGCCAGTGGGGCTTGCTACAGCCTTAGTCTCTGGGGAGGTCCATATGGTACTGGTGTAGTGTAAAGCAAATCCATGTGGAACCGGTGGCACTGAGCCTGCATTAACGGTGCCAGTGGGGCTTGCTACAGCCTTAGTCTCTGGGGAGGTCCATATGGTACTGGTGTAGTGTAAAGCAAATCCATGTGGAACCGGTGGCACTGAGCCTGCATTAACGGTGCCAGTGGGGCTTGCTACAGCCTTAGTAACTGAGGAGGTCCATATGGTACTGGTGTAGTGTTAAGCAAATCCATGTGGAACCGGTGGCACTGAGCATGCATTAACGGTGCCAGTGGGGCTTGCTACAGCCTTAGTCACCGGGGAGGTCCATATGGTACTAGTGTCTAGAAAATCTGAAGTGATCCTCCTGGAGTAAGTGTAGGGCCTCTGTGCTGCTGGAAGTGGATGGAGCGGTGTTGACTGTTTCCTGACCAGTCAGCTCCTAAATTCTCATTTGGCACATGACACAGGACTGTATTTTTATTAATATGCAGTAGTTTTATCCAGTGCCTCACCCCACTTTTTTCTGTCTTTCTCCGAGGATCTTTCCCTCCACAACCCTGAGTCCTGGACCATCCGAGCCCTGTCCCTCACCATGAGCGCTGGCTGCTGCTGTCCTGATCCAGTTCTGCACCATCCTTGGCATGCCACTTCCTCCAGCAACTGATAGCACTGTTTAGATGGACTTTAATGGAACTGTATTGTCACAATCTTATTTTGCTTATTAACTAGATAAATAGATTAGATAGATAGATTTTTATTAGTCTCATATCATCAATTCATCAGAAAAATCACTATAAAACATTGAGATGATCCATTCTAGAAGAATTATAAGAGACTATCAATATACATTCATAAATTACAACAGTAAAATTACTTATATTACAACAATAAAATCACTATTTAGTTAAAAACATTTGACGCTTTGCTAAAATTATATCACAGGCCTTGGCAACATGGAAAACAATATCATTAGTTTTGAACAGCACCAGAAATTTATCACAGTTATGTAAATCGGAAAATTCAATGACAATTGGTGTAATCTTGGCATATAACTCTGTTCTGGTGTTATTATACAAAGGACACTCATTGATGACATGCATCTCATCCTCAGCAGCATCATAACACACAGGGCACAGCCTCTGTTGTATGCAAGGGTGCCACGCCACATCTACATTTAGCCAAGGCACTTCTACATTTTCTAGACATATTCAACGATACATGGGATTCTTTACAAAACTCAGATTTAAACTTTCTATATGTTCTGAGTTTGTTCCTACCAATACCGTGAACGCCATCTACCCTCCTGAGACTGGCTTTCCAGTTAAAAATTTGTTGATTTTTTAACTTACTACTGACTCTATGAACAATAGATCTAACATGGTTGATGCAGTCAAAATTAATAAACTCCTCACCAATACTGGCAAACCATTCTTTTGATCTTTTGTACCAAGTGTTACCTCTGTTGGTTGGACCAGTCAAACGCACGCTTGTTAACACGACTGCCATCAAGGTTAGTCAGCCTACACCAGAGCCTGGCTACACACGCACCAGTCCGTTGTTCTGGGAAGTCCCAGGCCATCTCACCCATGACCGCTGCATTCGGTGTGTATCTTCCGACTCCCAGAAAAAACCTCGAGGCTCTCATCTGCACAGCTTTTATACATGAATAGGAGCTTGTGCCCCAAATACCTGCTCCATAGTTGATAACTGACTGCACGAGCACATCATACAAATGTGTATACACCTCATAAGGCATACCTCCACAGGATTTAAACTTAGCTATAAGCAAACCCAGCGCTCTACCTGCTGACTGGGCAACCATTTTTGCAGTAATTCTATTATCTAGGTGTTCATTCAACACAAGCCCTAAATATTTGTACTGTGAGACAATATCTAACTGTTTACAACCAAAATGAAATACCACATTTGTTTTAGATTTTGCTACATTTCTAAAGTGAACAATTTAAGATGTGCTGGTATTAACAGACATTTTCCATTTATCACACCAGTGGCTAAGCATGTTGAGCATTTGCTGTAAGTCTTCTTCAGACTCTGCCAGTACACATATGTCATCAGCATACAACATAATAGACAGTAATTCATCACCAAAATGTACTCCAAGACCCATACTAGAAATTTACACTGCTAAATCATTTATATACAAGTTGAACATCAGTGGGGAAAAAAGACAGCCCTGTTTCTATGTTAACCAGCTCGCCCGCGGAGGCTGGGCTTCCCCACTATGGCCGGGTTCCTCCTGAGATTTCTTCCCACTGGGGAGTTTTTTCTCACCACTGTTTGAGGATTTTTCTCTCTACTGGGAGTTTTTTGCCTCATTTGCTGTAGTGGGGAATAGGCTGGGCACTGCCCTTTCAGTAACTCATCTCTGACTGTAAAGCGTCTTTGTGACAGTTTATCTGTGAAAACCGCTATACATATAAATTGAAATTGAGTTGTGCATCGGGGCCTCCCACTCCTTTTTTCTGTCCTTGTTAGTGCCAGTTTGAGCTGCTCTCTGAAGGGTGTAGTTGACAGCATGGTAAGAGATTGTAAATTTTCAATTTCTCGCATTGAATAGCCTTCTTTTCTAAGCACAACAATAGACTGACTTCTAAAGGAAGTTATTTTTTTCTGGCCATTTTGAGCCTGTAAACAAACAAACAACTGCTGATGCTTCAGGTACTGAACCAAACTCAAGAATGCCATGCTCCCTTTTGCGCTCCCCGATTAGTTCAACAGTTTTCAGCTGTGCAACACATTTGCAGTGGGGTTTTCTAATAATCAATTAGGCTTATAAAATGCTTAACTTGGATTAGCAGCCATACCAGGAGATTGATGCAGAGGACTGACAGTTGCTGATAATAGGCCTCTATGCAAAAATTTAGATCATTCTTTGAAAATCATCTGATTAATTTTAATTGTTTGTGAAATGGAAAAAAATGCTTGAGATGCATGAAATTTATTTTTTTGGGATCACTTGCAAATTTCTTTGTTTTCCAAACTCTTGAGTAGTGTACATTCTCCACATTCTAAGACCTAATTCAGGTAGTGTGCAGTAGGGGGTTTTCTGGTAACATTTTGATGCCAGGTCCCATAGTATATTTATGCTGTGGTCCATCTTCATTTACTCTGACTCCGTGACACATATACTGATTTTTACGCCAAGGCTGAAATCCCAAATGGTGTTTCCTTTATTATGATGCCAAGATGATTCAAAAGGTCGAAGTAGTCGCAGAGATATACTCATTTCATTTTGGGCATGCCATTTTTGAACCAGAGGCTCAGGGATTAAGAGGTTAACAACCAAAACTTCGGTTGTGCGTGGTCAAGATTCAGCAGCAAAGGCGATATTGTGGGGGGAAAAATCTACATTCTGTTGCAGCCTTAAGCGTGCTTTGTGTGTAAATGTCCTGTGTAGATGAGTGTAAGTGTGGTCTGTGCATGTAAATGTCCTCTGTAGATGTGTGTAATTTGATCTGAGTGTGTAAATGTCCTGTCTAGATGTGTGTAAGTTTGCTCTGAGTGTTGACCTCTGTAGATGTGTGTAAGTTTACCCTGTGTGTGTAAATGTCCTGTGTAGATGTGTGTAAGTGTGGTGTGTGTAAATCCTGTGTAGATGTGTGTAAGTGTGGTCTGTGCATGTAAATGAAGAGTTTGGTTCCAAAACGCAATAAGTGCCAAAATGACAAAAATTGAGATAATACCATAGAGCGATAGTCCTGCGCTTCTTACACGTGATGCAAAAACTCAACATTAGAAATGCATACTATATGGTGTATTTTTTCATGGTCAAAGTTTGTGTTTTTCTATAAAATGCAATAGGCGCCAACGTAGAAAAAGCTGATTTACTCAAAATGACTAAGGATATATTGCATTTTGGAACCAAACTCTTCAAATGTCCTCTGTTGATAAGGAATCAGGTAGACACCAGATGCGGGGAGATGGGAATGAGGATTTATTAAAACAAAAAACAAAACAGGCACGAGGGCCAACGAAAAACTTGGCCCAAAGGGTTGCAAAAGACAAACTAAAGTATGCTGCACAGAGCTATAAACAAAGAATGCAAAACGACAAAAAACAAAAGGCACTGGAAACTCCAGGCAAGAGATCAAGAAAAATAAATAACAAGACTATATATATATATATATATACACACACACACACACACACACACACACACACACACACACACACAAAACAAGAGGCAAAGACAAGACTTGAAACTAGAAATGCTAGGGAACTTGACAACAAGAGCTTGGCTAAACTTGGACATGCAACGAGACGCGAGACACTGTCTGCCAGCCAACTTCCACCGCATCCAGATAAAGGCTTGAAAATCATGACATGAGGGGTAACACCTGGAGAGAGAGAGAAAAACAAGAGGCAGGGCAAGATCAAGACATGGACAGAGATTGGATGACATGACCTGCTCATTAAGAGAATGAGCGTGCTCAGCTTAAGTACCAATTAATTAAGTAACAGCTTAAGTACCAAAAGTATGCAGCCTGGAAGCAAGCATGAATGTTCAGAACAGAAAAGCACAGCAAGATCTTGAAATAGCAAAGCAGGAATCATGACAATAAACTCCCTGTCTAAATTAGTAATATTAGTAATGTGCCTATCTAAGAATTACACCACCCAGTGAGTGTTAGTAAATGTTAGTAACTTAAAAACAGTTAATTGCCAATTAAGCTTAGAAAGCCCTGAATCAGCACAGCATGGAAGGAAGGGGGAATACCAAAGCCAACCAGAGCTCTGAAATGTGCAACAACGAAGGCACGGGGCGGAACGCAGACAAGCGGTGGAGTGGCATGGCAGACCTGGCATGAACAAAAACATGGAAAAGTAAAAAACATGGACATGGAATGTAAAACATGAAATGCAAAACCCTGATACAAGAAACTGTTAAAACTATGACTATGAACATGAAACTGTTAAAACCATAAATGCTGTCCTGGCCAAAGGCCAGAACACAACAGTACCCCCCCCTAACAAAAGCGGCACCTGACGCTGACAAAAAACATCAAGAACTAAAATATAAGAAGCCGCACAAAACTAAATACAAATCCCACAAGACTAATAACTAAGTAAATATTAAAGACAAAAACCCTGACACAAAAACACCTAACCAAGAAACAGTACCACAAGAAACAATTAACATAAACAAGGATACTTAGTCTCCAGCAAGCTGGGGCTATGGCTTAGGCTATGGCTTGGCTTGGGGTGATGGCTATGGCTTGGCTTGGGGCTGTGGCTATGGCTTGGCTTGGAACTATGGCTTAGGGTGATGGCTATGACTATGGCTTGGGGCTGTGGCTATGGCTTGGGGTGTGACTGGTGGTAATCACGGATGAGACTTCTGTCAAGAATGTGCCTGGCCGGGACCCAGGAACGCTCTTCTGGGCCGTACCCCTCCCAATCCACGAGGTACTGGAGGCCCCGGCCCCTCCGACGGCAATCCAACAGAGACTTAACTGTGTAGGCCTCCCCTCCGTCGATGAGCCGAGGAGGCGGAGGCTCAGGTGGGGGCATGAGGGGGGAGGTGGCAACAGGCCTCAGGCGTGAGACGTGGAACACAGGGTGGAGCCGTCGCATGGTGGACGGGAGCTTGAGCCGGACAGCAGTGGGGCTGATGATCCTCTGGATGGGGAAAGGACCCAGGAAGCGAGGAGCCAGCTTGCGGCATTCCACCCGGAGTGGTATGTCTTGTGCCGCCAACCAGACCTTCTGGCTGACCCGATAGTGAGGGGCTGGGCGCCGACGCTTGTCTGCCGTAGTCTTCATCGTCTTACCCGCCCGAACCAAGGCGCGGCGAGCAGACAGCCACACACGGCGACACCGCCGGATGAATGCCCCGGCTGAAGGCACCCCGACTTCCTCCTCCTGGCTGGGGAACAGTGGAGGCTGGTAGCCCATACAGCACTCGAAGGGGGAGAGGCCGGAGGCAGAGGCGGCGTGGGAGTTTACGGCGTACTCGACCCAGGGTAGCATGGTAGACCAGGATCTTGGGTTGGTCGAGCACACGCATCGGCGGACCGTCTCCAGGGTTTGGTTGGCCCGCTCAGTCTGTCCATTGGTCTGTGGGTGGTAACCGGAACTGAGGCTGAAGGAGGTGCCAAGGGATGTGCAGAATGCTTTCCAGAACTGGGAGGTGAATTGGGGACCACGATCTGACACTATATCCACAGGAATGCCATGGCGACGGACAACATGCTGGATAAGTAGGTCAGCTGTGGTTTTAGCGGAGGGGAGCTTGGGAAGGGGCACGAAGTGGGCAGACTTGGAGAACCGGTCAACTATGGTGAGGACAGTGGTGTTTCCATGGGAGACGGGCAGGCCAGTGACGAAGTCCAGAGCTATGTGGGACCAGGGACGGTGAGGAATGGGCAGTGGTTGGAGCAGACCAGAGGGAGGTGCGTGGGAGGACTTGGCGCGGGAACAGACTGAGCAGGCAGAAACGAACCCCCGAACCTCTGCTGCCATCTTGGGCCACCAGAAACGGCGCTGGATGAACCGCAGGGTCCGGCTGACCCCAGGATGGCACGACAGGTTGGAGGAGTGGCCCCACTGGAGAACGTCAGACCGGGCAGCTGCAGGGACGTACAGGCAGTTGGCAGGGCAGGCACTGGGCGTAGCTGCGCCGTTCTGGGCGTTGCGGACCAGCTCCTCAATCCGGAGGCACACGTTGTTGACGAAGCAGGTTCTGGGCAGAATGGAGCTGGGCTCTCCCTTGGCTGAGGAAGCGTCGAAACGCCTGGAGAGCGCGTCAGCCTTAGTATTCTTGGACCCTGGTCTGTAGGCCAGGGAGAAGTTAAACCGGTCGAAGAAGAGGGCCCATCTGGCTTGTCTGGGCGTCAGCCTCTTGGCAGAGCGGAGGTACTCCAGGTTTTTATGGTCTGTCCAGACCAAGAACGGAATCCTTGCCCCCTCAAGCCAGTGCCTCCACTCCTCCAGGGCCAGCTTCACCGCCAGCAGCTCCCGGTTCCCGACGTCGTAGTTGGACTCCGCAGGCGTCAGCCGGTGGGAGAAGAACGCGCATGGGTGTACCTTCTGATCATTGCTGGATCTTTGCGATAGGACCGCACCAACCCCGACATTGGAGGCATCCACCTCCACAATGAACTGCTTGGCGGGGTCGGGGGTGGTGAGGATGGGCGCGGTGGTGAAGCGCCTCTTCAGCTCACAGAAGGTCACCTCAGCTTGCGGAGTCCAACGGAACGGCACCTTGATGGAGGTAAGGGCCGTTAGGGGAGCTGCCACGGTACTATAATTCCTGACGAAACGCCGATAGAAATTGGCGAAGCCCAGGAAGCTCTGCAGGGCCTTGCGGTCCTTGGGTGCGGGCCAGTCCACCACAGCCTTGACCTTCTCCTCGTCCATTCCCAGGTGGTTTGGGGAGATGATGTGCCCCAGGAAGGAGGTAGTGGTGGTGCTGAACTCGCATTTCTGGGCCTTGACAAAGAGGCGGTTTTCGAGGAGGCGGCGGAGCACCTGGCGAACATGGTTCGTGTGCTCCGTCCTGTCCCGGGAGAAGATCAGGATGTCGTCAAGGTAAACGTAGACGAACCTCCCGATCATGTCTCCAAGCACATCGTTCACCAAGTTCTGGAACACTGCGGGTGCGTTGGTCAGGCCGAATGGAACCACCAGGTACTCCCAGTAGCCGCTGGGGGTGTTAAAAGCGGGCTTCCATTCGTCGCCTTCCCTGATGCGCAGGAGGTGGTAAGCATTCCGCAGGTCCAGCTTGGTGAAGATGGCCGCCCCTTGAATGAGGTCGAATGGCGAGGTCATCAGTGGGAGTGGGTAGCGGTTCCTGACTGATTTTATTCATGCCTCGGTAATCGATGCAGGGGCGCAGGGAACCATCCTTCTTTTTGACAAAGAAGAAGACTGCCCCTGCAGACGAGGAGGATGGACGGATGATGCCTGCTGCCAGGGACTCGCGGATGTACTTGTCCATGGCCCCCCTCTCTGGCTCAGACAAGGCAAAGACTCGACCCCTAGGAGGTGCTGTGCCAGGCTGGAGGTCGATAGCACAGTCATACGGGCGGTGCGGGGGCAGGGACACCGCACAGGACTTGCTAAAGACTGTAGCCAGATCGTGGTATTCGGGGGGCACTCTGGAGATGTCTGGCCTCCCCTCGGGAGCTGGTCCACCCGCAGAGCAAGAAGATCGGGAGTCGAGGAGGCAGCTCGCCGAACAGGAGGCACTCCACTCCCGCACCTCATGGCGGGCCCAGTCGATCACCGGCCCGTGTTGCGCCAACCAGGGATGACCCAGGACAATAGGAGAGCGAGGCGTCTCAGTCACAAACAGCTGGACCTGCTCGCGGTGGTTACCGGACGCCAGCAGCTGGATGGGAGCAGTCCGGAAGGACACCTTGGCAAGGGGTTGCCCACCCAGCCCTGAGATGGACAATGGGCTGGGAAGTTGGCATAGGGGAACCCCCCACTCGGCAGCAGCTCTGGCGTCAATAAAGCTCTCCTCAGCCCCCGAGTCAATGAGGGCGGTGGTCTTGCGGGAGCGGCCCTCCCAGGTCAGGGTCACAGGAACGCAGGTCCGGCGGTAGGAGGAGGTCTGCTTGGATGAGGAGCCCACCATTACTCCTCCAGACGCTAGTGGGCGCTGTCTTGACGGACAGCCTCGGACCGCATGACCCTGCTGGCCGCAGTAAAAACACGCCCCCGACCTCCTTCTCCGTTGGCGCTCCTCCTGGGTGAGCCGGGACCTCCCGATCTCCAGGGGAGATGCCTCTCCAGGAGAGTGTGTGGTGGCGTCCCCCCTCGGCTAGTCCTGAGGCGACGCGCGACCAGGGCACGGGGGTTGGATCTGGCCAGAAGGCAGAATGTCGGCCAGGGCCAAGGGTGAGCGCCCTCTCCTCCAGGCGGCTGTCGATGCGCAGGGCCAGGTCTATAAGGGCCTCTGGAGACTCAGGGATCTCACAGAAGAGCAGTCGATCCTTGACTGGTTCGGAGAGCCCCTGGAGGAACACGTCACAGAGCGCCTCCTTGCTCCAGCCAGAAGTAGCTGCCACCGTCTGGAAGTCGATGGCATAGTCCGCCACCGATCTCCTCCCCTGCCTCATCCTCAGTAACTCTCGCCCTGCAGCTCTCCCCTGCTTGGAGCGGTCGAAGATGCGCAGCAGTTCCTCCGCCAAGGCCTGGTAGGTGGTAGTGCAGGGCAGCCGAGCCTGCCATGCAGCAGTTCCCCACAGGCGAGCCCGCCCCGTCAGCTGGGAAAAGACGAAAGCGACTCGGGCCGGCTCCGAGGCGAAGGTGGAAGGCTGCAGAGCGAAGCACATCTCGCAGGAGGTGAGGAGGGCCCTGCAGAACCCTGGTTCTCCGCCGTACCGCTCAGGTGGTGGAAGGCAAGGCTCAGGACCTGGGTGCGTGACCGGCTGCAGCTGGGGTGCTTCTGCTCCGGGCTGGAGCACAGGTGCAGCGGTGGCAAGGGGCTGGGTAGCAGGCATGGTGGGAGCCTGACTAGAACCCGCCCAGGGAAGGCTGGCTTGCAGAGTGGTAAGTGCTGCCGTCAGCTCCTGGATCCGCTGCCGTTGATGCAGCAGCTCAGCCTCTTGCTGGGCGATCTTGCGCTCCATCCCGCTGGTCTCTATGAGACAGTGTCTACTGATAAGGAATCAGGTAGACACCAGATGCGGGGAGATGGGAATGAGGATTTATTAAACAAAAAACAAAACAGGCACGAGGGCCAACGAAAAACTTGGCCCAAAGGGTTGCAAAAGACAAACTAAAGTATGCTGCACAGAGCTATAAACAAAGAATGCAAAACGACAAAAAACAAAAGGCACTGGAAACTCCAGGCAAGAGATCAAGAAAAATAAATAACAAGACTATATATATACACAAAACAAGAGGCTAGGACAAGACTTGAAACTAGAAATGCTAGGGAACTTGACAACAAGAACTTGGCTAAACTTGAACATGCAACGAGACGCGAGACACTGTCTGCCAGCCAACTTCCACCGCATCCAGATAAAGGCTTGAAAATCATGACATGAGGGGTAACACCTGGAGAGAGAGAAACAAGAGGCATGGCAAGATCAAGACATGGACAGAGATTGGATGACATGACCTGCTCATTAAGAGAATGAGCGTGCTCAGCTTAAGTACCAATTAAGTATGCAGCCTGGAAGCAAGCATGAATGTTCAGAACAGAAAAGCACAGCAAGATCTTGAAATAGCAAAGCAGGAATCATGACAATAAACTCCCTGTCTAAATTAGTAATATTAGTAATGTGCCTATCTAAGAATTACACCACCCAGTGAGTGTTAGTAAATGTTAGTAACTTAAAAACAGTTAATTGCCAATTAAGCTTAGAAAGCCCTGAATCAGCACAGCATGGAAGGAAGGGGAAATACCAAAGCCAACCATAGCTCAGAAATGTGCAACAACGAAGGCACGGGGCGGAACGCAGACAAGCGGTGGAGTGGCATGGCAGACCTGGCATGAACAAAAACATGGAAAAGTAAAAAACATGGACATGGAATGTAAAACATGAAATGCAAAACCCTGATACAAGAAACTGTTAAAACTGTGACATGAAACATGAACTGTGGAACTATGAACTATGAACATGAAACTGTTAAAACCATAAATGCTGTCCTGGCCAAAGGCCAGAACACAACATCTGTAGATGTGTGTAATTTGATCTGAGTGTGTAAATGTCCTGTCTAGATGTGTGTAAGATTGCTTTGTGTGTGTAAATGTACTCTGTAGATGTGTGTAAGTTTGCTCTATGTGTGTAAATGTCCTGTGTAGATGTGTGTAAGTGTGGTGTGTGTAAATGTGCTGTGTAGATGTGTGTAAGTGTGGTGTGTGTAAATGTGCTGTGTAGATGTGTGTAAGTGTGGCGTGTGTAAATATGCTGTGTAGATGTGTGTCAGTTTGGTGTGTGTAAATTTCCTGTGTAGATGTGTGTAAGTGTGGTGTGTGTAAATGTCCTGTGTAGATTTGTGTAAGTGTTGTGTGTGTTAATGTGCTGTGTAGATGTGTGTAAGTGTGGTGTGTGTAAATTTCCTGTGTAGATGTGTGTAAGTGTTGTGTATGTAAATGTGCTGTGTAGATGTGTGTAAGTGTGGTGTGTGTAAATGTGCTGTGTAGATGTGTGTAAGTGTGGTGTGTGTGTGTTTAAATGTCCTCTGTAGATGTGTGTTAGTTTGCTCTGTGAGTAAATGTCCTCTGTAGATGTGTGTAAGTTTGCCCTGTGTGTGTAAATTTCCTGTGTAAATGTGTGTAAGTGTGGTGTGTGTGTGTGTAAATGTCATTTGTAGATGTGCGTACGTTTGCCCTGTGTGTGTAAATGTCCTGTATAGATGTGTGTAAGTGTGGTGTGTGTGTGTGTGTAAATGTCCTCTGTAGATGTGTGTAAGTTTGCTCTGAGTGTGGAATTGTCCTCTGTAGATATGTTTCAGTTTGCTCTGAGTCAAGAAAAAGTCCTCTGTTGATGTGTGTAAGTTTGCTCTGAGTGTGCAAATGTCCTCTGTAGATGTGTGTAAGTTTGCTCTGAGTGTGTAAATGTCCTCTGTAGATGTGTGTAAGTTTGCTCTGAGTGTGTAAATGTCCTCTGTAGATGTGTGTAAGTTTGCTTGTGTGTAAATGTGCTGTGTAGATGTGTGTAAGTGTGGTGTGTATAAATTTCTTGTGTAGATGTGTGTAAGTGTTGTGTGTGTAAATGTCCTGTGTAGATGTGTGTAAGTGTGGTGTGTATAAATGTGTGTAAATGTTGTGTGTAGATGTGTGTAAGTGTGGTGTGTGTAAATGTGCTGTGTAGATGTGTGTAAGTGTGGTGTGTGTGATTGTGCTGTGTAGATGTGTGTAAGTGTTGTGTGTGTAAATGTGCTATGTAGATGTGTGTAAGTGTTGTGTGTGTGAATGTAATGTGTAGATGTGTGTAAGTGTGGTGTGTGTAAATGTCCTGTGTAGATGTGTGTAAGTGTTGTGTGTGTAAATGTCCCGTGTAGATGTGTGTAAGTGTGGTGTGTGTAAATGTGCTGTGTAGATGTGTGTAAGTGTGGAGTGTGTAAATGTGCTGTGTAGATGTGTGTAAGTGTTGTGTGTGTAAATGTCCTGTGTAGATGTGTGTAAGTGTTGTGTGTGTAAATGTGCTGTGTAGATGAGTGTAAGTGTTGTGTGTGTTAATGTGCTGTGAAGATGTGTGTAAGTGTTGTGTGTGTAATTCTGCTGTGTAGATGTGTGTAAGTGTGGTTTGTGTAAATGTAATGTGTAGATGTGTGTAAGTGTGCTGTGTGTAAATGTGCTGTGTTGATGTGTGTAAGTGTGGTGTGTAAATGTCCTGTGTAGATGTGTGTAAGTGTTGTGTGTGTAAATGTCCTGTGTAGATGTGTGTAAGTGTGGTGTGTGTAAATGTAATGTGTAGATGTGTGTTAGTGTGGTGTGTGTAAATGTGCTGTGTAGATGTGTGTAAGTGTGGTGTGTGTAAATGTGCTGTGTAGATGTGTGTAAGTGTGGTGTGTGTAAATGTGCTTTGTAGATGTGTGTAAGTGTGGTGTGTGTAAATGTGCTGTGTAGATGTGTGTAAGTGTGGTGTGTGTAAATGTGCTGTGTAGATGTGTGTAAGTGTGGTGTGTGTAAATGTGCTGTGTAGATGTGTGTAAGTGTGGTGTGTGTAAATATGCTGTGTAGATGTGTGTCAGTTTGGTGTGTGTAAATTTCCTGTGTAGATGTGTGTAAGTGTGGTGTGTGTAAATGTCCTGTGTAGATTTGTGTAAGTGTTGTGTGTGTTAATGTGCTGTGTAGATGTGTGTAAGTGTGGTGTGTGTAAATTTCCTGTGTAGATGTGTGTAAGTGTTGTGTATGTAAATGTGCTGTGTAGATGTGTGTAAGTGTGGTGTGTGTAAATGTCATGTGTAGATGTGTGTAAGTGTGGTGTGTGTAAATATGCTGTGTAGATGTGTGTAAGTGTGGTGTGTGTAAATGTCCTGTGTAGATGTAAGTGGGGTGTGTGTAAATTTCCTGTGTAGATGTGTGTAAGTGTGGTGTGTGTAAATGTGCTGTGTAGATGTGTGTAAGTGTGGTGTGTGTAAATGTTCTGTGTAGATGTGTGTAAGTGTGGTGTGTGTACATTTCCTGTGTAGATGTGTGTAAGTGTTGTGTGTGTAAATGTAATGTGTAGATGTGTGTAAATGTTGTGTGTAGATGTGTGTAAGTGTGGTGTGTGTAAATGTGCTGTGTAGATGTGTGTAAGTGTGGTGTGTGTAAATGTCATGTGTAGATGTGTGTAAGTGTGGTGTGTGTAAATATGCTGTGTAGATGTGTGTAAGTGTGGTGTGTGTAAATGTCCTCGGTAGATGTGTGTAAGTGTGGTGTGTGTAAATGTCCTTTCAAGATGTGTGTAAGTGTGGTGTGTGTAAATGTCCTGTGTAGATGTTTGTATGTGTGGTGTGTGTAAATGTCCTGTGTAGATGTGTGTAAGTGTGGTGTGTGTAAATTTCCTGTGTAGATGTGTGTAAGTGTTGTGTATGTAAATGTGCTGTGTAGATGTGTGTAAGTGTGGTGTGTGTAAATGTCGTGTAGATGTGTGTAAGTGTGGTGTGTGTAAATTTCCTGTGTAGATCTGTGTAAGTGTTGTGTATGTAAATGTGCTGTGTAGATGTGTGTAAGTGTGGTGTGTGTAAATGTGCTGTGTAGATGTATGTAAGTGTGGTGTGTGTAAATTTCCTGTGTAGATGTGTGTAAGTGTGGTGTGTGTAAATGTGCTGTGTAGATCTGTGTAAGTGTGGTGTGTGTAAATGTGCTGTGTAGATGTGTGTAAATATTGTTGTGTAAATGTCCTGTTTAGATGTGTGTAAGTGTGGTGTGTGTAAATTTCCTGTGTAGATGTGTGTAAGTGTGGTGTGTGTAAATGTGCTGTGTAGATGTGTGTAAGTGTGGTGTGTGTAAATGTAATGTGTAGATGTGTGTAAATATTGTTGTGTAAATGTCCTGTGTAGATGTGTGTAAGTGTGGTGTGTGTAAATGTGTGTAAATGTTGTGTGTAGATGTGTGTAAGTGTGGTGTGTGTAAATGTGCTGTGTAGATGTGTGTAAGTGTGGTGTGTGTGATTGTGCTGTGTAGATGTGTGTAAGTGTTGTGTGTGTAAATGTCCTGTGTAGATGTGTGTAAGTGTTGTGTGGGTAAATGTGCTGTGTAGATGTGTGTAAGTGTGGTTTGTGTCAATGTCCTGTGTAGATGTGTGTAAGTGTTGTGTGTGTAAATGTCCCGTGTAGATGTGTGTAAGTGTGGTGTGTGTAAATTTCTTGTGTAGATGTGTGTAAGTGTTGTGTGTGTAAATGTCCTGTGTAGATGTGTGTAAATGTTGTGTGTGTAAATGTCCTGTGTAGATGTGTGTTAGTGTGGTGTGTGTAAATGTGCTGTGTAGATGTGTGTAAGTGTGGTGTGTGTAAATGTGCTGTGTAGATGTGTGTAAGTGTTGTGTGTGTAAATGTCCTGTGTAGATGTGTGTAAGTGTTGTGTGTGTAAATGTGCTGTGTAGATGTGTGTAAGTGTTGTGTGTGTGTAATTGTGCTGTGTAGATGTGTGTAAGTGTGGTTTGTGTAAATGTAATGTGTAGATGTGTGTAAGTGTGCTGTGTGTAAATGTGCTGTGTTGATGTGTGTAAGTGTGGTGTGTGTAAATGTCCTGTGTAGATGTGTGTAAGTGTTGTGTGTGTCAATGTCCTGTGTAGATGTGTGTAAGTGTGGTGTGTTTAAATGTAATGTGTAGATGTGTGTTAGTGCGGTGTGTGTAAATGTGCTGTGTCGATGTGTGTCAGTGTGGTGTGTGTAAATGTGCTGTGTAGATGTGTGTAAGTGTGGTGTGTGTAAATGTGCTGTGTAGATGTGTGTAAATGTGGTGTTTGTAAATGTGCTGTGTAGATGTGTGTAAGTGTGGTGTGTGTAAATATGCTGTGTAGATGTGTGTCAGTGTGGTGTGTGTAAACTTCCTGTGTAGATGTGTGTAAGTGTGGTGTGTGTAAACTTCCTGTGTAGATGTGTGTAAGTGTGGTGTGTGTAAATGTCCTGTGTAGATTTGTGTAAGTGTTGTGTGTGTTAATGTGCTGTGTAGATGTGTAAATGTGCTGTGTAGATGTGTGTAAGTGTGGTGTGTGTAAATTTCCTGTGTAGATGTGTGTAAGTGTTGTGTATGTAAATGTGCTGTGTAGATGTGTGTAAGTGTGGTGTGTGTAAATGTCATGTGTGGATGTGTGTAAGTGTGGTGTGTGTAAATATGCTGTGTAGATGTGTGTAAGTGTTGTGTGTGTAATTGTGCTGTGTAGATGTGTGTTAGTGTGGTTTGTGTAAATGTAATGTGTAGATGTGTGTAAGTGTGCTGTGTGTAAATGTGCTGTGTTGATGTGTGTAAGTGTGGTGTGTGTAAATGTCCTGTGTAGATGTGTGTAAGTGTTGTGTGTCAATGTCCTGTGTAGATGTGTGTAAGTGTGGTGTGTTTAAATGTAATGTGTAGATGTGTGTTAGTGTGGTGTGTGTAAATGTGCTGTGTAGATGTGTGTAAGTGTGGTGTGTGTAAATGTGCTGTGTAGATGTGTGTAAATGTGGTGTTTGTAAATGTCCTGTGTAGATTTGTGTAAGTGTTGTGTGTGTTAATGTGCTGTGTAGATGTGTAAATGTGCTGTGTAGATGTGTGTAAGTGTGGTGTGTGTAAATTTCCTGTGTAGATGTGTGTAAGTGTTGTGTATGTAAATGTTCTGTGTAGATGTGTGTAAGTGTGGTGTGTGTAAATGTCATGTGTAGATGTGTGTAAGTGTGGTGTGTGTAAATATGCTGTGTAGATGTGTGTAAGTGTGGTGTGTGTAAATGTCCTGTGTAGATGTGTGTAAGTGTGGTGTGTGTAAATTTCCTGTGTAGATGTGTGTAAGTGTGGTGTGTGTAAATGTCCTGTGTAGATGTGTGTAAGTGTGGTGTGTGTAAATTTCCTGTGTAGATGTGTGTAAGTGTGGTGTGTGTAAATTTCCTGTGTAGATGTGTGTAAGTGTTGTGTATGTAAATGTGCTTTGTAGATGTGTGTAAGTGTGGTGTGTGTAAATGTCATGTGTAGATGTGTGTAAGTGTGATGTGTGTAAATTTCCTGTGTAGATGTGTGTAAGTGTTGTGTATGTAAATGTGCTGTGTTGTTGTGTGTAAGTGTGGTGTGTGTAAATGTGCTGTGTAGATGTGTGTAAGTGTGGTGTGTGTAAATGTGCTGTGTAGATGTGTGTAAGTGTGGTGTGTGTAAATTTCCTGTGTAGATGTGTGTAAGTGTGGTGTGTGTAAATTTCCTGTGTAGATGTGTGTAAGTGTTGTGTATGTAAATGTGCTGTGTAGATGTGTGTAAGTGTGGTGTGTGTAAATGTCATGTGTAGATGTGTGTAAGTGTGGTGTGTGTAAATATGCTGTGTAGATGTGTGTAAGTGTGGTGTGTGTAAATGTGCTGTGTAGATGTGTGTAAGTGTGGTGTGTGTAAATGTGCTGTGTAGATGTGTGTAAGTGTGGTGTGTGTAAATGTGCTGTGTAGATGTGTGTAAGTGTGGTGTGTGTAAATATGCTGTGTAGATGTGTGTCAGTTTGGTGTGTGTAAATTTCCTGTGTAGATGTGTGTAAGTGTGGTGTGTGTAAATGTCCTGTGTAGATTTGTGTAAGTGTTGTGTGTGTTAATGTGCTGTGTAGATGTGTGTAAGTGTGGTGTGTGTAAATTTCCTGTGTAGATGTGTGTAAGTGTTGTGTATGTAAATGTGCTGTGTAGATGTGTGTAAGTGTGGTGTGTGTAAATGTCATGTGTAGATGTGTGTAAGTGTGGTGTGTGTAAATATGCTGTGTAGATGTGTGTAAGTGTGGTGTGTGTAAATGTCCTGTGTAGATGTAAGTGGGGTGTGTGTAAATTTCCTGTGTAGATGTGTGTAAGTGTGGTGTGTGTAAATGTGCTGTGTAGATGTGTGTAAGTGTGGTGTGTGTAAATGTTCTGTGTAGATGTGTGTAAGTGTGGTGTGTGTACATTTCCTGTGTAGATGTGTGTAAGTGTTGTGTGTGTAAATGTAATGTGTAGATGTGTGTAAATGTTGTGTGTAGATGTGTGTAAGTGTGGTGTGTGTAAATGTGCTGTGTAGATGTGTGTAAGTGTGGTGTGTGTAAATGTCATGTGTAGATGTGTGTAAGTGTGGTGTGTGTAAATGTGCTCGGTAGATGTGTGTAAGTGTGGTGTGTGTAAATGTCCTCGGTAGATGTGTGTAAGTGTGGTGTGTGTAAATGTCCTGTGTAGATGTGTGTAAGTGTGGTGTGTGTAAATGTCCTGTGTAGATGTTTGTATGTGTGGTGTGTGTAAATGTCCTGTGTAGATGTGTGTAAGTGTGGTGTGTGTAAATTTCCTGTGTAGATGTGTGTAAGTGTTGTGTATGTAAATGTGCTGTGTAGATGTGTGTAAGTGTGGTGTGTGTAAATGTCGTGTAGATGTGTGTAAGTGTGGTGTGTGTAAATTTCCTGTGTAGATCTGTGTAAGTGTTGTGTATGTAAATGTGCTGTGTAGATGTGTGTAAGTGTGGTGTGTGTAAATGTGCTGTGTAGATGTATGTAAGTGTGGTGTGTGTAAATTTCCTGTGTAGATGTGTGTAAGTGTGGTGTGTGTAAATGTGCTGTGTAGATCTGTGTAAGTGTGGTGTGTGTAAATGTGCTGTGTAGATGTGTGTAAATATTGTTGTGTAAATGTCCTGTTTAGATGTGTGTAAGTGTGGTGTGTGTAAATGTTGTGTGTAGATGTGTGTAAGTGTGGTGTGTGTAAATGTGCTGTGTAGATGTGTGTAAGTGTGGTGTGTGTGATTGTGCTGTGTAGATGTGTGTAAGTGTTGTGTGTGTAAATGTCCTGTGTAGATGTGTGTAAGTGTTGTGTGGGTAAATGTGCTGTGTAGATGTGTGTAAGTGTGGTTTGTGTCAATGTCCTGTGTAGATGTGTGTAAGTGTTGTGTGTGTAAATGTCCCGTGTAGATGTGTGTAAGTGTGGTGTGTGTAAATTTCTTGTGTAGATGGGTGTAAGTGTTGTGGGTGTAAATGTCCTGTGTAGATGTGTGTAAATTTGCTCTGAGTATGGAAATGTCCACTGTAGATGTGTGTAAGTTTGCTTTGTGTGTGTAAATGTCCTGTGTAGATGTGTGTAAGTGTGCTGTGCGTAAATGTGCTGTGTCGATGTGTGTAAGTGTTGTGTGTGTGTGTGTGTAAATGTCCTGTGTAGATGTGTGTGTAAGTGTTGTGTGTAAATGTCCCGTGTAGATGTGTGTAAGTGTTGTGTGTGTGTAAATGTGCTGTGTAGATGTGCGTAAGTGTTGTGTGTGTAAATGTAATGTGTAGATGTGTGTAAGTGTGCTGTGCGTAAATGTGCTGTGTAGATGTGTGTAAGTGTTGTGTGTGTAAATGTCCTGTGTAGATGTGTGTAAGTGTTGTGTGTGTCAATGTCCTGTGTAGATGTGTGTAAGTGTGGTGTGTTTAAATGTAATGTGTAGATGTGTGTTAGTGCGGTGTGTGTAAATGTGCTGTGTCGATGTGTGTCAGTGTGGTGTGTGTAAATGTGCTGTGTAGATGTGTGTAAGTGTGGTGTGTGTAAATGTGCTGTGTAGATGTGTGTAAATGTGGTGTTTGTAAATGTGCTGTGTAGATGTGTGTAAGTGTGGTGTGTGTAAATATGCTGTGTAGATGTGTGTCAGTGTGGTGTGTGTAAACTTCCTGTGTAGATGTGTGTAAGTGTGGTGTGTGTAAATGTCCTGTGTAGATTTGTGTAAGTGTTGTGTGTGTTAATGTGCTGTGTAGATGTGTAAATGTGCTGTGTAGATGTGTGTAAGTGTGGTGTGTGTAAATTTCCTGTGTAGATGTGTGTAAGTGTTGTGTATGTAAATGTGCTGTGTAGATGTGTGTAAGTGTGGTGTGTGTAAATGTCATGTGTGGATGTGTGTAAGTGTGGTGTGTGTAAATATGCTGTGTAGATGTGTGTAAGTGTTGTGTGTGTAATTGTGCTGTGTAGATGTGTGTTAGTGTGGTTTGTGTAAATGTAATGTGTAGATGTGTGTAAGTGTGCTGTGTGTAAATGTGCTGTGTTGATGTGTGTAAGTGTGGTGTGTGTAAATGTCCTGTGTAGATGTGTGTAAGTGTTGTGTGTCAATGTCCTGTGTAGATGTGTGTAAGTGTGGTGTGTTTAAATGTAATGTGTAGATGTGTGTTAGTGTGGTGTGTGTAAATGTGCTGTGTAGATGTGTGTAAGTGTGGTGTGTGTAAATGTGCTGTGTAGATGTGTGTAAATGTGGTGTTTGTAAATGTCCTGTGTAGATTTGTGTAAGTGTTGTGTGTGTTAATGTGCTGTGTAGATGTGTAAATGTGCTGTGTAGATGTGTGTAAGTGTGGTGTGTGTAAATTTCCTGTGTAGATGTGTGTAAGTGTTGTGTATGTAAATGTTCTGTGTAGATGTGTGTAAGTGTGGTGTGTGTAAATGTCATGTGTAGATGTGTGTAAGTGTGGTGTGTGTAAATATGCTGTGTAGATGTGTGTAAGTGTGGTGTGTGTAAATGTCCTGTGTAGATGTGTGTAAGTGTGGTGTGTGTAAATTTCCTGTGTAGATGTGTGTAAGTGTGGTGTGTGTAAATGTCCTGTGTAGATGTGTGTAAGTGTGGTGTGTGTAAATTTCCTGTGTAGATGTGTGTAAGTGTGGTGTGTGTAAATTTCCTGTGTAGATGTGTGTAAGTGTTGTGTATGTAAATGTGCTTTGTAGATGTGTGTAAGTGTGGTGTGTGTAAATGTCATGTGTAGATGTGTGTAAGTGTGATGTGTGTAAATTTCCTGTGTAGATGTGTGTAAGTGTTGTGTATGTAAATGTGCTGTGTTGTTGTGTGTAAGTGTGGTGTGTGTAAATGTGCTGTGTAGATGTGTGTAAGTGTGGTGTGTGTAAATGTGCTGTGTAGATGTGTGTAAGTGTGGTGTGTGTAAATTTCCTGTGTAGATGTGTGTAAGTGTGGTGTGTGTAAATTTCCTGTGTAGATGTGTGTAAGTGTTGTGTATGTAAATGTGCTGTGTAGATGTGTGTAAGTGTGGTGTGTGTAAATGTCATGTGTAGATGTGTGTAAGTGTGGTGTGTGTAAATATGCTGTGTAGATGTGTGTAAGTGTGGTGTGTGTAAATGTGCTGTGTAGATGTGTGTATGTGTAATGTGTGTAAATGTCCTGTGTAGATGTGTGTAAGTGTGTTGTGTGTAAATTTCCTGTGTAGATGTGTGTAAGTGTCGTGTATGTAAATGTCCTGTGTAGATGTGTGTAAGTGTGGTGTGTGTAAATGTCGTGTAGATGTGTGTAAGTGTGGTGTGTGTAAATTTCCTGTGTAGATCTGTGTAAGTGTTGTGTATGTAAATGTGCTGTGTAGATGTGTGTAAGTGTGGTGTGTGTAAATGTGCTGTGTACATGTGTGTAAGTGTGGTGTGTGTAAATTTCCTGTGTAGATGTGTGTAAGTGTGATGTGTGTAAATGTGCTGTGTAGATGTGTGTAAGTGTGGTGTGTGTACATGTGCTGTGTAGATGTATGTAAGTCTGGTGTTTCTAAATTTCCTGTGTAGATGTGTGTAAGTGTGGTGTGTGTAACTGTGCTGTGTAGATGTGTGTAAGTGTGGTGTGTGTAAATGTGCTGTGTAGATGTGTGTAAATATTGTTGTGTAAATGTCCTGTGTAGATGTGTGTAAGTGTGGTGTGTGTAAATTTCCTGTGTAGATGTGTGTAAGTGTGGTGTGTGTAAATGTGCTGTGTAGATGTGTGTAAGTGTGGTGTGTGTAAATGTAATGTGTAGATGTGTGTAAATATTGTTGTGTAAATGTCCTGTGTAGATGTGTGTAAGTGTGGTGTATGTAAATTTCCTGTGTAGATGTGTGTAAGTGTGTTGTGTGTAAATGTCATGTGTAGATGTGTGTAAGTGTGTTGTGTGTAAATGTCATGTGTAGATATGTGTAAGTGTGGTGTGTGTAAATATGCTGTGTAGATGTGTGTAAGTGTGGTGTGTGTAAATGTCCTGTGTAGATGTGTGTAAGTGTGGTGTGTGTAAATTTCCTGTGTAGATGTGTGTAAGTGTGGTGTGTGTAAATGTGCTGTGTAGATGTGTGTATGTGTAATGTGTGTAAATGTCCTGTGTAGATGTGTGTAAGTGTGTTGTGTGTAAATTTCCTGTGTAGATGTGTGTAAGTGTTGTGTATGTAAATGTCCTGTGTAGATGTGTGTAAGTGTGGTGTGTGTAAATGTCGTGTAGATGTGTGTAAGTGTGGTGTGTGTAAATTTCGTGTGTAGATCTGTGTAAGTGTTGTGTATGTAAATGTGCTGTGTAGATGTGGGTAAGGGGGGTGTGTGTAAATGTGCTGTGTAGATGTGTGTAAGTGTGGTGTGTGTAAATTTCCTGTGTAGATGTGTGTAAGTGTGATGTGTGTAAATGTGCTGTGTAGATGTGTGTAAGTCTGGTGTGTGTAAATGTCCTGTGTCGATGCATGTAAGTGTGGTCTGTGTACATTTCCTGTGTAGATGTGTGTAAGTGTGGTGTGTGTAAATGTGCTGTGTAGATGTGTGTAAGTGTGGTGTGTGTAAATGTGCTGTGTAGATGTGTGTAAATATTGTTGTGTAAATGTCCTGTGTAGATGTGTGTAAGTGTGGTGTGTGTGTAAATGTCCTGTGTAGATGTGTGGAAGTGTGGGGTGTGTAAATGGGCTGTGTAGATGTGTGTAAGTGTGGTGTGTGTAAATGTAATGTGTAGATGTGTGTAAATATTGTTGTGTAAATGTCCTGTGTAGATGTGTGTAAGTGTGGTGTGTGTAAATTTCCTGTGTAGATGTGTGTAAGTGTGTTGTGTGTAAATGTCATGTGTAGATGTGTGTAAGTGTGGTGTGTGTGTAAATGTCCTGTGTAGATGTGTGTAAGTGTGGTGTGTGTAAATGTGCTGTGTAGATGTGTGTAAGTGTGGTGTGTGTTTCCAGCCCTTGTCCTCTGGTCCCCACGTCCCTTATTACATCTGACATTCACACCCTTTTCACAAACAAACCATTTTAGGACTGCGGTGATATGCAATCTATTCTCCCCACATATTCCCAACACCACCACACACACACACAAACACACACACACACATACTCACACACACACCAGCGCCAGTCTGCCGGCTCGTCGCGGCATTCCGAGCTCTGTCAGCTCGTTCACACACACATGAGCTGGCGTGTCCTAAATCAGCCGAAGCAGAGACAGCAGCACACACATTCCTCCTGTCACGATGAGTCCCTGATTGGCTGTAAATTTTCCTCCAAATCTGTGTGAGAAACAAAGCCTGTAAAAGTGACAAAAAGTGGCAGCGCAGTTCGTGATGAACGGATCTACAACGAGCAGCTGAATCTGAGAGAGGCGATGGAGAGCACGTTAATCACACTGGATGCGAACAGACTGTACGATGTACACGGAGCAGTGAGGCTTACCGCTTGTCATCGATATTCCCAACAGGCACCCTGCTTAATTGAAACCTATGTTGCCATTCATTTACTGACATTCTGGAGCAGGACAGGTGCCCCTTGTGTAGGTCTTCACATGATACTCCCTGTTCAGTCGCACTGCATAATTCATACGGGTTTTACTATACGAATAAAAGTACAGTCAAAGTATAGCGTTCTTGAGCAAATTCATGTAAACGCACTCCAGCGTACATGGCCAAACACTGAAAACTATTCAATACCTTCATACCGTGTGTCCTATTTTGTCAAAAATTCATTTAACGTTCCCTGAAAACTGTCCCAATCTCTTGTCAAAAGGGCAGAGTGATGCAAACAGTGATGAGACCGTTACACCTCAGCACACATGATCCTCATTCTAAAGGTAAAGAGGAAATAGTCTTCAGTACTATAACATGATTGGACATGATGAGAAAACCAAAACTAAAAATGACAAACTGTTCTGTATGTCATTATTATTACTATTTGATAAATTAAAAAATAAATATGAATTAACTTTTAGTTGCAGAGGAAAATTTTCTTCTGAGAAAGGATGACTGTAAATTTCAGCTTTCGATTTGAAGTGTGAAAGGCGAGATGATGAGGTTGGGTCAGAGAGTTCATTTCCCAGGTTTTTGGAATGTCCTCTGCCCTCCCAGAAGCCTTTGCAGTGGTGAGGCTCACTAAATCAGGGCAGAGCTGCAACCAATCACAGTCCAGCAGAAATAAATGATGCGCTCCTCACATTTATCAAAGGCATTTTGGCTTCCTAAAGCAGCTGTTTAGATGGCAGAAATACTTTTGCAGACAGTTGGAATGTGAGCATCAGCTCATCTCAAAATCCTTAATGCTGGGGGAGGGTGAATGGTCTGTCTCAAAATCAGGAAGCACGGCATTGAGAGGAAATCGACCTGTGCTTCTACCCGGGAAAACTGGGACGTTCCGCCTAAATGTTGAATAGTAAGACATGACAAATGCTGAGACAGATCAGTGAAGAAATTGGAGACAGGATTTGACAGCCGAACAGCAGACTGACCTCTCACTGCAGATACTGGCATGAAGTCAAGATGCTGGCAATGTGGAGAAGGAAGAGCCCCAGAGTCCAAGGAGGAGAAGAGAGCAGATTCATCCAAGGAGGAGAAGAGAGCAGATTCATCCAAGGAGGAGGAGAGAGCAGATTCATCCAAGGAGGAGAAGAGAGCAGATTCATCCAAGGAGAAGAAGAGAGCAGATTCATCCAAGGAGGAGAAGAGAGCAGATTCATCCAAGGAGGAGGAGAGAGCAGATTCATCCAAGGAGGAGAAGAGAGCAGATTCATCCAAGGAGAAGAAGAGAGCAGATTCATCCAAGGAGGAGAAGAGAGCAGATTCATCCAAGGAGGAGAAGAGAGCAGATTCATCCAAGGAGGAGAAGAGAGCAGATTCATCCAAGGAGGAAAAGAGAGCAGATCCATCCAAGGAGGAGGAGAGAGCAGATTCATCCAAGGAGGAGGAGAGAGCAGATTCATCCAAGGAGGAGGAGAGAGCAGATTCATCCAAGGAGGAGGAGAGAGCAGATTCATCCAAGGAGGAGAAGAGAGCAGATTCATCCAAGGAGGAGGAGAGAGCAGATTCATCCAAGGAGGAGGAGAGAGCAGATTCATCCAAGGAGGAGGAGAGAGCAGATTCATCCAAGGAGGAGAAGAGAGCAGATTCATCCAAGGAGGAGGAGAGAGCAGATTCATCCAAGGAGGAGAAGAGAGCAGATTCATCCAAGGAGGAGAAGAGAGCAGATTCATCCAAGGAGAAGAAGAGAGCAGATTCATCCAAGGAGGAGGAGAGAGCAGATTCATCCAAGGAGGAGAAGAGAGCAGATTCATCCAAGGAGGAGGAGAGAGCAGATTCATCCAAGGAGGAGGAGAGAGCAGATTCATCCAAGGAGGAGAAGAGAGCAGATTCATCCAAGGAGGAGAAGAGAGCAGATTCATCCAAGGAGGAGAAGAAAGCAGATTCATCAAAGGAGGAGGAGAGAGAAGATTCATCCAAGGAGGGGGAGAGAGCAGATTAATACAAGGAGGAGAAGAGAGCAGTTTCATCCAAGGAGGAGGAGAGAGCAGATTCATCCAAGGAGGAGAAGAGAGCAGATTCATCCAAGGAGGAGGAGAGAGCAGATTCATCCAAGGAGGAGGAGAGAGCAGATTCATCCAAGGAGGAGGAGAGAGCAGATTCATCCAAGGAGGAGAAGAGAGCAGATTCATCCAAGGAGGAGGAGAGAGCAGATTCATCCAAGGAGGAGGAGAGAGCAGATTCATCCAAGGAGGAGAAGAGAGCAGATTCATCCAAGGAGGAGAAGAGAGCAGATTCATCCAAGGAGGAGAAGAGAGCAGATTCACCCAAGGAGGAGAAGAGAGCAGATTCATCCAAGGAGGAGAAGAGAGATTCATGTCAGCGACAGCAGCAGGAGAGGCCGTGCAGCTCTGATACAGCATGGCTTCAGGAGTGTGTGGAGAGGGTACTAATTATATTCCCAAAATAAACTCCTTTAAGATATGAGTTTTTTGATTGGATGCCCCACACCTGGTGCATCGAGAATTGTGCTGTATCGCCCTACGACCTTTACTGTTGTGCCACTGCCAGGTCAAATTTGATATTTCCAAATTGAATAACTCAAACAGTTTTGACAAAAAGCATGTCAGACTTCAGACTGCTTCAAGGCCAGAGAAAACAGCTATTATTTATGGTATTGTTATTATTATTATAATTATTATTGATGTGGTCACCTTATGACCTTTTTGATTTGACCACAACCAGGCCCAACTTTCCATTTTTTGAGGGAATCGCATGAAATGTTTTGATTTGCATCTATGGTACATAACAGCCGAACCATATTGTTTAATGTGATCTCTCAATCTTTCCTGCTATGCTTCCACTAGGTAAAACTCATATTTCAAAATGCAATAACTCAAACACTTCTGCTGGGGATCCAGTTACACTAATTATGATCATTTCTGGTGTGTGGAGAAGGGCTGTAATTGAAATTGGTCACACTATGACTTTTGCTGGCCAAACTATTAATTTTGAAAAACTGCAATAACACGAACACTTGTAACAGACTGTCAAATCTAGTAGCAACTTCCCTGATGGACAGAGGAGCACCATAGAGTGGTGCTTCTGTAATATTTCCTGTCATGTGAAAACTCACAGAAACTGTAACTGTAATATTTCCTGTAGTGGCAAAACTCAGTAACTGAAATATTTCCTGTCGTGCCAAAACTCAGTAACTGTCATATTTCCTGCAGTGCCAAAACTCAGTAACTGCAATATTTCCTGCTGTGCTAAAACTTAGTAACTGGAATATTTCCTGCAGTGCCAAAAGTCAGTAACTGTAATATTTCCTCCAGTGCCAAAAGTCAGTAACTGTAATATTTCCTGCAGTGCCAAAAGTCAGTAACTGTAATATTTCCTGCAGTGCCAGAACTCAGAAACTGTAATATTTCCTGCTGTGCTAAAACTCAGTAACTGTAATATTTCCTGCAGTGCCAAAAGTCAGTAACTGTAATATTTCCTGTAGTGCCAAAAGTCAGTAACTGTAATATTTCCTGCAGTGCCAAAACTCAGAAACTGTAATATTTTCTGCTGTGCTAAAACTCAGTAACTGTAATATTTCCTGCAGCGCCAAAACTCAGTAACTGTAATATTTCCTGTAGTGGCAAAACCCAATAACTGAAATATTTCCTGTTGTGCCAAAACTCAGTAACTGTAATATTTCCTGCAGTGCCAAAACTCAGTAACTGTAATATTTCCTGCAGTGCCAAAACTCAGCAACTGTAATATTTCCTGCAGTGCCAAAAGTCAGTAACTGTAATATTTCCTGCAGTGCCAAAACTCAGTAACTGTAATATTTCCTGCTGTGCTAAAACTCAGTAACTGTAATATTTCCTGCAGTGCCAAAACTCAGTAACTGTAATATTTCCTGCAGTGCCAAAAGTCAGTAACTGTAATATTTCCTGCAGTGCCAAAACTCAGTAACTGTAATATTTCCTGCAGTGCCAAAAGTCAGTAACTGTAATATTTCCTGCAGTGCCAAAAGTCAGTAACTGTAATATTTCCTGCAGTGCCAAAAGTCAGTAACTGTATTATTTCCTGCAGTGCCAAAACTCAGAAACTGTAATATTTCCTGCTGTGCTAAAACTCAGTAACTGTAATATTTCCTGCAGTGCCAAAAGTCAGTAACTGTAATATTTCCTGCAGTGCCAAAAGTCAGTAACTGTAATATTCCCGGCAGTGCCAAAACTCAGTAACTGTAATATTTCCTGCAAGCCAAAACTCAGTAACTAATATTTCCTGTTGTGCCAAAACTCAGTAACTGTAATGTTTCCTGCAGTGCCGAAACTCAGTAACTAATATTTCCTGTAGTGCCAAAAATTCAGTGACTGTAATATTTCCTTAAGTGCAAAAACTCAAACTGTAATATTTTATGCACTGCAAAAACTCAGTAACTGTAATATTTCCTGCTGTGCTAAAACTCAGTAACTGTAATATTTCCTGCAGTGCCAAAACTCAGTAACTGTAATATTTCCTGCAGTGCCAAAAGTCGGTAACTGTAATATTTCCTGCAGTGCCAAAACTCAGTAACTGTAATATTTCCTGCAGTGCCAAAACTCAGTAACTGTATTATTTCCTGCAGTGCCAAAACTCAGGAACTGTAATATTTCCTGCAGTGCCAAAACTCAGTAACTGTAATATTTCCTGCAGTGCCAAAAGTCAGTAACTATAATATTCCCTGCAGTGCCAAAACTCAGAAACTGTAATATTTCCTGCTGTGCTAAAACTTAGTAACTGTAATATTTCCTGCAGTGCCAAAAGTCAGTAACTGTAATATTTCCTGCAGTGCCAAAAGTCAGTAACTGTAATATTTCCTGCAGTGCCAAAAGTCAGTAACTGTATTATTTCCTGCAGTGCCAAAACTCAGAAACTGTAATATTTCCTGCTGTGCTAAAACTCAGTAACTGTAATATTTCCTGCAGTGCCAAAAGTCAGTAACTGTAATATTTCCTGCAGTGCCAAAAGTCAGTAACTGTAATATTCCCGGCAGTGCCAAAACTCAGTAACTGTAATATTTCCTGCAGTGCCGAAACTCAGTAACTAATATTTCCTGTAGTGCCAAAAATTCAGTGACTGTAATATTTCCTTAAGTGCAAAAACTCAAACTGTAATATTTTATGCACTGCAAAAACTCAGCAACTGTAATATTTCCTGAAGTGCCAAAAGTCAGTAACTGTAATATTTCCTGCAGTGCCAAAACTCAGTAACTGTAATATTTCCTGCTGTGCTAAAACTCAGTAACTGTAATATTTCCTGCAGTGCCAAAAGTCAGTAACTATTGTGTTCCGGGGTTCTGGCCTTTGGCCAGGACAGTATTGCTTATGGTTTTAATAGTTTCATGTATCAGGATTTCATAGTTCATGTCTATTATTCATATCACAGTTTTAACAGTTTCTTGTATCAGGATCAATCATTTCATAATTCATGTTTATTGTCCATGTTTTTACTTTTCCGTGTTTTTGTTTTTGCCAGGTCTGCCAAGCCACTCCACCGCTTGTCTGCGTTCCGCCCCGTGCCTTCATTGTTGCACATTTCAGAGCTCTGGTTGGCATTGGTGTTTCCGCCCTTCCTTCTGTGCTGTGCTGATTCGGGGCTCTCTAAGCTTAATTGACAATTAACTGTTTTTAAGTTACTAACATTTACTAACACTCACTGGGTGGTGTAATTCTTAGACAGGCACATTACTAATATTACTAATTTAGACAGGGAGTTTATTGTCATGATTCCTGCTTTGCTATTTCAAGATCTTGCTGTGCTTTTCTGTTCTGAACATTCATGCTGCTTTCAAACTGCATACTTAATTGGTACTTAAGCTGAGCTGCTCATTCTCTTAATGAGCAAGTCTTGTCATCCAATCTCTGTCCATGTCATGATCTTGCCCTGCCTCTTGTTTCTCCTTCTCCAGGTGTTGCCCCTCATGTCTTGATTTCTCACCCTTTATCTGGATGCAGTGGAAGTTGGCTGGCAGACAGTGTCTCAAGTTTTGTTCCAAGGTCATGTTCCCTTGCATGGCAAGTTTCTGTTCAAGTCTCATGCTTTTCATAGTTCTTGTTTTCCAAGCCAAGTCTTCTCTTTGACATCATTAGTCTTATTTTTGTTCATGGTTATCTCCCTGGAGTTTCCAGTGGCTTTTGTTTTTGTCGTTTTTCTGATCTTTAGTTTTTAGCTCTGTGAAGCTCTCCTTAGTTTCTTTTGCAACCCTTTGGGCCAAGTTTTTTGTTGGCCCTCGTGCCTGTTTGCTTTTGTTTAAATAAATTCCCTTTTCCCTTCCACCTCGCATTTGGTGTCTCTCTGATCTTGCATCAGTAACTGTAATATTTCCTGCAGTGCCAGAAGTCAGTAACTGTAATATTTCCTGTAGTGCCAAAACTCAGAAACTGTAATATTTCCTGTTGTGCCAAAACTCAGAAACTGTAATACAAAAGTGCCAAAACTCAGTTAAATTTAAAAATAGGCAAATTCAATAAATGAAATGGTTTTGATCTGAATCATATGACCTGTGTAATTGTTTGTAGTGCATATTAACTCACTCACACTCCCACATAGGCACAACATAAACACACATTCAGACACACACACACACACACACACACTCAGTCATACCAAGTCGGTCGCCCTCAGCAGGCACACGGTACAGACTCTTGGGGGGGGGAGAGCTGCCTCTGGCTTGTTAGCATGACAGCATCATCACATCATCTCAGCCCGGCTGGTGTGTCTGCGCAGCGGGGCAGCCCCTCCGCAGCAGGATGTTACTCAGCCAGATGTTTCTCCTTTGAATCTGTGATGCTTCACTGGAGACCAGCGCAATGCAGACCACTCAGCTATCTGCTTCTCAGAGGCCCAGCGAACCTTCAAAACACAGCCCAGAAAACCTCTCTCGACAAAGACCCAGCTAAACCCCAGCACACGGCCCAGAAACACTCTCTCCAGAGAGACCCAGCTATCCTCCAGCACACAGCCCAGAAACCCTCTCTCCAGAGAGACCCAGCTAACCTCCAGCAGAAAGCCCATAAACACTCTCTCCAGAGAGACCCAGCTAACCCCCAGCACACAGCCCAGAATCCCTCTGTCCAGAAAGACCCAGCTAACCTCCAGCACACAGCCCAGAAACACTCTCTCCACAGAGACCCAGCTAACCCCCAGCACACAGCCCAGAATCCCTCTGTCCAGAGAGACCCAACTAACCTCCAGCACACAGCCCAGAAACACTCTCTCCAGAGAGACCCAGCTAACCCCCAGCACACAGCCCAGAAACACTCTCTCCAGAGAGACCCAGCTAACCCCCAGCACACAGCCCAGAAACACTCTCTCCAGACAGACCCAGCTAACCCCCAGCACACAGCCCATGGATACTCTTTCCAGAAACACCCAGCTAACCCCTAGCACACAGCCCAGAATCCCTTTCTCCAGAGAGACCCAGCTAACCCCCAGCACACAGCCCAGAAACACTCTCTCCAGACAGACCCAGCTAACCCCCAGCACACAGCACATAGATACTCTTTCCAGAAACACCGAGCTAACCCCCAGCACACAGCCCAGAATGCCTCTCTCCAGAGAGACCCAGCTAACCTCCAACACACAGCCCCGAATCCCTCTCTCCAGAGAGACCCAGCTAACCTCCAGCACAAAGCCCAGAAACACTCTCTCCAGAGAGACCCAGCTAACCCCCAGCACACAGCCCAGAATCCCTCTCTCCAGAGAGACCCAGCTAACCTCCAGCACACAGCCCAGAATCCCTCTCTCCAGAGAGACCCAGCTAACCCCCAGCACACAGCCCAGAATCCCTCTCTCCAGAGAGACCCAGCTAACCTCCAACACACAGCCCAGAATCCCTCTCTCCAGAGAGACCCAGCTAACCTCCAGCACATGCCCAAAACCCTTTCTCCAGACAGACCCAGCTAACCCCCAACATGCAGCCCAGTAACACACCTCCAGACAGAACCAGCTAACCCCCAGCACACAGCCCAGAGACACTTTTTCCAGAGAGACCCAGCTAACCCCCAGCACACAGCCCAGAATCCCTCTCTCCAGAGAGACCCAGCTAACCTCCAACACACAGCCCAGAATCCCTCTCTCCAGAGAGACCCAGCTAACCCCCAGCACAAAGCCCAGTAACACTCTCTCCTGAGAGACCCAGCAAACCTCCAGCACACAGCCCGGAAACACTCTCTCCAGAGAGACCTAGCTAACCTCCAGCACACAGCCCAAAAACACTCTCACCAGAGAGACCCAGCTAACCCCCGGCACATAGCCCAGAGACACCCTCTCCAGAGAGACCCAGCTAACCTCCAGCACACAGCCCGGAAACACTCTCCCCAGAGAGACCTAGCTAACCTCCAACACACAGCCAAGAAACACTCTCTCCAGAGAGACCCAGCTAATCCCCAGCACAAAGCCCAGAAAGCCTCTCTCCAGACAGACCCAGCTAACTCCCAGCACACAGCCCAGAAACACTCTCTCCAGAGAGACTCAGCAAACCTCCAGCACACATCCCAAAATCCCTCTCTCTACAGAGACCCAGCTAACCCCCAGCACACAGCCCAGAAACATTCTCTCCAGAGAGACCCAGCTAACCAAACACACTGCCCAGAATCCCTCTCTCCAGACAGACCCAGCTAACCTCCAGCACACAGCCCAGAAACACTCTCTCCTGAGAGACCCAGCTAACCTCCAGCACACAGCCCAGAAACCCTTTCTCCAGAGAGACCCAGCTAACCCCCAGCACACAGCCCAGAATCCCTCTCTCCAGAGAGGCTCAGCTAACCCCCAGCACACAGCCCAGAAACACTCTCTCCAGACAGACCCAGCTAACCCCCAGCACACAGCCCATAGATACTCTTTCCTGATACACCCAGCTAACCCCCAGCACACAGCCCAGAATCCCTCTCTCCAGAGAGCCCCAGCTAACCTCCAACACACAGCCCCGAATCCCTCTCTCCAGAGAGACCCAGCTAACCTCCAGCACAAAGCCCAGAAACACTCTCTCCAGAGAGACCCAGCTAACCCCCAGCACACAGCCCAGAATCCCTCTCTCCAGAGAGACCCAGCTAACCTCCAGCACACAGCCCAGAAACACTCTCTCCAGAGAGACCCAGCTAACCCCCAGCACACAGCCCAGAATCCCTCTCTCCAGAGAGACCCAGCTAACCTCCAACACACAGCCCAGAATCCCTCTCTCCAGAGAGACCCAGCTAACCTCCAGCACACAGCCCAGAAACACTCTCTCCACAGAGACCTAGCTAACCCCCAGCACACAGCCCAGAATCCCTCTGTCCAGAGAGACCCAACTAACCTCCAGCACACAGCCCAGAAACACTCTCTCCAGAGAGACCCAGCTAACCTCCAGCACACAGCCCAGAAACACTCTCTCCAGAGAGACCCAGCTAACCCCCAGCAAACAGCCCAGAAACACTCTCTCCAGACAGACCCAGCTAACCCCCAGCACACAGCCCATAGATACTCTTTCCAGAAACACCCAGCTAACCCCCAGCACACAGCCCAGAATCCCTCTGTCCAGAGAGACCCAACTAACCTCCAGCACACAGCCCAGAAACACTCTCTCCAGAGAGACCCAGCTAACCCCCAGCACACAGCCCAGAAACACTCTCTCCAGACAGACCCAGCTAACCCCCAGCACACAGCCCATAGATACTCTTTCCAGAAACACCCAGCTAACCCCCAGCACACAGCCCAGAATCCCTCTCTCCAGAGAGACCCAGCTAACCTCCAGCACAAAGCCCAGAAACACTCTCTCCAGAGAGACCCAGCTAACCCCCAGCACACAGCCCAGAATCCCTCTCTCCAGAGAGACCCAGCTAACCTCCAGCACACAGCCCAGAAACACTCTCTCCAGAGAGACCCAGCTAACCCCCAGCACACAGCCCAGAATCCCTCTCTCCAGAGAGACCCAGCTAACCTCCAACACACAGCCCAGAATCCCTCTCTCCAGAAAGACCCAGCTAACCTCCAGCACATGCCCAAAACCCTTTCTCCAGACAGACCCAGCTAACCCCCAACATGCAGCCCAGTAACACACCTCCAGACAGAACCAGCTAACCCCCAGCACACAGCCCAGAGACACTTTATCCAGAGAGACCCAGCTAACCCCCAGCACACAGCCCAGAATCCCTCTCTCCAGAGAGACCCAGCTAACCTCCAACACACAGCCCAGAATCCCTCTCTCCAGAGAGACCCAGCTAACCTCCAACACACAGCCCAGAATCCCTCTCTCCAGAGAGACCCAGCTAACCCCCAGCACAAAGCCCAGTAACACTCTCTCCTGAGAGACCCAGCAAACCTCCAGCACACAGCTCGGAAACACTCTCTCCAGAGAGACCTAGCTAACCTCCAGCACACAGCCCAAAAACACTCTCTCCAGAGAGACCCAGCTAACCCCCGGCACATAGCCCAGAGACACCCTCTCCAGAGAGACCCAGCTAACCTCCAGCACACAGCCCGGAAACACTCTCCCCAGAGAGACCTAGCTAACCTCCAACACACAGCCAAGAAACACTCTCTCCAGAGAGACCCAGCTCATCCCCAGCACAAAGCCCAGAAAGCCTCTCTCCAGACAGACCCAGCTAACTCCCAGCACACAGCCCAGAAACACTCTCTCCAGAGAGACCCAGCAAACCTCCAGCACACATCCCAAAATCCCTCTCTCTACAGAGACCCAGCTAACCCCCAGCACACAGCCCAGAAACATTCTCTCCAGAGAGACCCAGCTAACCAAGCACACTGCCCAGAATCCCTCTCTCCAGACAGACCCAGCTAACCTCCAGCACACAGCCCAGAAACACTCTCTCCTGAGAGACCCAGCTAACCTCCAGCACACAGCCCAGAAACCCTCTCTCCAGAGAGACCCAGCTAACCCCCAGCACACAGCCCAGAATCCCTCTCTCCAGAGAGGCCCAGCTAATCCCCAGCACACAGCCCAGAAACCCTCTCTCCAGAGAGACCCAGCTAACCCCCAGCACACAGCCCAGACACTCTTTCCAGAGAGACCCAGCTAACCCCCAGCACACAGCCCAGAATCCCTCTCTCCAGAGAGACCCAGCTAACCTCCAGCACACAGCCCAGAAACCCTCTCTCCAGAGAGACCCAGCTAACCCCCAGCACACAGCCCAGAATCCCTCTCTCCAGAGAGGCCCAGCTAATCCCCAGCACACAGCCCAGAAACACTCTCTCCAGACAGACCCAGCTAACCCCCAGCACACAGCCCAGAGACACTCTTTCCAGAGAGACCCAGCTAACCCCCAGCACACAGGCCAGAATCCCTCTCTCCAGAGAGACCCAGCTACCCTCCAACACACAGCCTAGAATCCCTCTCTCCAGAGAGACCCAGCTAACCCCCAGCACAAAGCCCAGTAACACTCTCTCCTGAGAGACCCAGCAAACCTCCAGCACACAGCCCGGAAACACTCTCTCCAGAGAGACCTAGCTAACCTCCAGCACACAGCCCAAAAACACTCTCTCCAGAGAGACCCAGCTAACCCCCGGCACATAGCCCAGAGACACCCTCTCCAGAGAGACCCAGCTAACCTCCAGCACACAGCCCGGAAACACTCTACCCAGAGAGACCTAGCTAACCTCCAACACACAGCCAAGGAACACTCTCTCCAGAGGGACGCAGCTAACCCCCAGCACAAAGCCCAGAAAGCCTCTCTCCAGACAGACCCAGCTAACCCCCAGCACACAGCCCAGAAACACTCTCTCCAGAGAGACCCAGCTAACCTCCAGCACACAGCCAAGAAACACTCTCTCCAGAGAGACCCAGCAAACCTCCAGCACACAGCCAAGAAACACTCTCTCCAGAGAGACCCAGCAAACCTCCAGCACACATCCCAAAATCACTCTCTCTACAGAGACCCAGCTAACCCCCAGCACACAGCCCAGAAACATTCTGCCCAGAGAGACCCAGCTAACCAAGCACACAGCCCAGAAACCCTCTCTCCAGAGAGACCCAGCTATCCTCCAGCACACAGCCCAGAAACCCTCTCTCCAGAGAGACCCAGCTAACCTCCAGCAGACAGCCCAGAAACCCTCTCTCCAGAGAGACTCAGCTAACCCCCAGCACACAGCCCATAAACACTCTCTCCAGAGAGACCCAGCTAACCCCCAGCACACAGCCCATAAACACTCTCTCCAGAGAGACCCATCTAACCCCCAGCACACAGCCCAGAATCCCTCTCTCCAGAGAGACCCAGCTAGCCTCTAACACACAGCCCAGAATCCCTCTCTCCAGAGAGACCTAGCTAACCCCCAGCACACAGCCCAGAATCCCTCTGTCCAGAGAGACCCAACTAACCTCCAGCACACAGCCCAGAAACACTCTCTCCACAGAGACCCAGCTAACCCCCAGCACACAGCCCAGAATCCCTCTGTCCAGAGAGCCCCAACTAACCTCCAGCACACAGCCCAGAAACACTCTCTCCAGAGAGACCCAGCTAACCCCCAGCACACAGCCCAGAACCACTCTCTCCAGACAGACCCAGCTAACCTCCAGCACACAGCCCAGAAACACTCTCTCCAGACAGACCCAGCTAACCCCCAGCACACAGCCCATGGATACTCTTTCCAGAAACACCCAGCTAACCCCTAGCACACAGCCCAGAATCCCTTTCTGCAGAGAGACCCAGCTAACCCCCAGCACACAGCCCAGAAACACTCTCTCCAGACAGACCCAGCTAACCCCCAGCACACAGCCCATAGATACTCTTTCCAGAAACACCCAGCTAACCCCCAGCACACAGCCCAGAATCCCTCTCTCCAGAGAGACCCAGCTTACCTCCAACACACAGCCCCGATTCCCTCTCTCCACAGAGACCCAACAAACCTCCAGCCCAAAGCCCAGACACACTCCCTCCAGAGACACCCAGCTAACCCACAGCACACACCCCACAATCCCACTCTCCAGAGAGAACCAGCTAACCTCCAGCACACAGCCCAGAAACACTCTCTCCAGAGAGACCCAGCTAACCCCCAGCACACAGCCCAGAATCCCTCTCTCCAGAGAGACCCAGCTAACGTCCAACACACAGCCCAGACTCCCTCTCTCCAGAGAGACCCAGCTAACCTCCAGCACATGCCCAAAACCCTTTCTCCAGACAGACCCAGCTAACCCCCAACATGCAGCCCAGTAACACACCTCCAGACAGAACCAGCTAACCCCCAGCACACAGCCCAGAGACACTCTTTCCAGAGAGACCCAGCTAACCCCCAGCACACAGCCCAGAATCCCTCTCTCCAGAGAGACCCAGCTAACCTCCAACACACAGCCCAGAATCCCTTTCTCCAGAGAGACCCAGCTAACCCCCAGCACAAAGCCCAGTAACACTCTCTCCTGAGAGACCCAGCAAACCTCCAGCACACAGCCCGGAAACACTCTCTCCAGAGAGACCTAGCTAACCTCCAGCACACAGCCCAAAAACACTCTCTCCAGAGAGACCCAGCTAACCCCCGGCACATAGCCCAGAGACACCCTCTCCAGAGAGACCCAGCTAACCTCCAGCACACAGCCCGGAAACACTCTCCCCAGAGAGACCTAGCTAACTTCCAACACACAGCCAAGAAACACTCTCTCCAGAGAGACCCAGCTAATCCCCAGCACAAAGCCCAGAAAGCCTCTCTCCAGACAGACCCAGCTAACTCCCAGCACACAGCCCAGAAACACTCTCTCCAGAGAGACTCAGCAAACCTCCAGCACACATCCCAAAATCCCTCTCTCTACAGAGACCCAGCTAACCCCCACCACACAGCCCAGAAACATTCTCTCCAGAGAGACCCAGCTAACCAAACACACTGCCCAGAATCCCTCTCTCCAGACAGACCCAGCTAACCTCCAGCACACAGCCCAGAAACACTCTCTCCTGAGAGACCCAGCTAACCTCCAGCACACAGCCCAGAAACCCTTTCTCCAGAGAGACCCAGCTAACCCCCAGCACACAGCCCAGAATCCCTCTCTCCAGAGAGGCTCAGCTAACCCCCAGCACACAGCCCAGAAACACTCTCTCCAGACAGACCCAGCTAACCCCCAGCACACAGCCCATAGATACTCTTTCCAGAAACACCCAGCTAACCCCCAGCACACAGCCCAGAATCCCTCTCTCCAGAGAGACCCAGCTAACCTCCAACACACAGCCCCGAATCCCTCTCTCCAGAGAGACCCAGCTAACCTCCACCACAAAGCCCAGACACACTCTCTCCAGAGATACTCACCTACCCACAAACACACAACCCAGAATCCCTCCGTCCAGAGAGACTCAGCTAACCTCCACCACACAGCCCAGAAACACTCTCTCCAGAGAGACCCAGCTAACCACCAGCACACAGCCCAGAATCCCTCTCTGCAGAGAGACCCAGTAAACCTCCAACACACAGCCCAGAATCCCTCTCTCCAGAGAGACCCAGCTAACCTCCAGCACACAGCCCAGAAACACTCTCTCCACAGAGACCTAGCTAACCCCCAGCACACAGCCCAGAATCCCTCTGTCCAGAGAGACCCAACTAACCTCCAGCACACAGCCCAGAAACACTCTCTCCAGAGAGACCCAGCTAACCTCCAGCACACAGCCCAGAAACACTCTCTCCAGAGAGACCCAGCTAACCCCCAGCACACAGCCCAGAAACACTCTCTCCAGACAGACCCAGCTAACCCCCAGCACACAGCCCATAGATACTCTTTCCAGAAACACCCAGCTAACCCCCAGCACACAGCCCAGAATCCCTCTGTCCAGAGAGACCCAACTAACCTCCAGCACACAGCCCAGAAACACTCTCTCCAGAGAGACCCAGCTAACCCCCAGCACACAGCCCAGAAACACTCTCTCCAGACAGACCCAGCTAACCCCCAGCACACAGCCCATAGATACTCTTTCCAGAGACACCCAGCTAACCCCCAGCACACAGCCCAGAATCCCTCTCTCCAGAGAGACCCAGCTAACCTCCAGCACAAAGCCCAGAAACACTCTCTCCAGAGAGACCCAGCTAACCCCCAGCACACAGCCCAGAATCCCTCTCTCCAGAGAGACCCAGCTAACCTCCAGCACACAGCCCAGAAACACTCTCTCCACAGAGACCCAGCTAACCCCCAGCACACAGCCCAGAATCCCTCTCTCCAGAGAGACCCAGCTAACCTCCAACACACAGCCCAGAATCCCTCTCTCCAGAAAGACCCAGCTAACCTCCAGCACATGCCCAAAACCCTTTCTCCAGACAGACCCAGCTAACCCCCAACATGCAGCCCAGTAACACACCTCCAGACAGAACCAGCTAACCCCCAGCACACAGCCCAGAGACACTTTTTCCAGAGAGACCCAGCTAACCCCCAGCACACAGCCCAGAATCCCTCTCTCCAGAGAGACCCAGCTAACCTCCAACACACAGCCCAGAATCCCTCTCTCCAGAGAGACCCAGCTAACCTCCAACACACAGCCCAGAATCCCTCTCTCCAGAGAGACCCAGCTAACCCCCAGCACAAAGCCCAGTAACACTCTCTCCTGAGAGACCCAGCAAACCTCCAGCACACAGCCCGGAAACACTCTCTCCAGAGAGACCTAGCTAACCTCCAGCACACAGCCCAAAAACACTCTCTCCAGAGAGACCCAGCTAACCCCCGGCACATAGCCCAGAGACACCCTCTCCAGAGAGACCCAGCTAACCTCCAGCACACAGCCCGGAAACACTCTCCCCAGAGAGACCTAGCTAACCTCCAACACACAGCCAAGAAACACTCTCTCCAGAGAGACCCAGCTCATCCCCAGCACAAAGCCCAGAAAGCCTCTCTCCAGACAGACCCAGCTAACTCCCAGCACACAGCCCAGAAACACTCTCTCCAGAGAGACCCAGCAAACCTCCAGCACACATCCCAAAATCCCTCTCTCTACAGAGACCCAGCTAACCCCCAGCACACAGCCCAGAAACATTCTCTCCAGAGAGACCCAGCTAACCAAGCACACTGCCCAGAATCCCTCTCTCCAGACAGACCCAGCTAACCTCCAGCACACAGCCCAGAAACACTCTCTCCTGAGAGACCCAGCTAACCTCCAGCACACAGCCCAGAAACCCTCTCTCCAGAGAGACCCAGCTAACCCCCAGCACACAGCCCAGAATCCCTCTCTCCAGAGAGGCCCAGCTAATCCCCAGCACACAGCCCAGAAACCCTCTCTCCAGAGAGACCCAGCTAACCCCCAGCACACAGCCCAGACACTCTTTCCAGAGAGACCCAGCTAACCCCCAGCATACCTCCCAGAATCCCTCTCTCCAGAATGACCCAGCTAACCCCCAGCACACAGCCCAGAAACCCTCTCTCCAGAGAGATCCAGCTAACCCCCAGCACACAGCCCAGAAGCCCTCTCTCCAGAGAGGCCCAGCTAATCCCCAGCACACAGCCCAGAAACACTCTCTCCAGACAGACCCAGCTAACCCCCAGCACACAGCCCAGAGACACTCTTTCCAGAGAGACCCAGCTAACCCCCAGCACACAGCCCAGAATCCCTCTCTCCAGAGAGACCCAGCTAACCTCCAACACACAGCCTAGAATCCCTCTCTCCAGAGAGACCCAGCTAACCCCCAGCACAAAGCCCAGTAACACTCTCTCCTGAGAGACCCAGCAAACCTCCAGCACACAGCCCGGAAACACTCTCTCCAGAGAGACCTAGCTAACCTCCAGCACACAGCCCAAAAACACTCTCTCCAGAGAGACCCAGCTAACCCCCGGCACATAGCCCAGAGACACCCTCTCCAGAGAGACCCAGCTAACCTCCAGCACACAGCCCGGAAACACTCTACCCAGAGAGACCTAGCTAACCTCCAACACACAGCCAAGAAACACTCTCTCCAGAGAGACCCAGCTAACCCCCAGCACAAAGCCCAGAAAGCCTCTCTCCAGACAGACCCAGCTAACCCCCAGCACACAGCCCAGAAACACTCTCTCCAGAGAGACCCAGCTAACCTCCAGCACACAGCCAAGAAACACTCTCTCCAGAGAGACCCAGCAAACCTCCAGCACACAGCCAAGAAACACTCTCTCCAGAGAGACCCAGCAAACCTCCAGCACACATCCCAAAATCACTCTCTCTACAGAGACCCAGCTAACCCCCAGCACACAGCCCAGAAACATTCTCTCCAGAGAGACCCAGCTAACCAAGCACACAGCCCAGAAACCCTCTCTCCAGACAGACCCAGCTAACCCCCATCACACAGCCCAGAAACCCTCTCTCCAGAGAGACCCAGCTAACCCCCAGCACACAGCCCAGAAACCCTCTCTCCAGAGAGACCCAGCTAACCCCCATCACACAGCCCAGAATCCCTCTCTCCAGAGAGACCCAGCTAACCCCCATCACACAGCCCAGAATCCCTCTCTCCAGAGTGACCCAGCTAACCCCCAGCACACAGCCCAGAAACCCTCTCTCCAGAGAGACCCAGCTAACCCCCAGCATACCTCCCAAAATCCCTCTCTCCAGAAAGACCCAGCTAACCCCCAGCACACAGCCCAGAAACCCTCTCTCCAGAGAGATCCAGCTAACCCCCGTCTCACAGCCCAGAATCCCTCTCTCCAGAGAGACCCAGCTAACCCCCAGCACACAGCCCAGAATCCCTCTCTCCAGAGTGACCCAGCTAACCCCCAGCACACAGCCCAGAATCCCTCTCTCCAGAGAGACCCAGCTAACCCCCAGCACACAGCCCAGAAACCCTCTCTCCAGAGAGACCCAGCTAACCCCCAGCACACAGCCCAGAATCCCTCTCTCCAGAGAGGCCCAGCTAACCCCCAGCACACAGCCCAGAAACCCTCTCTCCAGAGAGACCCAGCTAACCCCCAGCACACAGCAGATTCACGCTGGAAGCATTCCCCTCTCCCTTGTGGTGGTCAGAGACCATGAGACCCACTGTCCTGTGCTAATAATGAGCAGGATATAAAACATTATCACACATATGCTTTTAATAAAACACCATTAAGAAATGCTGGCTCTGCTGCAATTTGATGCTTTTTCTGACAGCCATGTGTGTGAATGAGGTATTCTGTTTGTGTTTCAGCTTCCAGCACTGGTTAGCAGGTTTCTGGAATGTTACATACTAAAACTATGTAGCAAGCAGTTTACAATATGGTGCTAGAAAAGTACTTAGGACAAAACTGAAAGGCCATAGTCCACAAAGCACAGTCGACTCCGCAGGGCTCCTGCCGTATCTAAGGCCAGAAGAGCTCTTTACTTCTTATTCCTATTTTTTACCATAGACTTCAAATTGTGCCAGACATCATAAAGTTTCAAATGAGTTATTTTTACCAAGGATATTTTTTGCTCTTAAAAAATTTACATTAACATCATTTATCAAGGTAAACCTGCATAAACATATATATGTCTATGATTAAATGATTGTGATGTGCTCAAAAAGATAAACATTAAAAGTATGACAGAAAATATGACAATTTTTATTATGAATACACTCTGGTCCAGATATGACCAATAGAATTGTTAGCCGTGACTCACCTTATGGCTTCGGAGCTGGACGACTGGGGCAGTTTGAACACAGTGCTGATTGGGCCAGATGGTTAACGCCACCTGTGACCAAAGATCACTGACTTCCTGACCGGACTGGATGAGCGAAGTGAGAGCAAATTTCACACTAGTTGTTCTCAGACGTACAGGCTTCACAGCCAGTGGAACCCCGTGTGGTTTGCCCAAGAGGCTTTTTGGGGAGCAGAGCTGGATTCTGGGAAGGACCGTGGATGCCGACTCACAGAAACAGGTATGACCAGGTAAGACAACCCAGGTGAAAAAATTCTATACTTGAATTATACTTTTACAGACTGTACTAAGTATAGTGTATGCTTTTTTCGCCCCCTTTATGTGTAATTAAGTGTGCTCAAGCAGTCATTGAGTACTACTTGTGTACCACTTCAGTACACTTAAAGTGTAAATAGTATGTTAAATTGGAACAACTTTTTACAAACTTTAAGTGTACTAAAGTATACCTCCGCAAGTACACCGTCACCTGATTTCAAATACACTTGCAGTAAAATTGTATTAGACCACCAGTATGTTCAAAATATACTTAAAAGGCCTTACAATTAAATTGATAGTTGTGTAGGATTGTATTTTTAATGCACTTATTATTAAACTTATCATACTTCAAGTTTAGATCAAGTGCACTCTCTGACTATTCGTATTACTTTTCAAGTGCACTACTACGTGAATAAAAATGCATTTATAGTGAAGTAATATGACAAATAAAGCATCAAAAGGTTTGTTCTTTAAGTATAATATCATTGTACTATGATGTATGGTTTAGAAGTGTATTTGAAGTGCAGTAGGTGGTGCAGGTATTAGTACTGTATAGTTAGTGGTACAGAAATATACTTAATGTAACCACATTCACTTCAATCTACTAAATTTATGGTACCACTAGTACACTAAAAGTGTGCTAATCAGTTCAATGAAAGAAATCCACTTCAATTTATTGAAAAAAAATTAAATTTATTTATTAATACATAAAACCTCTAAAAAGAGGTATCCATGCAATTAAACAATGTTCCAGTAACATTAGTAAGTTTGTAAGAAAATAAAACAAAAACAGCCATAAATTTACTATAAAAATAATCACTGATTAACTTTGACATAGCCCTTGTTATTGCATCTCCTTCTTAGCATTGCCCGGATGTCGCCAACCTCTATGTTTGGAAATTTAATGGAAGCATGCATGTATGAGGTTGCAGCTATTGCGAATCTGCGCTTGTTATAACATTAACACAAGAATGTCTTTTTGTTTTTTTTTTACTGTTTTAACTGTGTCATATTTCTATATGAGTCAAGGGAGAAGGCCTCCCTATTCCTCTGTAAATGAATTAGACTAAAAATCTGATGCAATGTAATACTGATGAAATACATATTTGTCAGGATTAAGAAGATATGTTCTACCAAGCAATATTGAACAAAAAATCCCTGCTCAGATTGACTATAACGTGCTGTAACAATGTGTTTCCATAGGCTAAATAAACATATCTTTCTGACAATCAAGTATTTGTGCATTTTAAAATAACTGGGAATGAAATGAAAACAAATGTACAAAAGTACTACCACATTCATGTAATATGTCGAAAGTGTATTGCTAAATAATTACTCCTTTCATAAGTACACTAAATTACCACTGTTAGAACTATGAAGTACAGCTTAAAACAAATTCAACTTCATTTGCACTTTTAAGTGTAGCTAAATTCACTTCCAAATAAGTAAAATTAAACTGCACTTTAATGAAGTACTAGCAGTATATTACAAATGACTCAAATAAGGATACTTTTAAGAATACTATTTGACTAATGTAAGTACTTTGAAATAAAGTATGCTTTTTCAAAAGTATACTTTTGAAAAATTAAAAATAGATTTACAATTGCACTTTTAAATAAGTACATAAATCCACTTCCAATTAAGTGAAGTTAAAGCGCACTTCAATAAAGTATACCAACTATTACAAATAAATATACTTTTTATAAGAATATTAATCTACTAGTCTAAGTGCTTTGAAATAAATTTAACTTTTTGAAAGTATATTTTAAAATAATTTAAGACTTACAGTGAAGTACATTTTTAATAAGTGTATCTAAGTTCACTTCCAAAGTAGTGCAAATTAAGTGCACTTTATTAAAGTATATTAACCATATTACAAATGACGCAAAAAAGTACACTTTTAATAAAAATACTGATCTACTACTATAAGTGCTTTGAAATAAAGTATACTTTTTAAAAGTATACTTTAGAACAATTTACAATAAGGTACACTTCTAATAAGTAAGCTAAAGTACAACTTTAATTATTGCATAATTAGTATGTTTAATTTTAGTAGATTGAAGATGAAATCACATATATTTTAAAGTACACTTTCTAAAAGTAGATGTTAAATATATTACAAATTAAGCACAAAAAGTAAAAGTATATTTGTAATAACTTTTGAATGCAACAAATGTATTCTCAATATAATTAAGTGTAATACTTTTTCACCTGGGAATGCAAGGACATATAGACCCACTCAAAGAAACAGGAATAAACAGGTAAGACAATGCATGCATATATAGACCCACTCACAGAACGAGGGATAAACAGGTAAGATAATGCATGGATATACATAGACCCACTCTCAGAAACAGGAATAAACAGGTAAGAATGCATGCATGCATGCATGCATTCATGTATAGACCCTGATACGGGACCAGTTAGACACCAGATGCGAGGTGAAGGGAATAAGGAGTTTACTGAAATAAAGAAAACAGGCATGAGGGCCAACAAAAAAAAAAAAAAACTTCGTCCAAAGGATTGCAAAATACAAACTAAGGTGAGCTTCACAGAGCTAGAAACAAAGGAATCCAAAAATGACAAAAACAAAAAACCACTGGAAACTCCAGGCAGAAATAACAAAACAGAAAAGAATAATAGATTTCTAAAAGGACAAAAAACACAGACTATCTATATATATATATATATATATATATATATATATATATATATATATATATACAAAAATAACAAGACTGTGAACCAAAACACTGGAACTAGATTTGACCATGAACTAGGACTTGCAACCATGAGCTTAGAACGAAACTTGAGACACTGTCTGCCAGCCAACTTCCACTGCACCCAGATAAAGGTTAAGAAATCAAGACATGAGGGGCAACACCTGGAGAAGGAGAAACAAGAGGCAGGGCAAGATCATTGGACGTGGACAGAGATTGGTTGACAAGACTTGCTCATAAAGGGGTCTATTCTCCCATTAGCGCGTAAGTCTTTTTTTACGCGCTTCGAGTTAAGCGCTTTTGAGTTATGCGTATTCTCCCCTACTCGCTTCGATCACGCCCACAGCGCTTAACTTCAGAATGTAGGCGGCCTTATGAAAGAGGTGTGACTGATCCAAAAGAGAGGCAGACTCTGTACAAAGCTCATTGATTATGGCTATCAGGAAAACATGGAAAAAGGATTTTCTGATTAACCATGAAAACGCATTTGTGGTCCATGGAAAACGCAAACCAGACTTTAAATTTGAATATCGTCGGCCTGCTGATAAAACCTTGTATCTCCAAACTGATAACAAACGAAAACTCGTATGTCCACTATTCTTACATGCAAAATGAAACATTTTTATTTTAAACAATATTTATCCATTTATATTATAATAATTATAATTATTATTTTATTTTATATTTATTTTTTATTTTCCTGTGAAGTTTGTCATTGTGGAGATACGAGGTTTTATATGCCGCTGTAATAGTAGGTTGTACCAATTACAAGGCGTAATTCAGACATCCCGCCGCGCGATTAGCGCGAAGCGGGGGATATAGCATTGGGCTCCGTCCGTACGGACACATAAAATTGCAGCGGCGGGGAATATGTTACTGAAAAACATTTGTTATTTCTTACTCTAGCCACCATGGCATTAAAGCTATGCATACAAACAAATTGCCGCGATAATGAAATAATAAATAAAGAATTTAGCGATGCTCAATCAGCGCAATCAGATCATTGAAAATGTGCCCCTCCTACACCAGCCTGTTTGTTCCGTGGAAGACAGGGAAGAAGACAAAGGGAACATTCTAGTCACACAAAGACAATCAAAGACAGTTTATATGATCTCATTTAGAAATTGCGCACTTGAAAACTACTCCGATGTCAGGTTTGCAACTAAAGGACATGGAAACGCTTTAACAAGGATTCTTACCCCGCACGCGGTCATCTCCCCGCCCCGAAACCGCCTCAGTAATGACGGAATTCCATATCCATAGCCTATCATCCTATTTGATTTGAGCGACACATTCACTTGAACTTGTGCCTAATACTTTATTATAATCAATTATCGCTTTTACTGATAATGATTCTTCCCATGTCGGCTATTCTTTAAAGGCTAAAATTGATTAACAAATGGGTAGTGCTTTGGTATTGGCCAGGGTAGGACTCAATCTAGAGTAGCCTATTTAATAATATCTTTATTCACACATTAAATTACACAGTATGACCAATGGTAAAAAATTACTAGGACTCGAGTTAGTTTATACAGATATCCTCAATTAGAAAATCAACCCCCTCACTCGTGAGAATATCACAACTTTTTAGATTATCACGAGCATACAGGGCAGTCGCATTTGTTAATAGAACATGGAAGACAATGATGGCGACGTCGAGCTAAAGCCGAAAACCGAATTTCACAGATGTTGGTGTTGTATGGCAAGCAAGCAATGAAGGCTGATCCGAGGAATTAAGCAGCGAATCGTTCTGGATGTGGTGTCGGTGGAGAGATGTAAGCGCAGTATCCCCAATTTAAAGCATAAATGGAGAGATCTGCGGGGCGCTGTGAAAGCCAGGTTCTCTGCACACCGGAGAAGTGTACACGCAACAGGTGGTGGGCAACCATCATCCCCTGTGCATTTCACTGCACAGGAGGAGGGGATGGCATCTACTCTTTCTGCAGTGGAAGTGCATGGAGAAGAACTTGAAGCGGCAACGAACTGCGTCAGACACCTTGACACAGATGCCTGTGATGTGTATGACATCACCAGTCACTCTCTGGAACGACCCAAATGCCAGGAGCGACAGCGCAGTTCTGACGTTGATGACCACGGGAATGTATTGTAGATAATCGCTGCGGCTGGATAGCTGTTCATCCAGAAGTCGGCAAAGATAGATGATTGCCTCATGCACGGTCCAGGCGAAAGCGCTGGATGCACTCGGTATTTGTTTGTCCCAGGATGTCCAAACGAAGCCGATATATGCGTGTTCGTCTTCGAGCTCGGCGCGCTCCTCTTACTCTTTCCCAATCACGCAAGAGTGCAAGCAAATGCAGGACTGGCATTTTGGCTTTAGATTTTGAGGGCATGGTAGAATGATGGTCTTATGTATACTCGTCTTAATTAATTGTTTTGCGTTTGTAATTTAACTGATTGGAGAAGAGGCTGATGCGTAATATCATGTGATGATTTCGTTTGATAAATTATCATGGCTTTGAGAAATGTAGTTTAGAAATAAGGAAGAACAATTGAATATTAAATGTCTCAACCTTTACCATGTTAAATAAAATAAAAGTAATGCTAAAATTCGGCCTATAACCGACATCAAACGCAATATTCAATTTCGCCTGATGTTGGCGCTTGACCTTAATACAGCCCTCAAAAGCGCTTAACAGAAAAAGCGCGTAAGCCAGGGGGAGAATACGCGTAAGTGTTATTTGCATGAGAAACGCCCGGAAACGCCCCGATTTTGGCCTTGCTCCGCCCCAAGCGCGTAACTGCCTTCAAGGCGCGTAATGCACTGACTTAAGTCGAGGGGAGAATACGCGTAGGCTGAAAAGCGCGTAGCTACGCGCTTTTTTCGACTTAAGCGCATGGGAGAATAGACCCCTAAGAGAATGAGCGGCTAAGCTTAAGTACTAATTAAGTATGCAGTTTGAAAGCAAAGAGTTCCACCTGAAAAGCTTCAAAAATTGGTCTCCTCAGTTCCCAAATGTTTACTGAGTGTCGTTAAAAGGAAAGGCGATGTAACACAGTGGTAAAAAGGCCCCTGTGCCAACTTTTTTGCAATGTGTTGCTGCCTTTAAATTCTAAGTTAATGATTATTTGCAAAAAAAATAAAGTTTCTCAGTTTGAACATTAAACATCTTGTCTTTGCAGTGTATTCAATTGTATATAAGTTGAAAAGGATTTGCAAATCATTGTATCCTGTTTTTATTTACGATTTACATAACGTGCCAACTTCACTGGCTTTGGGTTTTGTATATATATATATATATATATATATATATATATATATATATATATACATACCCACTGAATGAAACAGGAATAAACAGGTAAGATAATGCATGGATATATAGAGCCACACACTGAAACAGGAATAAACAGATAAGATAATGCATGGATATATAGACCCACTCTCAGAAACAGGAATAAACAGGTAAGACAATGGATGCATATATAGACCCACTCAAAGAAAGATGAATAAACAAGTAAGATAATGCATGGTTAGATAGATTCACTCACAGAAACAGGATTAAACAGGTAAGACAGTGCATGGATATATGAACCCGCTCATAGAAAGAGAAATAAACAGGTAAGATAATGCATGGATATATAGAGCCACACACTGAAACAGGAATAAACAGGTAAGATAATGCATTGATATATAGACCCTGTCACAGAAACAGGAATGAACATGTAAGATAATGCATGGATATATATAGACCCACTCACTGAAACAGGAATAAACAGGTAAGATAATGCATGGATATATATAGACCCACTCACAGAAAGAGGAATAAACAGATAAGACAATGCATGGATATATAGACCCACTCACAGAAAGAAAATTGAACAGGTAAGATAATGCATGGATATATAGACCCATTCACAGAAAGAGGAATAACAAGATAAGACAATGCATGCATATATAGACCCACTCAGAGAAAGAGGAATAAACGGGTAAGATAATGCTTGGATACACAGAGCTCAAGAAAACACTAGAGTGGACACCAGTTTTGGCGAGATTTGCATCCGCCATCTCACCGAAGGATAGCGTCTCACTTATTGTGAGAAACCTTAGACAAAGGTAGTTCAGAGGTGGAATACAGAGAGAATGTTGAGGATTTTATTCATATATTATAGTTTTACTATGAAAAAAATTAATACTGGTTATTATTATGAACCAGGGTGAACATTTAAAAAAAAGAAAAATTGCCATAATCTAGAATAAAGAGCACGATAGGAATTCAAGGTACAAATACACGTGTTCAACATATGAAAGCAGCATTCCTTGGACAGAAATTTACAACTCTTATTAATACTCACAGTTAAAGCTATTCTTACCTTTCTAGAATTTTCACACTTTTCTTTTGTAATCTTAAAATGCTCCTAATAAGCGTATGGCACATTAAAATGTGAAAGAAATCCAGCAGGTGTTGAAACTCATCGATATTCAATTCAATATATTTCTGATAAAAGTCTGACCAATCATTTTCTTCGGTCCGAATAAAATGATTTACTGAGCTTCCTGTCTGTCATCCGTTGCTGTGCCCCTTCCAGTTGCCTACCGCTGTCACCGCTTGCGAGTCGCGCGCCTCTCTGGCAGAGCAGCAGAGCGGTAGAGACAAAACAGGTAGCTACTCAACGAAGTTAGCCTGCAAACAAAGCAGCTGCGACTGCTCCTGATTTAATGACTCACGTCACCGGGACAATTCTGGTGAGGTAAGACGTTATGACAACAGTTTTGCCAGAAAATATTTATGAATTCTGCTGAAACACGAAGCATCTGACTGAACAAACAAACAGGCGATGAAATGCTATAATTACTAACGTCAATGTTAGTTCATCAGACATGACGAGGGCATTTTATTTTATACCACATTTAGAATTGAATATTATGTAATTACTGTTGGTTAGTTTTCACTAACTGGTGCCTCTGAATCAGACTCCATTGCCCCGTTTCATGAAGCTTTCACACCGGACGTGAAACGAATTAGATTACATTTAAAGTCAATGCAATGACGCAAATACGCGCAAGATTTGTGTCTTTGCATTGACTTTGAATGTAATCTGTCATGCAAAAAGTTCGTTTCGCGTCTGGTGTGAAAGCAGCTTCATTCGCGCTGCTCACTTTCTCACCGCAGGGGTCAGGGGAGGAGGGGAGCCTCAGAGGTCAGGCAGGGGGAAGAGGGCGGGACTTTGGAGGGAGGCGGAGTTGTTCATGTTCAAATTTCTACTAAGTGCCACATGCCAGGAAGGTAAGAGTAGCTTTAATTTGAATTTTTTTTTTAATTTTAATCAACAATTAAGAATTTCCAGACAACTAACAGCCGTAAAAAAATTAGTAATTTATCAAATAATAGTTGTACTTGTAGGCTGATTCAATTCAATTCAATTCAATTTATTTTATATAGCGCGTTTTACAGATACACTGTCACAAAGACGTTTTACAGTCAGAGATGAGTTACTGAAAGGGCAGTGCCCAACCTATTCCCACTACAGCGAGGCAAAAAAAACTCCCAGTAGGGAGAAAAAAATCCTCAAACAGTGGTGAGAAAAAACTCCCCAGTGGGAAGAAATCTCAGGAGGAACCCGGCTATAGTGGGGAAGCCCATCCTCCGCGGGCTAGCTAGTTGATAGACAAGATAATGACAAGAGTTCCATTGAAATCCATCTAATCAGTGCTAAAATAGTTTTTATATTTAAAACTGTCCAACAGATGTCTTGGCTAATGTAAAATAATTAGCAATGGAGGTCATCATGAGGCAGGAAGTGTTGTGTTCTGGCCTTTGGCCAGGACAGCATTTATGGTTTTAACAGTTTCATGTTCCAAGGTTCATAGTTCATAGTTCATAGTTCCATAGTTCATGTTCATAGTCATAGTTTTAACAGTTTCTTGTATCAGGTTTTTGCATTTCATGTTTTACATTCCATGTCCATGTTTTTTACTTTTCCATGTTTTTGTTTTCGCCAGGTCTGCCATGCCACTCCACCGCTTGTCTGCGTTCCGCCCCGTGCCTTCGTTGTTGCACATTTCTGAGCTCTGGTTGGCTTTGGTATTTCCCCTTCCTTCCATGCTGTGCTGGATTCGGGCCTCTCTAAGCTTAATTGACAATTAACTGTTTTTAAGTTACTAACATTTACTAACACTCACTGGGTTGGTGTAATTCTTAGATAGGCACATTACTAATACTACTAATTTAGACAGGGAGTTTATTGTCATGATTCCTGCTTTGCTATTTCAAGATCTTGCTGTGCTTTTCTGTTCTTAACATTCATGCTTGCTTCCAAACTGCATACTTAATTGGTACTTAAGCTGAGCACGCTCATCCTCTTAATGAGCAGGTCATGTCATCCAATCTCTGTCCATGTCTTGATCTTGCCATGCCTCTTGTTTCTGCTTCTCCAGGTGTTGCCCCTCATGTGTTCTGATTTCTCAGACTTTATCTGGATGCGGTGGAAGTTGGCTGGCAGACAGTGTCTCAAGTTCCCTTGCATATCTAGTTTCAAGTCTTGTTCTGGCCTCTTGTCAAGTCTCGTAATTATAGCTCTTGTCTTGTGTGTGTATATATATATATATAGTCCTGTTATTTATTTTTCTTGATCTTCTTGCCAGGAGTTTCAAGTGCCTTTTGTTTTTTGTCATTTGCATTCTTTGTTTATAGCTCGGTGTAGCATACCTTAGTTTGTTTTTTGCAACCCTTTGGGCCAAGTTTTTTGTTGGCCCTTGTGCCTGTTTTGTTTTGTTTAATAAAATCCTCATTCCCTTTTCCCGCATCTGGTGTCTAACTGATTCCATATCAGGAAGACCCTTTTGGTCCTGTAGCTGAAACAAGATGGTAACAGCTGGTCTTAGGCTGGAGCTCTGGGCCAGGGGGTGTTCGGTGAAGCTTGATCTGGAGCTCAGGGCAAGTGCCCAGAGCAGGAGGAGGGGAAAAAAAAAAATATTGTTAGGGAGGTGGAGTTGTATGGCGAGCACACAGAGCAGGAGAGACAGAGGTGCCTGTGTGCGATAAGGAAACCCCAGCAGAATAAGACTATGGCAGCATAGTTATGAGAAACAGGGGCAGGGGCCAACACAGCCACGAGGGCAGGATGGGACAGTCACCACCAAACCATGACCAGTTCAGCAGAATAAGGCACCACCAGCAATGATCCAGTGACAGCACTGACTGCTCAGTCCACCAAATATTCTATAGCTTATGCCAGCCACCCACTCCTGTCCCTCAACTATAGGACAGACTAAAGAGATATGTTTTGAGCCTAACTTTAAATATACTGATAGTGTCTGCACCCCGAATATAAGCAGGCAATTCGTTCCATAAGAGGGGAGCACGATAGGAAAAAGCTCTACCGCCTATGGTGATTTTAGCTATTTTTGGAACAACAAGGAGGCCTGCGCTCTGCGAACGGAGTGTTCTGGAGGGAATGTAGGGTAAAAGTAAATCACTTAGGTACAATGGACCAAGCCCATGTAAGGCTTTAAAGGTAAGAAGTAGTATCTTATAGTCTATTCGGAATTTAACTGGTAACCAGTGAAGTGAAGCTAACACTGGGCTGATATGCTCGTGTCTCCGTGTTCTAGTGAGAATACGAGCAGCTGCATTTTGAATTTGCTGGAGCCCCTTTAGAGAGGATTTTGCACAACCAGACAAAAGAGCATTACAGTAATCTAATCTTGAAGTAACAAAGGCATGGACAAGCTTTTCTGCATCATGTAATGACAGCATTTTCCGAATTTTGGAAATATTCCTCAAGTGGTAAAATGCAACTCTTGAGTATGTGTCACCAGTCCAGTGTTTTTCATTTCATCTATTTGCCAGTGGCAATTGCTCTAAGTCAAAAAATAAATGGTCAAATATGTACTTTTGTGTTTATATTTTATTGACTAAAAATGCATTAGAAGGCGTTTAGCTCAAAGGTGAGTTCGTTCAGAATCTGCAAATATCGCAGGTAGGCTGACGCAAATTTTTTTCCCTCATACATTCCCGTAAGCATCGCAGTGCATTAAATCTGTTTCGCCTCGCTCCCGTTGCTAGAGTGTCAGTTCTGCTTTGGCGCTTTAGCCGGTAAGGTTCTCTTGAGAGATTTTGTCAAGGACTAGTTGCTTATCAGGAATGGTGTTAGTGGGTAAGGGAGTCATTGGTTTATTTCCCTTTTCTTTTGTTTTCCTCGAGATCGCTGGTTTTTTCTACCAAGGACGACGGCAGGTCCGTTGGTAGCGCGAGCCTCATTATTTTTATTGACAACCGCATACGCGAACACAACAGGGAGAAGCTCAGCAGCTTGCCGCTACCCGATAATGGGGCTAAAGTTGCTAGTGGCGAGTGTTCGGCTCCTATTCTACTCAATGAAAGTTGTACTCCGGTGGAGCCCATGGAAATTGACAGTTTGACAGCCGGACTAATAAACCCACTAGCAGAGGAATAATCTGCTTTAATTGTAATAAGCCGGGTCATACCCTTCCACATTGTCCTAAGCGTCAGGGAAAATGGAAAACCCCTTCCAAACATTAATCCCTGTTACCTGACTGTGGGGTGCAAGAAATTTAGTATTAAAGCGTTTGTAGATTCAGGCGCAGTAGATTATTTCATGGATATTGGGTGGGCTAGGAAGCACTCTTTTCCCACTGTTAGGCTTCCTCAGTCACGCTCGGTCAGAACTTTGGACGGTCGCCTGCTTGGATCGGGAGTGATAATCGAAGTGTCTGAACTGTTAAATAATGTTCATTTCATTTGGTGGCCACTCGGAGGAGGTTTGGTTTTTTATTATCAGTTCCCCTGCTTTTCCTATTGTTTTAGGGCATTCTTGGTTACAGGAACACAGACCTTGCAGCAGCTGGGGGGAACAGAACAACCCCGTCGTCCGCTGGGGCACCAATTGCAGCTCTCATTGTAGAAATTATGAAATTTGTTTTCCCAGACATCAAGCTACAGGGCAGGCTGATGCCTGGAGCGAGTGTGAGGGGGTTATCTCACCGTACCCTCCTAGACTAGAAAAAGGGGCAGAGGAGGGGTTAGAATGGGATCCTCAGTTTGACTGGCGAAAGCCAGAAGACGATTATTTTTTAGAGGAGTTTAGCGATTCGGAATCAGTCACAGAGTCATTAGATACCGAGCAGGGTAAGGATTTTAGGGCCACCCTGAACTTTGACTTGCCTCCGTATGTTTCCAGGTATTACGCTGATCTTGCTGAGGTGTTTAGTAAATAACGAGCCTCTATGTTACCCCCGCATCGTCCGTATGACTGTGAAATTAATCTTCATCCTGGGACAACCCCGCCTAGGGGTTCGCTATATTCGCTGTCAGGACCTGAGCGTAGGGCTATGCGAGAGTATATTCAGGAGGCTCTCGCCAATGGTTTTATTCGGCCGTCCACATCCCCTGCCGAAGCAGGATTCTTTTTCGTGGGGAAAAAAAATGGCGGTGTGAGATTCTCTATTGATTACAGGGGTTTGAATAAAATCACCATTAAAAACCGATACCCTCTTGCATTAATGAATTCTGCATTTGAACGTCTGCAGGAGGCGTAATTTTTTACAAAGCTAGATCTCCGTAATGCGTATAATTTAATTCGCATTCGGGAGGGGGACGAATGGAAAACGGCTTTTAACACGCATGACGTGTACTAGGAATATCGGGGTTAACGCCCCCTTGGTGTTTCAGGCATTCGTCAATGACGTGCTCCAAGAGATGTTGGAGAAATTCGTCTTCGTTTATCTTGAAGACATTTAGATTTTTTCTTCAACATTGTCGGAGCACAAACAACACGTCAGACGTATACTGGAAGCCTTGCTCAATGCCAAACTTTTTGTTTAAGCCAAAAAATGTGTTTTCTACGCCCAAACTGTCTCATTCTTGGGCTTCATTGTTTCTAAGGGGTCGGTTGCCGATGGACCTGGACAAGGTGACTGCGGTCAGGAATTAACCTGCACCACAGGTTGAAAGAAAAGAGGTGTGAAAGAGTGTGAAAGAGGTTCAATGCTTTCTGGGCTTCGCAAATTTTTGTAGGAGGTTTATTTGTAACTTTAGCACGATTGCTGCTGTTTTAGCTCGGAGCCTATTTTGGTTTTGCCCAACCCCTGACTCCCATTTCTTGTGGAGGTAGATGCTTCAGAGGTGGGCGTGGGTGCTATTCGGTCCCAGCGCCCTCGTTGGGATAATAAGCTTCACCCATGCGCGTACTTCTCCCGGTCTTTGTCCGCCGCGGAACGCAATTATAGTATTGGTGACTGGGAGTTATTAGCGGTCAAGCTGGCCCTCGAAGAGTGGCACCATTGGTTGGAGGGAGCTGAGCACCCTTTTGCGGTATAGACCGACCATAAAAACCTCCAATATATTCAGCAAACCAAGAGGCGTAATTCCCAGCAGGTGCGATGGTTATTATTTTTTGACCGCTTTGATTTGACGCTCACCTATTGCCCGGGCTCTAAAAATATTAAACCTGACGCCCTGTCACGAATGTATGATCGCACTGATCGCGATCCTACCCCGGAGCCTGTTATTCCTACTACACAGATTGTGCCACCCATTCAGTGGGAGGTTGAGGCGGTGGTTCAGGAGGCGTTGAAGTCTGATCCCGGTCCTGGGGGGGAGCCTCCTGGCTGTTTATTTGTCCCGCATAGAGTTAGGCCACAGGTCCTCCAGTGGGGACACTCTTCTCACCTGGCGGGGCACCCGGGGGCCCATCAGACCAAGCAGTTCCTGGCCCAGCGTTGTTGGTGGCCGAAGATGATGAGGGACATTCAGGAGTTTGTTGCTGCCTGTGGCGTCTGTTCCAGGAATAAGACTTCCCATCTCCCTCCCGCTGGTTTTCTGCGACCTTTGCCCATTCCCAGGCGCCCTTCGTCGCATATCGCGTTAGATTTTGTAACGGGGCTGCCTGTATCTGAAGCCAACACGGTCATTTTGGTTGTGGTTGACCATTTTTCTAAAGCAGCTCATTTTGTCGTGCTACCCAAGCTGCCTTCAGCACGGGAGACAGCGCATCTTGTGGTCAACAATGTGTTCCGGTTGCATGGGCTTCCGCAAGATGTCGTGTCTGACCGAGGCCCGCAGTTTATGGCCAGATTTTGGCAGGCGTTTTGTAAGCAGTTGGGGGCCACAGTGAGTCTCTCTTTGGGGTTTCACCCGGAGACCAACTGGCAGACAGAACGGACTAATCAGTCTCTCGAAAACACTCTCCGATGTCTGGCGGCAGATAATCCCTCATCCTGGAGTCGATTTTTGGTTTGGACCGAGTATTCTCACAACTCGTTGTGTAATTCCTCCACGGGGCTTTCCCCGTTTGAGGCCCAAGTGGGTTACCAACCCACATTATTTCCACAGACTGAGAACGATTCCGAGATTCCCTCTGTCAACCAGTTCATTCAGCGCTGTCGGTCGGTTTGGACTAAGGTCTGTTCTTCACTGTTGCCCTCAGGGCGCAAAAAAAAAAATCCTTCGCTGATTGAAGGCATTGTTTGGCCCTGTCCTATTGGGCTGGGCAGAGAGTTTGGCTGTCCACCCGGGACCTCCCTTTGAAGGTAGAATCCTGAAAAACTGGCGCCCTGCTATATCGGCCCGTTCAAGATTGTGCGGAAGATCAATCCGGTTACGGTCCAGTTAAAACTTCCGAGATCTTTACGCATACATCCGTCATTCCACGTCTTGCGGATTAAGCTGGTTAGCAGTAGCGTCCTGGCACCTGCCGACACGCCCCCGCCACCACGAATGGTTGAGAGCTGACCGGCTAGCCGAGAGGGGCGGAGATCGCGGGGTCCTGTTTCTTGTAGATTGGGAGGGATATGGTCCCGAGGAGCAGTGCTGGGTTCCTTCATGGGATATTCTGGATCCCTCGCTTATTTCAGTGTTTTGTGCGTGGGGTTCCTTGGGTACTTCTGGAGCTGTCCCTTAGAGGGGGGGTCCTGACATGGTTTGGGAGCTTTAAGAGCTGTTTGTTTCTCTCGTCCGAGACGATATCGTTTGCTCCCTATCGGATTACTGGGCCAGCTGGCATTGATTGGGGCCATAGCCCGGACTCTATTTAAGCTCCTATTTCGCCTCGCTCCCGTTGCTAGAGTGTCAGTTCTGCTTTGGCGCTTTAGCCGGTAAGGTTCTCTAGAGAGATTTTGTCAGGACTAGTTGCTTATCAGGAATTGTATTAGTGAGTAAGGGAATCTTTGGTTTATTTCCCTTTTCTTTTGTTTTCCTCGAGATTGCCGGTTTTTTCTACTACAGACGACGGCAGGTCTGTTGGTAGCGCGAGGCTCGTTATTTTTATCTGCTTTTAGTCTCTCAGCACACTGTGAGTGTTGCCTTTTATTTCTGGCCACTGCTCTTGGCGTCCACTGCCAGTACCCATCACGGTTGATTGGAGGATCAGTCTAAAGACTGAATCCTATTTTGATTGACAATGACATTGAACTATATACAGGCACCAGAGCATTTTCCAGTTCAGTGTCATTGCGAAGTTTGCCAAAGAAGTCAAGAGACAAACTACACTGCTCATTTCTTTGCCCATTTCAATTGTAAACATCACACACTATAAATAAAATAAAATTGTAGCATTTCCTTGTTTCAGTTTAAGTTACAGTAATTCTCACATATCCTTGTACAAGTTTAATGTAGTTTTGTTACTTCATTCATTTGCTGAAGTCTTACACTCACAACACAATGGGCCGAGTCCGTTTAAGCAGCCTGGCTCTGCTGGCCATTGACTGGCCGCTGGTTAAACCTTCTCGGTTTAAGGATGTGAAAAAGTGAGATTTGGAGTGCACATGCTCTTTGCAGACTATGTGGGGCAGAAGATGCACAAATCACACTGAAAAGGGAGGGAATGATTAGTTCTTTTGTTTTCTCAGAGGTAAAAGGCACCTTACAGCGTGGATTCAGACTAGAAACAAGAATAATCATTATTCAGGAACATTCTAGGGTGTGCAGCATACATTTTGTGTCTGGATGGCGAGATGAAGAATTCTGTACTCAACCTACACTAAGATCGATTGATGTTTGGGTACCCAGAGAAACATTAGGATATGTAAACACGTCAAGTTCAAGTTCAAGCTCAAAGCGTTTATTGTGATATGCACAGCAAAGAAAGCAGGTTTCCCCGTACAATGAAAATCTTACTATGCCATCCACACTGAATGCCTCAGAAAAAAAAAAACAGGACAAAAACAACGATGACAACAACAACAACAACAGATACATTTTAGAATAATTTCTGTATTTACAATTTGTGCAAACAATCGAAGTACTGTGTCCTGTGCAACTGTGCAAATTGTAAGAGGTAGTGGTTGTGGTGCATTATGGCTACTGATCGTTCCTGGTGTTATGGAGCCTGATGGCAGAGGGAAAGAAAGAGTTCCTGAGTCTGGATGTCCTGCACTTCAGACTCCTGTACCTCCGTCCTGAGGGGAGTAGAGTGAACAGTCTATGTTGGGGGTGGGTGGGGTGCCAAAGAATGGGCGCAGTCCTCTTGAGGGCTCCGCGCTGGTAGATGCACTGCAGAGAGGGCAGGGGACTCCTGGTGACCTTGGATGCAGTCTTTACCACTCTCTGCAGGCGTTTGTCATCACACCATGTCGCCAGCGTGTCCACCTCCCTCCTGTAGGCTGCTTCGTCGCCGCCAGTGATACGTCCAATCACCGCAGTGTCATCCGCAAATCCGTCAAGCGTTGGTCCGGTCATGGAAATTTAAAGCATGTCAATGAAATGCTCTTTAAAGTGCCCATTCCGTGAGAAAATTCACATTTATGATAGTATCTGAATATGGTAGGTCCATAATCAGTTTGTAACTTATCGTGGTTCTTGAACTTCAACACCACTTGAAGTATTGTTTTTTGGTGAATAAAAGGAAACAGGCGGAGAATTTACAGCCACTAAGAAACGTGTTGTGGTGTTTCGTAAGACTACAGATTGAATATTCATGTTCTCGCTGGTTCATGTAAAATGTAAAATCCGAAGTCTTTCACCGTCTATGGTTGTAGCTAGCCAAGCTCAGGACCAGTAGGGCGTTGGGGCTGTTGACATGTTGAATATTCACGAATGTAACTGAACTATCCAATAAGCTCGTAGCTTACTTAAATGCTGGAAATTCATGAGGGAACTCACCTGTCTTCTCAGACTGCCTTTCAGTGATGCTAAAAAGGTCATCAAATAAGCGATCCAAGGCACTTTTCCCACAAATAATGGTCTGAATACAATGGCAGGGCATTGGGGATTATCCCAAAATGTCGGGATATATGTGGAATGGGCACTTTAAGAGGATTAAGAAAGCTTGTTGAGGAGGAAGGACTGCTGTATTGTGGACTGTTCTGTGAGATGTCCTGTAACTGTACTGTGAGGTGTCCAGTAACTGTTCTGGAAGGTGTCCTGTAACTGTTCTGTGAGGCGTTGTGTAACTGTTCTGTAAGGTGTCCTGTCACTGTTCTGTAAGGTGTCCTGTAACTGCTCTGTAAGGTGTCGTGTAACTGTTCTTTAAGGTGTCGTGTAACGGTTCTGTGAGGTATCCTGTAACTGTTCTGGAAGGTGTCCTGTAACTATTCTGTAAGGGGTCCTGTCACTGTTCTGTAAGGTGTCGTCTAACTGTTCTGTGAGGTGTCCAGTAACTGTTCTGTATGGTGTCCGGTAACTGTTCTGGAAGGTGTCCTGTAAGTGTTCTGTGAGGTGTCGTCTAACTGTTCTGTGAGGTGTCCTGTAACTGTTCTGTAAGGTGTCCTGTAACTGTTTTGTGAGCTCTTCTGTAAATGTTCTGTGAGATGTCCTGTAACTGTTCTTTGAGGAGTTATGTAACTTTTCTGTAAGGTGTCCTATACCTGTTCTGTGAGGTGTCCTGTAACTGTTCTGTAAGATGTCCTGTAACTGTTCTGTGAGGTGTCCTGTAACTGTTCTCTAAGGTGTCCTGTAACTGTTCTGTGAGGTGTCCTTTAACTGTTTGGTAAGGTGTCCTGTAACTGTTCCGTGAGGTGTCCTGTCACTGTTCTGTATAGTCCCCTGTCACTGTTCTGTAAGGTGTCCTGTAACTGCTCTGTATGGTGACCTGTAACTGTTCTGTAAGGTGTCGTGTAAGTGTTCTGTAAGGTCTCTGGTCACTTTTCTGTGAGGTGTCCTGTAACTGTTTTGGAAGGTGTCCTGTAACTGTTAGGTGAGGTGTCCTGTAACTGTTCTGTGGGGTGTCCTGTAACTGTTCTGTAAGGTGTCCTGCACCTGTTCTGTGAGCTATTCTGTAACTGTTCTGTAAGGTGTCCTGTAACTGTTCTGTGAGATGTCCTGTAACTGTCCTGTAAGCTGTCATGTAACTGTTCTGTAAGGTGTTCTGTAACTGTTCTTTATGGAGTTCTGAAACTTTTCTGTGAGGTGTCCAGTTCCTGTTCCCTGAGGTGTCATGTAACTGTTCTGTAAGGCGTCCTGTAACTATTCTATAAGGTGTCCTGTAACTGTTCTGTGAGGTGTTCTGTAATTGTTCTGGAAGGTGTCCTGTAACTGCTCTGTGAGGTGTCCTGTAACTGTTATGTAAGGTGTCCAGTCACTGTTCTGTAAGGGGTTCGGTAACTGTTCTGTAAGGTGTTCTGTAACCTTTCTTTGAGGAGTTATGTAACTTTTCTGTGAGGTGTCCTTTTCCTGTTCCTTGAGTTGTCCTGTAACTGTTCTGAAAGGTGTCCTGTAACTGTTCTGTGAGGTGTCCTGTAACTGTTCTGTAAGGTGTCCTGTAAGTGTTCTGTGAGGCGTCCTGCAACTGTTCTCTAAGGTGTCCTGTGAGTGTTCTGTGAGGTGTCCTGTAACTGTTCTGTAAGGTATCCTGTCTCTGTTCTGAGAGGTGTCCTGTCACTGTTCTGTAAGGTGTCCTGTCACTGTTCTGTTAAGTGTCCTGTAACTGCTATGTGAGGGGACCTGTGACTGTTCTGTAAGGTGTCGTGTAAGTGTTCTGTGAGGTGTCCTGTAACTGTTCTTTAAGGTGTCCTGTCACTGTTCTGTGAGGTGTCCTGTAACTGTCCTGTTAGGTGTCGTGTAAATGTTCTGTGAGGTGTCCTGTAACTGTTCTGTAAGGTGTCCTGTAACTGTTCTGTGAGTTGTCCTGTAACTGATCTGTAACGTGTCCGGTAACTGTTCTGTGAGGTGTCCAGTAACTGTTGTGAGGTGTCCTGTAACAGTTCTGTGAACTGTTCTGTAAATGTTCTTTAAGGTGTCCTAAAACTGTTCTGTGAGGTGTTATGTAACTTTTCTGTAAGGTGTCCTATACCTGTTCCGTGAGGTGTCCTGTAACTGTTCTGTAACGTGTCCGGTAACTGTTCTGTGAGGTGTCCAGTAACTGTTGTGAGGTGTCCTGTAACAGTTCTGTGAACTGTTCTGTAAATGTTCTTTAAGGTGTCCTAAAACTGTTCTGTAAGGTGTCCTGTAACTGTTCTGGAAGATGTCCTGTAACTGTTCTCTAAGGTGTCTTGTGACTGTTCTGTGAGGTGTCCTGTCACTTATCTGTTAGATGTCCTGTAAGTGTTCTGTGAGGCGTCCTGTAACTGTTCTGTAAGGTTTCCTTTAGCTATTTTGTGAAGTTTTTTGTTACTGTCTGTTAGGTGTCCTGTAACTGTTCTCTACGATGTCCTCTAACTGTTCTGTGAGGTGTCCTGTAAAAACTTCTTTGAAAACTTGTTTTATGGTTTTGTAAGCACCTGCTGTAGGACTATGGATGAAATTTGGCTCTTGTGCCAATTCTTATATATTTACATTGACAGATATTACTGATCTGTTCATTCATGTGCCCTGTACTAAGTCAATAAATTCAGTCAATAAATGAGTCGATAAATAAAGAAATAAATCCAACATTTGATTATTGTGCCCTAGATCTTGTTTCCTCGTTTGTCTCGAGTCCTTTGTTTTTTCACTGTCACCCCAGTCTCTTGTCCGTGCCTCACAATGTCCCATGTATTCCTGCTTCCTCTCAGTCTGACCTTAACCTCTGACCCTTGACCTTCACTGTGCTCTCCTCTCGGGATCCTAACGGCCGCTGCCAGACCCCAGCCTGTACACCGACCGCGCCTGCCCTTCGAGCATGGCTCTGTGTGCCTGCTGTAGACCCTGCAGTGCTCAGTGCTCTGAGGCCCTGACCTCCCTCTCCTCCGCTGCTGTGAGCGGCTCCGTCTGTCCTCTCTGATCACTACAGCTCACTCCTAAAGACTCATTCAAAGTTTAGATAACTCCAGTAAACCATCCTGTGCATGTTTCAAAATGCAAGAAAAGAAAGCTATCCAGCGAAAAACTCTGAGAGTACTAATCTTTCTAAGACTGTGTTTGCTGATTATATCTTTTTCCTTATTTATGTACTCATTAAACAAAGGTTTCCAGCCTCAGGCTGTGTTAAACTGTCTTGGCATCAGAGCTTTATGTTCTCATAATAGATGTTTCATAAGGGTGGTATATGTTTGATGTTATCGTCTTCTAAGATTTAGATGGTAAGGAAGTAATTTGTAGTCAGAGCAGCTGGAGACTGAAATGGGCTTTTTGGATTCCTTTAAGCTGCATTTTATGGCAGTTTTTGTCATGCAAAGTGGATTTTTATTTATTTTCTTTACAGATTTAATGTTTCTTTGTGTTTTTTTTTTCTTGCTCATTCTATAATGAAATCTTATTTTCACTGACTGGCTGAGGAGTTTGAGTGTCGAGGGGGTTTGGGGTAAAGTTTAATATTTCTGCTCTGTGTGCAGTAAAACCCTCCAGATGTCCACGTCTCCAAAATAAAATCTGCATGGCGCTGGAAACCCTCCTGTATAGGCCTCTTCACTAATAATGGCACCCTCGGTAAATATAAGTCAAATGTATAATTAAAAACTTCTAGGTTGCTGTGGACCATCCCATTCCTTTATTGAGAATACAAATGAAGATCACATTAAAGGGGGGATAAAAAGTTATCTTAAAATCAATATGATTATTAAATTTTATTTTTTTATTTTAACAAAAAACATATGCCACAACTACTGGCACACTTTGATAATCTCATCAGAAAAATCTAATTTAAGTACATGCTCATTCGTAGTGATTCATTGAGCATAAGTGGTCATCCAACTCTTCCGAGTTCTCAGGGTCGACCCACAGATCTGAGGTGAAACATCGCCAGTTTCCCTCAGTTATCCATCTCTGTGATTAAGGCAAATGAATACAGCAATAATGTGTCGCAAATAGAGATTAAGCTTCACAGATGGGGAAATGCAGACCAGGAAAGAGCTAACAAAGATGAAAATGCTAGTTTCATCTTTCAAGACAAAAAAAGTTTAAAAACTTAAAGGGATACAGCAATGTACAGAAGCCATCTGTGAGAGGACGAGCGCCCATCTGGAACACCTGCATCATGAGAAGGATGGTTCAAGTAGTAAAGAAAACTCCTAAGACCACAGTCAGACAATTTCTCCAAAACTACAGACCTCGGGGTAGCTCATGACACAGACATTCATTCATTTGGACGTCCTGCGGTTGGATGTTCGAATCCCTTCCAAGCCATTACCGGCTACGGTCGAAGGTCCACCATTTCCATGACAATCATTCCCAAATGAACCTTATTCCCACTGGTGGTGAATCTTTGATGTTTTGGGGCTGTTTTTCTTCCAAATGCCCTGGACAAGTTAGCATTCATAGCATCACGGACTACATCAAGATATTAAATGAAAACCAGACTACATCTGCAAGAGAGCTTCAACTAGGCTGTGGTTGGATTCTCCGACAGGACAGTAATCCAAAGCATGCATCAAAATCTGCACTAAAACGGTTCACCGACCACAGACTGAAGATTCTGCATCGACCATCTAAGGCCCCGGACCAAAATCCAATATAAAACCTGTGGGAGGAGCTGAGGAGCAGAGTGCAGAAACATGGACCCAGGGTTCCGGAGGTTCTGGAAAATTCCAGCATAGATGAATGGTTCTGCTGCTTCATCAGAGCCTTAAGGAGATGACTCAGAGCTTTCATCTTCGCTACAGGCACTGCACAAAGTATTAATAGAAGTGGATCCAACATCTTTTGAGGAAGATATCTGTTTATGTGACAATAATTTTTTCACTCAAGTTTTATTTTTGTTTGTTTTTTAATGAAATATAAACAAGACAACAAAAGAATGAATTAAAAACCAATCACTTTCTTAAGGTGTCAGTATTAGAGCAAGTGACTGTAAGTATAGTGACATTATAGGTCAGGGGTAGGCAATTACATTTGTCGGAGGGCCACATTTTTCTCAACAGACACCTTGGGGGCCAGACATTCAAATAGGCCCCTTGATTGAAATTAAATGAATCTTTTTGCCTAATAATTTATTATTAATATCATGTATTATTATTATTGTTTATTAAAGGAATAAGTCCCGAGAAGCAGTGGGTTACAGTGATTTTATAATGGCAGAGGGGCGTTCTAAGGCACGACGTGCAGCGGAGTGCCTTAGTGCCCCTCCGCCGTTATAAAATCACTGTAAGCCAGTGCTTCAAGGGGCTTATACCTTTTATAAAACGGTTACCCTACATATAGCCCTTTAAATAAACACATAAGGAAAAAAAATCAACAATTTATTGGTATTAATGCAACAATAAAATTGAGAACTTCTTCCACCAAGCAAGAAAGAGTGGACAGAATGGTTGGCTATAAACACAGGCTAAGATTGCTTTTTCATCTAGCGCCATTATCATGTCACATCAGGCTATCTGGGCTCGCTCATGCAGATATACTATGAAAGCAGGCTAGTTTGAATGTCTCCTTCGGTCTCCCGAAGACCCCGTTAAAATTTTTGCGTTCGTTTCGGTTTCCGAGTTTCCTTGTTCTGAACTTGTGCCGATCGGCCAAATCATTACAACCAGCAGCGAGAGTAGGAAACGATTGACTTTTGTCCTCCACACTTGCCGGTGTTCTGTCAAATTTTGCTCCCTTGTCAAAAAATGCTACCTTCATGCAAAGCGATCGTAAAGTCTTTGTTTTCGCCTTGATATTGCAATATGAATCAGGTTGCAATAGTAACTTCGTTATTTGTTTGCTTATTATAACAAATATTCCACCCGATTACGCCCACTTCAAGTGCGTTTTTTGAGCAGGATTGTAATTAAAATCCTTACAAAATTCAAGACCTTTAAGGCGCAGGATGTTTATGGTGTTGACACTTTCCTTATAAAGAGAAATGCTTTAACTCTTTCTACCCCAGTGTTATGGCCCCAATTTCTCATGACATTTATGACAGCAAAGGATGACAGACAAAATTTTTAAACTTAAACACATTTAATTTGACGAACACTTTTAAATAATCTTCTATATACTCTACTGACCAAGATTGATAAACACAAGAACAAAAATATTTACAGTCCCTTTGGTTGGGTTGCTTGGTGATGTCCTGAGTGAGGAAAATGCTCCAACACAGGCAAAAATCCACAAGAAACTTCACAGGTCTTGAACAGAAAGACAGGCCTGGTCACATATATCCTACTCCTTGCAATTTCTCCTACTACTTTACTGTCTCAATTTTCATCCTTATATACTCTTTTGCAGACCCCTCCCACATTTAGACCTCTTTTTTTTTTAATTCATAGAGACCATTGATAGCAATTTAACTTTGAAATAATACATAAAAAAATAAAAACGGACAGTCAAATATAATTTAGCCAAATTTAAGTTTATTCGCAACCAATTATGCACAGATGCAGCAAAAATGTGTAAGCACTTTATGATACTCTATATTAGGGGTGGGAATTCCCAGTCAAACGATAACATTGTATTACGTAACCTTACTGACAAACCTGATGGACCTTTATTTTCCTACCTCACTCTCGCCCATTCTGATCACAAGTATTATCACCCAACATTTTGACTTCCGTAATTGCTGAATTAATTGGTTACTGTAGGCAGCATACATGGGCTCATCAGTGCTAACACAGCTCGAAGTCTGGCTCCGAGGCTCCACGGTTATTATATCAGCTGCCCATCTAATCTCTGACCTTTATATTAGCTAGCAATGCCACTGCGATGTGCAGCTTTTTTTTATCGCGTCGTAAAATTGATGGAATTTCCGGAAAAAAGCGACAGCAAATTTAGCTGAACATGGCTACTTGGCGACACATTTCAGTTGCCGTCTGGCTTATTAGTTAGCTAGCTTGTGCATGATGGACTTAAATGTAGAAACACATTTAGCAACAGTTAGCTAGCTTGCGAGATAACGTGGGATATGATAAATTAGCTATATAGCTAGGTAGCTAGCTAGCCTTTTTATTTACAGTGATACTGCAATAGTAATCGCACTGAAAATGGAACAAATCCATTGATGGCAAATGCTGTTCTATAAGATATTACTGTGCGAATCGACTGAGTGTATAACCATGGCAATCTCCGGTCAAGCCCTCCAAATGCTCCAGGGAATCAGCTAAGGGACGTTGTCATTTGTTAGCATGCTATCGTGGATCTAATATTGTAGCTGACTAGCCAGCTACGTTGGCAACCTGTTAATGAAGCTGTGACGGGTTTCCTACCCCTGAGCTTTTTTTTTTAAGTATGTTCATCCTAAATTCAAACAATTTTCTGTTACGCTAGTATTTCGCTTCATGCCAGTATAATAACTGTGGCATACACTCCTGCTGGCAAAGCTGGACATCTTGGGTAAAAAGTAACTGGGGGGATTACTGTATTCATTCTCTGGCTAGTTGGCTAGTGAATGAACTAACGCTACTTCGTGTAGACATATAATGGGATATTAAATAATTTTAGAATTTCATCACCTTAGAAAATAGGCCACAGACTCCTAACCACACAGCAAGACATTATCATCCTGATTTTTCGATAAAAAATCTCCAGCCAGAAACGTGGCCAATGGATCAAGTTCCGTGAATCGAATGAGTTGGATAACAGCTCACAGATGACTAGGAAAGGCCAAGGGTTAGCAGCTAGGCTAGCCAAGCTAACCTCTTTCAGCCAGGCTGGCTAAGCCCGTGGTTAGCGGCAGGGCTTGGCGTTCCTACTCTACAGCCCGGGCCACATGGGGCTGTGCTCCAGCTGCAGTCAACCTCAAGTGGCCATTCGAGGACTGCAGCTTTTGGCGCTTCAGTTTCTGCTTCACCTTTCAGCCCCACAGGTTGCCGCTTGGATGCAATGTGACATCGTGCTGCAAAATGAAAGAATCATTAAGAAGAATTGATTACATTGGTCTTGTACAATTCAGATAGAATCGATCAATTTGAACTCTATACACACTCAATGATGCTCTATACCCACCATGCAATCTATGATACTCTATGTGCACTCTATGATACTATAATATACACTCTTTGACACTCTATGTCCATTCCATGATACTCTCCGTGCACTCTATGTGCAATCTATGATACTCCATATGCACTCTATAATACTCTATTTGCACTCTATGATATTATATATGCACTCTATGATACTCTGTTTGCACTCTATGTGCTCTATGATACGCTATATGCACTCTATGATACTTTATATGTGCTCTATCATACTCTATATGCGCTCTATGATACTCTATATGCACTTTATGATACTCCATATGCACTCTATAATACTGTATATGCACTCTATGACATTCTATATGCACTCTTTGATACTGTATATGCACTCTATGATACTCTATCTGCGCTCTATGATACTCTATTTGCACTCTGATATGCTATATGCACTCTATGATACTCTATATGCGCTCTATGATACTCCATATGCACTCTATGATACTCTAGACACACTCTATAATACTGTATATTCACTCTATGACATTCTATATGCACTCTTTGATACTCTATATGCACTCTATGAAACTGTATATGTACTCAATGATACAATTATATGCACTCTATGACACTCTATATGCACTCTATGATATTAAATATGCACTCTATGATACTCTATTTACACTCTAAGATATTCTATATTCACTCTATGATACTCTTTATGTGCTCTATGATACTCTATTTGCACTCTGATACGCCATATGCACTCTATGATACTCTATCACTCTATGACATTCTATATGCACTCTTTGATACTCTATATCAAGGGTCGGCAATAGCCGACCCGCGGGCCGAATCCGGCCCACCGAACCTTCCAATCCGGCCCGCGACTGAGTTCTACTAGTTTATGTACTGTATCTCGGTCTTTTTGTGCGCCTGTGAGTCAATGTGCTGGGACATGGAAACACGTAAAGTGTGTTTGTGTGTGTGTGTGTGCCTGCGAGCCTCTGCACTGGGATAAGGAAACACCCACCTCCCCAAATCACCAAGCGCGACAGTTTGGGGAGCGGGTTTCCCCTGCCTGTCTGCAAAAGGATTATTTTGGCCGCTGCCTCAGTTCAACCGAAGCATTCAGAAGAAGCGTTTTTTGCGGGTGCTCAAACTCATTCTCAAAAGCCGTGGCGGTGCGCATTTGATGCGACACGGTTGTTTTTTCGAGCACGTCCGCGGCGCACAGCTGCACGAACCTGCTTCTCCCCCGGTGTTGTGTCCCGGGTCCTTCGGCCTGTGTCTCTCCTAATGTTTCCTCACTGAGCTTTGCCTCGTTTGAAATGTGAAGAAAGCCCATGTGAGGAAAAACGTCGCCTCCGAGATGTAGAATGAGGGTTATAGAAGAGAAACACATATTTCAGGACCACTGACTTGTATCCTCAGAACAGACATGTCCTTGATTGCCAGCCTCCTTTCATATTAAGCTGAAAATCAGCAGTGTAAGCTCCAGCATATGTAAATGATGATATGATTGGTCAAGATTTTTCTTTTTATATCATACAAAACACCAAAGATGTGTATAAATGAAAATGATGTGCTTACAAGTAAAATAAACATTTATAAAACGGGTGCTTCCCATCCTTAAATGTGATTGGCTGAGCCGCGGTCCATGCCGGTATAAAATTAACCCACTGTGGGAGGCCGCAGCGCAAAATATCCCTGCGCACAACGAACTGCTCTGCACTCAGCAGACTTGTTAGGTTACGTGTGTTTCAAGACATTAAGCTTACTATTTCAGTCTCCGCGAAGTTTAGCCTATAAACCAGATTACAACGTTGATTTCACTTTTGTGTTGCAAGCTATGTTGCTAACTTGCTCGTTATTTCAGTTGCCTATTAGCGATAAATTGTTGACTTTTTCTTTTGTGTTTATTTTATGGGCTGTGTGTAGGGTAACCACATCCATTGTAGCGAACGCTAGCTAGTTGACTAGCTGGCTAGCAAACTAATGCACAATTTAACATATTTTCCTGGACACCGGTGTTCTGACAAATTTTGCTACCCATCAAAATATGCTACCTCGCGGTTCTGCGCTTGCGGAAACCTGAAATCTCGGGCTGTTTCCTCACTCTTATCTTAAGTATCTTCAAAAATCATCAAATAAGATTTATTTTCAGGGTGCATTTCAACTAGTAAGCCAACATATATTTGCATGTGCACGCTGGGGTTTCCTGAAAATGCAGAAATTAGACGATAATGGCGTATATGAGCATATATCTTCAAACAAACTTATCCAACTCATTATAACATCTGCTTTTGTTATAATAATATGATACTCTCTATGATACTCTGTGCACTCTATGATACTGTATATGCAACTCTATGCACTCTACAATACTCTTTATGCACTCTATGATATTCTGTCTGTATTCTGTGATACTCTATATGCACTGTGATACTCTTTGTGCACTCTATGATAATCTCTACACGCACTATGGTACTCTATATGCAGTCAATGATATTCTATATGCACTCTATGACACTCTATCTGCACTCTATGATACTCTATTTACACTCTATGACACTCTATATGCACTCTATGGTACTCTATATGCACTCTATGATACTATCTCACACTCTATATGCACTCTATGATACTATCTCACACTCTATATGCACTCTATGATACTATCTCACACTCTATATGCACCCTATGATACTATCTCACACTCTATATGCACTCTATGATACTATCTCACACTCTATATGCATTCTATGATACTATCTCACACTCTATATGCACTCTATGATACTATCTCACACTCTATATGCACTCTATGATACTATCTCACACTCTATATTGTAATGTGAATATAGGCCACTAGATGGCAGTATTTACCTTTTTTTTGTTAAGCTCAGACTGGAGTCATGTTTAGACATGTCCTGGACATGTCTGGGGCAAGTCTCAGAAAATTAAAAAAAAGAGGTCTAAATGTGGGTGGGGTCTGCAAAAGAGTATATAAGGAAAAGAATTGAGACAGTAAAGTAGTAGGAGAAATTGCAAGAACATGACCAGACCTGCCATTCTGTTCAAGACCTGTGACGTTTCTTTTGTGGATTTCTTTGCCTGTGTTTGAGCATTTTCTTCATCCAGGACATCACCAAGCCACCCCACCAAAAAGGGACTGTAATTATTTCTGTTTTTTCTTATTTATCAATCTTGGTCTTTAGTTGTAGGTTGTTATTAGTCTTTGTCATTGTTAAAAATTAAATGTGTTTTAGTTGTTAAAACTGTGTTTGTCATCCCTTGCTGTTGCTGTTGTGTTATAAATGTAATAAATTGGGGCCATAACAAATTGGGGGCTCAAGGTCCGGGATAGACCATTGTGTGAGTAATTTATTGAAAATCTAACATTCCAAATTGTGAAATTGTTTTTGTGAATTTTCCTAGATATATATTGACAACAGCAATGGATGATTTCTTGGCATCACCAACCGTAGGGGTTTTGAAGTCTTTTAAAAAGACAGAACTGCTAGAAATTTGCAGACAGTTGGAGCTGACAGAGGTAAAACCAGCCCTGCGAAAAGCAAGACTGGCTAGAGAGATAGTTGAATATTACATTGATGAAAATGTGTTTGCACCAGGAGATCTGGAACAGTTTCCAGTGGAAAATCCAAATATAGAAATGGAACTTAAATTAAAAATGCTAGAGATTGAAAGGGAGGAAAGAGAAAAAGAAAGGGAGGAAAAAGAAAAACAAATAGAATTTGAGAGGGAAGAAAAAGAAAAACAAAGGCAGTTTGAGTTAGAAAAATTAGCAAGAGAAGAAAAACAAAGAGAATTTGAGAGAGAGAAAGAGGAAAGAGCAGAAAGAGAGAGACAGAGACAGAGAGATTTTGAATTAGAGAAATTCGATAGAGAAGAAAGACTCCAAATGGAGCAACTAAAAATTAAAATTGAAACTAAAAATAAATTTTGTGCCAGTCAGGAGGTAAAACTGGTGCCTCCATTTTCAGAAAAGGATGTTGACAACTATTTCCAGTGTTTTGAAAAGGTAGCAAAGAGTTGCCAGTGGCCAAAGGAACACTGGCCTCTGATGTTGCAAACTGTCCTCAAGGGTAAAGCTCAACAAGCCTATTCGGCTTTGTCTGCAGATGATTCCTCTGATTATGAGGTTGTCAAAAAGGTTATTTTGAGAGCTTATGAGTTGGTTCCAGAGGCTTACCGACAGAAATTCAGAGGTCTGAAGAAATCTGAAAATCAGACTTATGTTGAATTTGCTAATGAGAAGCAGGTTTGCTTTGAGCGCTGGTGTACTTCTATGGAGGTCAAGGATGATTTCAACTCACTAAAAGAGATGGTGTTAGTTGAAGAATTCAAGAACTGTGTTAAGGATGATGTTAAGACCTACCTTAATGAGAAGCAAGCACTGAACTTGCAATCAGCTGCCAAATTTGCAGATGAATATGTTCTCACTCATAAGTCCAAATTTCAGTCTAGCAGTAACCATAAATGGTCCCAATTTCAGAAAAAGGGTTACGGTGATACCCAAGATTCCTCACCCAAAGACAAAGACAAATCTGGTGATGGTGCTCAGAAATCCAGTTACAGGTCTAATCGAAGTGTGAAAGCTGACAGTGACAAAAGTGGTCTAGTTTGCAGTTATTGCAAGAAATCTGGTCATGTTACAACTAACTGTTGGTTCCTTAAAGCTAAGAAAGAAAAAGAAAAGGGTACCAAACCAAATGCCTTTGTGAAAACAAGGTTAGAAACCCCTGTAGTAGATAACCAATCTGCTAAATTGCCTGCTTCTTGTGGGGCTAAAAAGCCTAATACAGCTGACTTTGTGAGGGAGGAATTTCTTCCATTTGTGTCAGAGGGATTTGTGGCTCTGAATGAGCATACTACTCCTGTCCCCATATATATCCTAAGGGATACCGGAGCTTCTCAGTCACTTTTGTTGATGGACTCCTTGGAGTTACGTGATGAGACCGCTTCAGGGGATTTCATACTTGTACAAGGTATTGAAGGGAGGACTGTATCTGTACCCCTGCGCTCTATATTCTTGAAGTCAGATTTAGTTACAGGACAGGTAAAGGTGGGACTTATGTCAAGTCTACCTATAAAGGGTGTTTCTCTGTTGCTAGGCGATGACCTGGCTGGGGGCAAAGTAGTTCCCCCTGTACATCTTACTTCACAGCCGAGCACTGAAAATGGGGATGAGGACCCATCTCTGTATCCTTCTTGCGCAGTGACTCGTGCTATGGCCAAGAAGGCTAAAGAAGATGATGTTGTGGTGCCGTCCAGTACATTGAATAGTCAGGACTCAGGTGGTTCGCCTCATGACTCTGATTGGCCTACTATGGTTTCTCCGTTTGAGGACTTATCAGATACTTTTATCAGTTCTCTATTCAGCCAGCCGGATGGGTCTGGTGATTCTGATGTGTCTGGAGACTTATCTCTGTCCAGAAAGCGGTTGATTGAGGAGCAAACTAATGATCCTGAAATTGGTGTACTAAAGAGGAGAGCCCTTCCTGAAAAAGAAATAGATGCAGTTCCAGTTGGGTATTATCTCAAGGATGGTGTGTTGATGCGGAAGTGGCGCCCTCCTGATATCCCTGCCAATGCAGATTGGGCAGTGGTCAGGCAAATTGATGTTCCAAAGAGAGTTACTATAGCCTCTCATGATGTAGATGTTGGTGATGCCAAACCAATAAAACAGCATCCATACCGAATGAATCCTGAAAAGAGAAAGATTGCTGAGAAAGAGGTTGAGTACATGTTAAAACATGATATTATCAGACCCTCCAACTCCGATTGGAGTTCACCCTGTGTGCTAGTTCCAAAACCTGATGGAAGTACTAGATTCTGTACAGATTATCGCAAAGTCAATGCTGTAACTAGAACTGATGTGTTTCCAATACCTAGGATTGATGATTGTATTGATAGTGTAGGGCAAGCAAAGTTTCTGACCAAGATTGATTTATTGAAGGGTTATTGGTGTGTGCCTTTAACTGAGAGGGCCAAGAGCATCTCTGCTTTTGCCACACCATCTGGATTGTACCAGTATGAAGTCCTACCCTTTGGCATGAAAAATGCCCCAGCCACGTTCCAAAGGATGATACAGTCTACAATCGCCGGATTGCCACACACGGGTGCATACATCGATGACCTGATCACATGGAGTGACTCCTGGGAAGAACATCTAAAAGATGTAGAGACGTTGTTCCAGCGCCTGACCCAGGCTAACCTGACTGTTAACCTGAAAAAGAGTGACTTTGGTTGTGCTACTGTCACCTATCTTGGCTACGTCATAGGCCAGGGTAAGGTGGCACCCATAAATGCTAAAGTCCAAGCCATCATGGACTTTCCAGTTCCTGACAACAAAAAAGCTTTGCGCCGCTTCCTTGGAATGATCGGGTACTACCGCAAGTTCTGCAAGAACTTTGCTGAGATTGCTCTCAGTCTAACTAACCAACTGAAGAAAGGCGTAAAGTTCACCTGGGATGATGCACGCCAGAGAGCCTTCGATCGCCTGAAGTCTCTGCTGTGTCACTTCCCCGTGCTCAAATCTCCTGACTTCAACAAACCGTTCTCCATCGCGGTCGATGCTAGCGACCAAGCTTGTGGATCTGTGCTCCTACAGAGAAGAGACTCTGATGACATTGAGCATCCCGTGGCATACTTCTCCAGGAAGTTCAATCGCCACCAAAGGAACTATTCCACAATAGAGAAGGAACTGTTGGCTCTGGTCCTTTCTTTACAACACTTTGAGGTTTATGTTTGTACAGGACAAAAGCCAATGATTGTGTACACTGACCACAATCCGTTAATGTTTTTGAGTAAGATGAAAAACAAGAATCGGAGATTGTTGAATTGGAGTTTGATTTTACAGGAGTTTGACTTGGAAATTAAGCATGTGAAGGGTACAGACAATGTAATTGCTGATTGCTTATCCAGTGTTTGAATGTGTATGATATGTATATATAGACAAGTGTTCACTTTACCATTTTGTATTGAAAAGAAAAATTTTGCCTTTATGAGTCAAAATTTTTCCCTTTTGGAATGGAGGTGTAATGTGAATATAGGCCACTAGATGGCAGTATTTACCTTTTTTTTGTTAAGCTCAGACTGGAGTCATGTTTAGACATGTCCTGGACATGTCTGGGGCAAGTCTCAGAAAATTAAAAAAAAGAGGTCTAAATGTGGGTGGGGTCTGCAAAAGAGTATATAAGGAAAAGAATTGAGACAGTAAAGTAGTAGGAGAAATTGCAAGAAGATGACCAGACCTGCCATTCTGTTCAAGACCTGTGACGTTTCTTTTGTGGATTTCTTTGCCTGTGTTTGAGCATTTTCTTCATCCAGGACATCACCAAGCCACCCCACCAAAAAGGGACTGTAATTATTTCTGTTTTTTCTTATTTATCAATCTTGGTCTTTAGTTGTAGGTTGTTATTAGTCTTTGTCATTGTTAAAAATTAAATGTGTTTTAGTTGTTAAAACTGTGTTTGTCATCCCTTGCTGTTGCTGTTGTGTTATAAATGTAATAAATTGGGGCCATAACAATATGCACTCTATGATACTATCTCACACTCTATATGCACTCTATGATACTATCTCACACTCTATATGCACTCTATGATACTATCTCACACTCTATATGCACTCTATGATACTATCTCACACTCTATATGCACTCTATGATACTATCTCACACTCTATATGCACTCTATGATACTATCTCACACTCTATATGCACTCTATGGTACTCTATATGCACTCTATGATACTATCTCACACTCTATATGCACTCTATGATACTATCTCACACTCTATATGCACTATATGATACTATCTCACACTCTATATGCACTCTATGATACTATCTCACACTCTATATGCACTCTATGATACTATCTCACACTCTATATGCACTCTATGATACTATCTCACACTCTATATGCACTCTATGATACTATCTCACACTCTATATGCACTATATGATACTATCTCACACTCTATATGCACTATATGATACTATCTCACACTCTATATGCACTCTATGATACTATCTCACACTCTATATGCACTCTATGATACTATCTCACACTCTATATGCACTCTATGATACTATCTCACACTCTATATGCACTCTATGATACTATCTCACACTCTATATGCACTCTATGGTACTCTATATGCACTCTATGATACTATCTCACACTCTATATGCACTCTATGATACTATCTCACACTCTATATGCACTCTATGATACTATCTCACACTCTATATGCACTCTATGATACTATCTCACACTCTATATGCACTCTATGATACTATCTCACACTCTATATGCACTCTATGATACTATCTCACACTCTATATGCACTCTATGATACTATCTCATTTTTCCTACAGGTCTCAGGCAGGTTATATCACTGTAGAGCCGTTTCATGAATTCTATAAACAGATGTTAAAGGTGCGGAATAACAAACCTAATTCCTCTCACCACTGTCATGTCATCAGGAAGTAAAACCTGTTGACTTTTGAGAATCTGTTGTTGATGGCTGATGTCTGTTTTACTTCTTCCACAGTCTGTTTTACTCCACCACTTAAAGAATTTGCATGTTTTTCTGAAACCGGTTCAATATCGACAATAGGGGAGACTGCTATGTAAAATTTCGGCGCACAAAACTTGGCAGGGCAGATTTCTGAATGAGAACATCAGAGCACAGGAACACATTGCCAGTCAGTATCAGAGAGTGCAGTACAATATGTGATTTTACAGTCCGTATCAAGAAGCGGCTAAAAGAAAAATACATGTGCATGCGTGCTGGTGTGTGTGAGATAATGTATATAATGAAAATGTCTGCTTTTTTTTTTTTTTTTTTTTTTGCCGCGCATAAAAGCGGCCGTGCACAGCTGGTCTTCACAGTTGCCGATTTAGATCTTCTACAGTCCACACCTCCACGCAATTTGAACTTAGAAAAAAATAAAATGATGAAAAAAAGAATAAAGCAATAGCAAACAAAAAAATAAATGACCAAGTACATATGAAATTAAAATAAAAATTGGATTAAGACAGTTATCTTCCTACATTTAATAGAAGATAATTGTCTCAATCCAATTTATATTTTCCTTTCATTTCATATGTACTTTATATTTTTATGTTTGCTATCTTTATTTCTTTTTTATTTTTATTTTTTTTAAACATGTCTTTATTGGATTTTCCACATTAAACATAATCATGTAGCAGTCAAAAGACACATAACAAAACAAAATACTTGAACAGGCAGCATATAACATTCGACCTTAACTCATATCCCATGGTACATCGAAAAGTCCCATCTCTTCACAATTACATACTATACTTTACAAAGCATCTTCTATATCACCATGTTTAATAAAATCTAAAAATCTTTCCCAAATGTCTTTAAATTCAGAGGTTTTCTTCCTGATAGCATAGGTGAGTCTTTCTAAAGCCAGAGTTGATGTTAGATTACTCAACCACATACTGAGGGTAGGAGCGTTAACGTTTTTCCAGCACAGGGCGATTGAGCGTCTAGCCTGTAGTAGACAAAGACTAGCCATCTTTTTTTCATTAGTAGGTAGAGAGCAATTAGCTGGATAGATACCCAAAACACACAATTTAGGATTTAGAGGAATCAAGGTAGAGGTCAACTGTGAGATATACTGTGTCACCAGACTCCAAAATCTTTGAATAACCCCACATTCCCATATGCAATGGTATAGAGTACCTTGGTATTCATTGCACTTAAAGCAAAGATCAGGAATATTCGGGTTAAATCTGTTCAATTTTACAGGAGTAGTGTACAATCTCATTATCCACTTGTATTGTATCAAGCGTAGCCGGGTGTTAATGGTCTGAGAATGGGTCCTTGCGCATATTGTATCCCATTCATCCAGTGATATTTCCTCATTTAAATCTTGTGTCCATTCTTGTCTCTTTCTCTCAGAGTTATCCTTGTTGTTATTAACCAAAATTTTATATACTTGAGCAACCCGCCCCTTGCTGAAGCAGTTCTGTACAGAGAATGATTCCAGTGTGGACAATGGAGGTTGCTGAGATGAATTATTTAGGCGAGACATAATAAAGCTTCTGATCTGCAAGTATTTAAAGAAGTGTTTGTTCGGGATGTCGAACTTAGTTTTCAGATCATCAAATGACAACAATATATTGTCATTGTATAAATCTAAAAGCTTAGTTATTCCCTTATTAAACCAATTTTTAAACCCCCAATCACTCTTGGCTGGGCTGAAATGTTCATTACCCCAAATCGGAGAAAAGCAAGACAATACTGGTAAATCTTCTAGATATTTATGTACTTCATACCAGACCCTAATTGTGTTTTTCACAAAGGGATTGTTTGTTTTTTTCGTCAAAATTTTTATCGGGGCAGAGTACAAAAAACTGTGCAGTGCCAATTCCCCCGCGGAAAGAAGTTCAATTTGTAGCCAGGGCAAATCTATTTCTTCAGAAAACCAGAACATGGCAGCTCTCAATTGGGCAGCCCAGTAATACCATTGAATATTAGGTAGTTGTAGCCCCCCCCTGTCATACGGCAAATATAGAAGGGACAGCCTGAGTCTTGGTTTTCTATTAATCCAGATAAAGCTCAAAAACAGCTTTCTGATTTTTGAAAAGAATGACGGTGGGGGAGCTAACGGGATCGATTGGAACAAGTATAGAAGCTTGGGTAAAATTGTCATTTTAATTACACTTATTCTGCCTAGTAAGGAGAGAGGTAGAGTCATCCACCTCGTAATATCTTCGGATAATGACGCTAGAATGGGTTCATAGTTTGTTGAACTGATGTCTCTTATCTTTGGGGTTATGTTGATACCCAGATATTTAAAACCACTGATCGCATTTATGAAGGGGTGGGGTATTGTTGATTTTCTTCTTTCACTCTCATTTAGAAACAAAATTGAAGATTTCTCTATGTTCACCCTAAATCCAGTGAAGCTACCAAATTTACCTAATAGCCCTAAAAGGGACGGTATTGATTTTCTTAGGTGAGAAAGAAATACTATAGTGTCATCTGCAAATAGCGCGGTTCGATGGTCCAAGCCCCCTGTACTAATACCACATATATTTGGATGTGTTCTTACTGCTAGTGCCAGCGGCTCCATTGCTATTACAAAAAGTAAGGGAGAGAGCGGTGAGCCCTGTCTTGTGCCGCGGGATAGTTTGAATGGCCGAGATGTCATGTAGTTTGTGCGAACTTCAGCCGTAGAATCAGCAAACAAAACATCAACCCATTTACAGAAGTAGTCTCCAAATCCAAATCGTCGAAGCACGTCTGTCAAATATGGCCATTCGACTCTGTCGAATGCCTTTTCGGCGTCTAGTGATAGAATAGCGGTGTCTGAGGACCCTTCATTAGCATGAACTATATTAAGCACTCTCCTCACATTATGAAAACCCTGTCGATTCTTCACAAAACCATTTTGGTCAGCATGTATAATGGATGGCAAGACCCTCTCAAGTCTCATGGACAGGGCCTTCGCTATAATTTTTGCATCAGAGTTCATAAGTGAAATTGGTCTGTAAGACCCACATTCAGTTGGTATCTTGCCTGGCTTCAAGATGAGTGTAATTAGAGCCCTTTGTAAAGACGGAGGGAGGTGGCCGCACTCAAAGGCTTCTGCATACATTTCTAATAAAGGGTCTACTAATTTGTCTTTAAATAATTTGAATATGTCAATTGGGTTTCTTTTTTATTTTAATTTAATATACAAAAAGTTTATTCCAATTCACAATTAATTACTTCTTTAGTCTATAGTTTTAATTTAGTTTTAATCTAGTAAAGTCAAAACTGCCAAACACATTTTACATTTCAATTTATTACATTAATACAATATGCAATGTCATCAGTACATATATCAAACATCATTTGATGGATGAAGATGAGGACATCACGGCATTGAGGGTTCATGTTCACCCCTTGACATCTAGACTGCAAGTGCCGAGGTCTCAGAAAATTACGGTATTTATATGCCGCAAATAAGAAGTGATACAGAAGTGATTAGGCAGTGATCAATCGTATTTAGAACTTGTTCGAGACGTCGTTTAACGGGCTTAGGTAGTGCTATGTACGCGGGAAAATTCATGTGTCAGTGATAAGCCGCTAAACACACGCTATTTTCCGTGATACCAACGCGTAACACCCGTCCGATGACCGTGCTCTGTCTGTGACAGACTGCTAAACTTTCGCATCTTACCGCGTCTCCCCAAGTTTTAATCACTGCTGGAACACGGATTATCACGTGTGTTTCAAGTGTGTTGCACGTCTTTACCACGCGTGCCGCCCGTGGTTGTCCGACGCCGTTCTGATTTTTCCCCGCATCCTGCCACGTCTATAAATCGACTGGAGCTCATCTTAAACTCGACATCAACACGAACAACATCGTCTGCTTCACGGGAGACCACTTTTTGACGGGTTTTGGCCGTGATTAAGCCGTAAAGCGCTGTGTGACCGGGGCTTAAAGTGATGTAATGTGAGCTAAGGTGATGTAATGTAAGCAAAGCTGATGCAATGTAATGTAATCTAAGCAAAGGTGATGTAATGTAAGCTAAGGTGATGTAATGTAATGAAAGGAAAGGTGATGCAGTGTAATGTTATCTTAGAAAAGGTAATGTAATGTAAGCTAAGGTGATGCCATTTAATGTAATGCAAGCTGAGGTGATTGATATGGAATCAGTAAGACACCAAAAGCGGGGTGAAGGGAAATGAGGATTTATTAAACAAAAAATAAAACAGGCACGAGGGCCAACAAAAAACTTGGCCTAAAGGGTTGCAAAATACAAACTAAGGTGAGCTTCACAGAGCAAAGAACTAAAGAGCTAAAAAGGCAAGAACAAAAAACCACTGGAAACTCCAGGCAGAAATCCAAGAAAAATAAATACCAAGACTATGGCAATATATACAAGGGCTATGAACAAGACTTGGAAACAAGGACTTGGAAGCGTGAACATGAACGAAGACTTGCATATGAAATGAGACTTGAGACACTGTCTGCCAGCCAACTTCCACCGCATCCAGATAAAGGGTAAGAAATCAAGACATGAGGGGCAACACCTGGAGAAGGAGAAACAAGAGGCAGGGCAAGATCATGACATGGACAGGGATTGGATGACAAGACCTGCTCATTAAGAGAATGAGCGGTTCCGCTTTAGTACCAATTAAGTATGCAGTTTGAAAGCAGCATGAATGTTCAGAACAGAAAAGCACAGCAAGATCTTGAAATTGCAAAGCAGGAATCATGACAATAAACTCCCTGTCTAAATTAGTAATATTAGTAATGTGCCTATCTAAGAATTACACCAACCCAGTGAGTGTTAGTAAATGTTAGTAACTTAAAAACAGTTAATTGTCAATTAAGCTTAGAGAGCCCCGAATCAGCACAGCACAGAAGGAAGGGGGAATACCAAAGCCAACCAGAGCTCTGAAATGTGCAACAACGAAGGCACGGGGCGGAACGCAGACAAGAGGTGGAGTGGCATGGCAGACCTGGCAAAAACATGGAAAAGTAAAAACGTGGACAATAAATGTGAATAATGAAATGCAATGACTAGATACAAGAAACTGTTAAAACTGTGACTATGAACATGACTATGGAACATGAAACTATGAACTATGAAATCTTGAAACATTAAACTGTTAAAACCATAGGCAATACTGTCCTGGCCAAAGGCCAGGACCCCGGAACACAACAGTGATGCAATGTAATGTAAGCTAAGGTAATGTAATGTAGTGTAAGCTAAGGTGATGTAATGTAGTGTAAGCTAAGGTAATGTAATGTAGTGTAAGCTAAGGTGATGAAATGTTAGCTATGGTGATGTAGTGTAAGGTAAGGTGATGTAATGTAATGTAATGTAAGCTGAGGTGATGTAATGCAATATAATTTAAGGTCACTGCCTATGATGTCACAGGGACAGAGGCCACTACTGTGGTGTGTTTTTAATATGCCATGTGCTAATCTGACACTGTGGTGGATCATTTTATGTGTGTGTTTTCTGTTATCATGAAGACACACACAAGTATTATTTGTGTGTGAAGTGTGTGTATAATCTGCAGGCCGTATTAAGGCTGAACACTTATAAGACGGACGAGGAATGAATCGCTTCTGTTCGCGCATCTCCACTGAGTTTTTTTTTTCGTGCAAATACCTCACCATTTCCATTGAGGAACACAGTCTGTCCCACGATGAGGAAAACGCAGCCCCTCTCCAAACCGCTGCAGATTAGAAACAGGCATTTTCACCTGCCTGGCCTCAGAGATGCGAACGATGAGGACATCCTGCTGAACTCCCCCTGTCTTTGGAAGGTGAGCCGCTAGTTTATTCCTAGTGATTGGCTCCAGTCTCTTCCTGTCTAAATCCACTCCAATTCCATCTTAACCCTGTGGGCTTCACAGGTTATCCAAAAAACATTATTCCATAAAGATATGAAAATTTTCATTTAGAAAGCAATTTGTCCAATTAAGTCAGAATCAGCCTCCTTCAGTCCTCGAGGACTCTGACGGTATTATTAATTCTCTCTAAATTACCACATTAAATAGAGTTTCTGATTAACTCCGCGCTGGGCCTTGCAGGCAAAGACAGTAGAAATGAACATCCTTTCCCTTCAGTTCCTCAGCTGGAGAGAGTACTGCTGTAAAGCGCTCTGTAAAATAGCATCTTTAATCTGACTCTGCTCGTGATGAATATCTCTCCACTCACACAAAGCTTAACCCTCCCACATGAGAAATCTTATGCTTTCTCTCCCTATAGCGGTAACACAAACATGCTAAAAGATTCGGGCAAGGGAGTTTAATCTTTCATTTCAACGGACTTTTTAATCCCTGGCATTAAATGTTTTAAATGTGAACAAAGCGTGACATCACCCGTAAGGTATGCTGTGACTGCAACCCTAAGCAAACTGAAATAACCTGTTTCTGTCAGAGAAACAACATGGGATGGGATTAGTGGCGGGACTATGCAGAGTGCCTGAGGTCGCAGGTTACACATTCAGTTTGAGGTGCAAACACACACACACACACACGTGCGCACGCACACATGAACACAAAAACATACACGCACACACACAAACACACACAACACACACACACACACGCATGTGCGCGCACACACACACACACACACACATACAAGTACACACGTGAACACACAAACATACACGCACACACGCAGAAGCAAAGTCTCCCTTTTGTGTGTTGTAGACATTTTCAATGTGTGTTGCACATGTGTAGTGAGGTTTGATGTGCTTTAATTAAGGCTTCAATAAGCAGCACATGGTGGAATGAGATTGAAATGAGGTTAGCTCATTAATTTCAGGGGGAGATCTGAGACGGTTCGAGCTGAGACTGAACCCGACCTGTAGCGGCTGACTCTGCTCTCACTTTTTTCCCAGTGTTTCAACAGAGCCAGAAATGTGCCTGAAATCATCAAAGAATAATAATAATGAAAAATACACTCAATACAGATATGGCCTTTCAACTGCTATTTGAGTTTTATCCACAGCATAAGGGTAAATGATGAATTTATGGAGCAGATTTGAATAAAAGTTTAACTTGTCTATGTAAGTCTTATGAAAGCTATCATATGTATCTCTGAAGTATGAGGTGCGATGAACAGGTGAAGTCAGTCAGCGGCGGTCTCGTGTTGTGATGAGTGTCAGAATTATTCTCACACCCCCAAGCCCATTCATTCACAAAATACGCACCTGATCCAACCCTGTCACCTTCTGCATATTAATGCTCACACTGACTGCAATATAGAGGCATCACATCAGATTGTGATTTAGGAAAGGCACAATGTTCATTACATCTTCGACTCTCAGTCTCTGCCTTACGAAAGTTAAATGGCCCAATGTGATAAGTTATAGCTTCTAGAATCTCAAAATACAGATTTGCAGGTCAGACATCAAATAAAAACAAATACTAATTCAAAAATGTTGCTAATGTAATAAACATTTATTATGAACCATTACAATGTCAAACAACTGAAAAATAATTTTTCAATCCATTATTTTATTACACAATAGTATGTTGCATTATTAGCAAACAGGACTGTCTGTATAATTTATTTGCTAGACTGCTAGCCAGAGACTCTTTCTGTTTTCAGACCCCTGCAACTTTATGTTTTATATATATATAATTTAGTATTATTCGACACTTTTTTTTGTTAATTACTTTTTATTAATACAGATGTACAGAAGAGGATAAACAGATAAACAAGTAAACACATAAAAAAAAACAAATTAAATCAAAACATCAACAACAAAGCCCTGCGGGGGAGCAACACACTAACTTTCTTAAATCTTTTAAATAAACTGTAGCAGCTGTCCAATCATTGATTGTTTGAGATGCTGCTTTGTGGAATCTGGCCGTGGCACGCTCCAAAACTAAAATATCCACAGGACAGGAAAGACAGATTTGGCTCAAACCAGCTTTTCAAAAAAGATTTTTTATTTTTTATTTTTTTTGGAGGCAGCTGTCATCAGTATTTTTTCCGTTTTAAACTGAGTGTTACATCAGAGTTGTCTACTGACAAAGTAGTCTTGGAAATAAGGGGACATTTACTTTTGAAAACTTTTCAAGATAATTCCAAAAATTCAAAAAAGATGGGCATTGCCAAAACATATGTAATCCCCAATCGAGCCGGTGCTACATTCATTACAAATTCTGTCGTTAGACGGTTTCATCAAGTAAGCTCTGTGTGGTGTTATGTAAACCCTGTGCACAAACTTAAAATGAATTAGCTGACGAGCCAGACATTTGGATGAATTAAAAATATTATCCTAAACAGTTTCTTGATTACATTCCAGACTGAATGCACCAAGCTCCCTTCACCATACTGAAAGTGCACCAATAAAAAAATTTTTTGAATGAAATAGATTAATTATACATAAAATAAATTAATCCCTGGGTTGTTGTAAATATCTGCAAATGTTCAAGCAGGGGACGATCATCTCGATGAATATCCCAGGGGGAATATCCCATATGCCTTGAGTGCAGAGCGTAACCTTAGGTATATGAAATAAGATGTACTGGGAAAGGGAAAAAAATCACAAATTTCCTGAAATGAGTGTAACCCGTTAGAGTTGAAAATATAATTCAGAGGATGGACATTTTTATCAGACCAAGAAGAAAAAACTTAAGGTTTAGAGCCTGTCAACAGATTATTGTTGCGCCGAATTGGAGTGGATCTATGAAATTTGCAATCATTACTATGGAACTTGCAGGACTGCTTCCATAATTCAAGAAAGCAAGCTATTATGGGGCCTAACTGAAGTAATGAACATTGTTGTGTAATTCCTGGACATGCAGATCTTGTAAACAAAGAGGATGAACCAATTCTTGCTCTATAGAATGGCAGGAAGTTTGGGTGGAAGGGACAAACCATGTCCTTAAAAATCTCACTTGGAAAGCCCAAAAGTAAAATTTAAAATTTGGAAGATTTAGTCCCTCGGAAGATTTGGGAAGCTGCAGGGTTTTCAAACGAATTTTTGATCTTTAATTCCTCCGCACGAAATTTACACATAGCTTATCAATAATCGCGGTGGAGGGTTTGGTGGTATAGAAGAAAATAAAAAATAACCAGAGGAATATTGAAATCCTACCACAAAGAGGTCATTGTAAAGGAGACCATCTTTCATGGTTCTCCTTAAACTTTTGTAGCATTACATTAAAGCAGTGCTTACGAATGACGCCGAGGGCGGGATGAATACTTAAGCCTGAATAAGTAAAGCCAGAGGTCTGAATCTGAATTAACCCCTTAGCGCTGAAGCCAAATTTGGCTTTTTATGGGTTACCCAATTTAATGCTGTATAATTCAAGATTAAAGCCTCATATAGAGGAAAACTGTGGCTTTACTCAGAAAAGACACTTACAGCATTTACAATTACATCGTATCTCAGTTTATTTTCATGATTTTGGTAGAGAAAATGGACTGCAAAGATAATAAATCTTCATCAGAATTCACCATTAAAATTGCAAAACAATAATACTGAGAATGGAAAAACTGCTGGCCCTTAAATCTATACATTTCTCAGATCATAACCTCCTTTATCATAATTAGGATTCATCTTCAACATTACATTCTAGATTACCTACATGCTATTGGCCAAATTACACAGCTATCCAAGTGTCTCCCCGAAGTCTGAGATGTTGCCCTGTCAAATCATCAAATAATCATGTATTTAACACCAATAAAGTTTTGAGGCATGAAATTTTATATAAACTAATGATTTTTTGGTTGAGTTTAGCATGAATTTATCAATATAAGTGCAGCTGAACATCAGTGGTCACCAGTAACCCCTCCTAACACAAAAAATGCTTTTTCTCCATAATAAAGTTTAGAGTTTTGTCCATTTTTCTTGTAAGTCCCCCAAGCCAGCACACACAGTCAATAAATAAACTGCTGATTAGACGGTCAGGACATTCACTCTGCAATGAAACCGGCAGTTCTGACATCCGAGCTCACAAACTCATTTCAACACTTGTAACGAACAAGTACAACTCACTAACTCAGTGATATCTGAATTCTGAAATGTACCTTATTTTAACAGAATAGACATTCCACTTTCAGGGTAGATAAAACTATATATTTCCTCCCTGGATTCAACAGAACCCTGCAATGAACATACCAGGGGGTCCATCCAAATGCATGGGAAGTTCACGTTTTATGCAGGAAAAAAACCGCGGCATTCGACTTTGTTGAATACGGTTTCATTCCAAAACAAAAAGCAAAAGTAAAAAGCAAAAGAAGCCTAACCTTTTTCATGAATCCCTCCTCTGGAGACCGATGTATCCAGTAGAAGGAACCCTTCAGTCCTGTTCCATTCGAAATAATTCCCATTGACCACATCCTTATCTCATTTAAATCCTGTAAATGTAACTGAACACTTCAAGGCCAGTTTTGGGAGCCTTCTACGCTCTAAATCGCGTCTATTTCAGCCGCGTAATGTGCGCAACGTAGACAGGATGCAACCGAGCCTGCTGATACACATAGGCTTGTATGCTCTGTGTTTGTCCAATCAATGTGTTTCGCTTACTGTAGAATGTTTAAACACTCGGGAATTGGATAAGAAACAAGCCAATCAATACATTGTTACTGGGGAAATTTCACGTGGGCATGAAGTGTAATTGCGCAGTTGTGAAGAAGAGCCTGATGTATATTCGAGTGATTGGCTATCAACACCAGTACTTGGGAGGATATAAGGAAGTGATGAATTTGTCGATGAAGGAATCTACTCGTAAATCTACGGTAGGGAACGATGCATTTTTTGAAATCGATTTCTGTAATTGACAGTAGAATGTGAGATAATCAGTACCATGTAGAATTTTTTGATTCAGAAAACTGATATTTCTGAACCATTAATTGGAGTACTGTTGGCTCACTGTTGCTAAAGTGGTTGCTACACAGGACAACGATTTTTTAGTCACAATAGATCTTTTTTTTAGACTGCTGGATCGATACTATGGGCAAGTATATTGACCAATTTGCACATCAGGCGTAGCTGAGGAGTTTAATTCATGCAAATCCTGAAAAACAGGGATTGGAGGGAACTTCTCCATACTCTAAATCGCGTCTCAGCTCTGCCTGCTTGTGAATATTCAATAACTGATCCGAGGGTGCCATCTCGTGGTCGAGTACTGTAACTACGTCCTTAAATTTGCAGTTCTATAGACATGAGCGTCTACATCTGCAGAAAGGGGTTAATGAAGAAACAGGAAGATCAAGTTGAGGAGGAGTTGAATCAAGAGGCATTAATATAGATTTCGCCCAATTCCTTTTATAGCCTGGACCCAAATCTTTCAAATAATGCCAAGGCTTGAGGAACCAAATTAATGATATCTGAAAAGAAAAGGATAATATTGTCAGTGTGAAGTGAAATGTGGCGTGTGATGTTTTTGATTTGTATTGGCAAAATTAAAGGGTTCTGTCTGATTGCTTGAGCTTAAGGCTTGAGCCATAAAGCAAACAAAATAGGAGAAAGGGGACAGCCTTGTCTCGTTCCCCTCTCAAGACTAAACTGAGAAAAAAGAGTGTAACGTGTCCTGAGACATGCTGTGGGTTCAGTGTAAAGAGTTTGAATCACATGGATAAATGAGGACCTAAAGCCACATTTCCTGAGCACAGTTCATTGACAAACCCATTCCAGCCTGTCAAAGGCCTTCATAACATCCAGACTGAGGACTCCATATTAATTTTTATTTTCTCTGCTGGCATCATTATATGCAAAAGACGTCTGACATTGTCTGAAGCCAAACGGCCCCCGATGAAGCCAGTCTGATCCTCACGAACTAAGTCTGAAATACGAGTATTCAATCTGTTAGCAAGAACCTTTGCATAGATCTTAATCTCAGAGTTTAACAATGATAAAGGTCTATAGCTCCGACAATCCAATGGATCTTGCCCGGTCTTCAACAGCAAAGAAATCAGCACTGCCCTCTGATTTCCATGAAAGTAACCCACATCAAGGGAGTGCTGAATTGACTCGAGCAACAGAGGTCCAACCAAGTCCCAGATTACTAGAAGTAGCTGTGGAGGTATGCCATCCAGCCCGTGTGACTTGTGCTTTTTTTATCGAGGCAGCAGCTGATTTCAGTTCCCTCAAAGTAACTGTGGCATCCAACTGCTTGGCTTGTGTCACTGAAAGAGATGGAGGACTGAATTCATGTCTGTGAGATCATCTGGTGCCTCAGCTTTATAGAGTTCGGAGTAAAAATCCTGAAAAACATTGTTAACCAGAACAGGACCAGTATGAACCACACCAGATGAGCCCCTGACAGCATCTACCAAAGCCAAACGCTCTAATTGTTTCAATCGTAATGCCAGAAGACAGCTTGGTCTGCCAGATAGCTCATAATATAGTTGTCTTATTCTTAGCATTACAAATTCCGCCTTACCACTGGTTACATCCTTATGTTCGTTCTTTAACTCATTCCCTACCGAATTCCTTTACATAAATTTGTAGGGTTTGTACAAAATACTTTTCCCGAAAATTACACAGTATAAAGTATTGAAGTACAGGTGGCTCACCCTGCAAAAAATGTGCTATAGGAATCCTATAGGACAGTTCAATAGAATTCTATAGAACTTCAGTACCTCAAGTCCTATAGAAAAAAAGTTCTATAGAAAATAGTTCCATAGAAAATCTCTGGAGAACTTTTTTTTTTTCCAGTTTGGCATCTTCAATCCCACCCGAATTTGGAAGGCAACCATTTCATATTACGTTTCCCAGCAATCTTTTCCCAACTTGCATCCCTGTAGCACAATGACCACTTGTGTGCTACTCTGACCAGGGCTCGAACCCAGACACTTCTGCTCTGCAATGCGAAGCTTTTACCTAGTGAGCCATTGGTTAGAAATAATCTTTAGATGTGTAAAGATTATGGGAATAAGTATCAGCAGACCTCAAATTGTATTCAAATTAATTCTAAATCTGGAAATAATCTGCAATCACATGCATGTGAACGCAAAGGAATAATTTGATAGAATTTTTAAAATTAAGAGAAAAGTTCAAAAGGTCAAACTTTCAATGTAATTCTGTCTTAGTAAGCAAAGCAGGACCACAGGTTTTCCATTATAGCATAATAAAGTTGTAATGCCTTATATTTATATTTTTGAATTGCTGCCGAGGAAATGGAAAGAGGTCTTCATATACCGTAACTGAGATACTGCTAAGTTGTGTGGTCAGTCAGTCAATCAATCGTCTGATCAGAGAATCAGTGAGTAGGTATGTGCCTTAAAAAGCACCTTAAAGTTAAAAGGAGCACAGTTTCCTTGCTCCTTCAGTATCGTGGATCTCACTGCATATTATACATTTTCATACCATTAGTCCAGTTTCTCACTTCTAGAACCCAGGTATACAAAAGGTAAACTGGCCCTTCAACAAAGCAGTGCAAGATTTATTTTTCATTTTTGATTTTATTTGGTAAGATTTATTTTTATCTAACCCTTATTTCAGATTTCTTTTCCATTAAGCTTTAGAAGGTCCTAAAGACCATCAAAGTCCGATAGAACAGGTTTTTCAACTAGGTTGTTCTATAGGAACAGCAATGATCTTATAGGACTTTCTTTTCCATAGAGGTGCTCTACAGGTTTCTCGCAAATTCCTAAAGAACACACAAAAAATCCTTTGGAACAAGCTGTTCAACTAAAATGTTCTATAGAATTCCATAGGATTCCTATACCACATTTTTTGTCGGGTATCACCGCAATCATCAACTGATTTGGTGTTTTCATCGGACTGTGAATGGTCATTCACCCAACTGGCACCAGCTTACCGTATGGAATGGTAGAATTTGCCACGCTGGTGGCAGCGGCTTGCCATAGGGAATGAGTGAAAGACTCTAAAGCTTCAGCCCTTGCAGTATCATACTGATGCTCCTGCATCGTTTCCATTTGATGGATTATTTTTATTCAACGCATTTTTCTAAAACTAAAATCTCCAATTCAATGTCCAGTTGAACGTTGCACAAAAAACTAGGCGGTAGTTAGCGCTGTACATAACGTTACATACTGCTTCAGACTGTGTTCAGACGGCAAAATAGCGAGCTGAGAATTTTAAACAGCAAAATGTACATGATGTGGAGCTGGGAGCTGCTAACCAGGGTAAACGGCAGCTCCCCAACAGGCATTTGCTGCCATTATGTTGTTTCATATTGCATGAGAAGAAGAGGAATCTAAGAATAAGAATCGAATTTGAGCAGTTTTGCCCTCACATTCTCTTTCGCTTTACTCACTTGCTCCCATTCCTGCTTTTGTTTTTTGACGCCTGCCCAGCATTTTCAGTTGAGTCACGTCACAACAAAAGGCTAGCTGACTGACATAGCTTCCTTGGCCATTTGATTGGTCACCATATTCCCCATAAACAGGAATGCAAGAGGACGTATATTTTCAAATTTACTATCAGATTATGCAGCCTAACCGCTGTCAATTTCAATTTAATTACTGAGGCTATACGCTGGCCCCTACATATTTGCATGAGTATTAAACATAGACTGATTACATAAAAATTTTCATTACCATGACAGATATCTATTTGACTTTGGTAATGTCTCTTAAGGGAGTATGCTCTCTTTTTAGGAGCACAGATAGCTGTAAATCTTGCGAAGATCAACATTAATTCAGGTACAGAGGATCATACACGAGTAGGTGTCATATGAAAGTTATGCAACAAGTTGAGTAAATTTTGTATTTGTTGCAAGCTTTAGCAAGCATCAAATGCAAAATTTACTCAACAGGTTTCATAACTTTCTTACAACATGACAAAGAGTAAAAGATTCTGTTTATTACACATTTTGTAACTGAATTGCATAATTTAATAGAAAACAAATGTAATTTTCATTCACGTCCATTATATGTTGGCATTGCGCTAACTCTAATGCTCTGCTGACATAGCCAGTCACTGTGTAAGACATTCACGGCACAACAAGCAATGCTTCGTAAATCTGGTTAATGAGCAGCTAGCTTGTGTTAGCGTATTAGCTAACAAACTAATGGTTATCAAGGTTATGAAGAAATATTGCATATTTGCTAGCAATTTAATGCCACTTGTAACGCTGGTTAAATTGGTATGGTTAAGTGCTGAAGTAGGCTAGCTAAGTGCCAGTCACATTACTAAGTTCATTTTACTTAGCTAGCTTGCTACAGCGCTTAACCGTACTGATTTAAACAGCATTACATTTGGTAATCAATTTTGTTAAATATTGTCAGTGAGACGTAATAGGGAGCAATTTTTACCAGCGCTCTCAGCCAATAACATTTTTACAAAAGTGATATGTGCCTATGGTCACTTAAAAAATACGTCATGAGTTGGGAAATGGGAATTGTATTACAATTTGTAATAAGCTGCTGTAGATCATGCCAACTACAGTTTTGCCCTAGTCACATGCCTACTTATTGACGAGCTCCCATCACACACGGGCCCTGGTGCAGCTAGCCTAACTCCGCCAGCCTTTGTACTTCCTCTAAATTTCATTTCGCTTCATTACTCAGTCTGGTCATGGGAGGACACAGATTCACTCTGTCGTGGAGAAAATCCCAGATATCAGTAACTTAAAGGTTCCCTGACATCAGATAGGATGAAACTGAAATTTAGAACTTACCATTGTACTTTTTTGCGATGAAACAAAGATGCAAATGCTTTTCTAGAGAATTTTAAGGGGAAAAATAAATCCCTGACAAAGAAATAATTATTTTTCATAAAATCACCTGATCCACAATTATTGGCACCCCTAACAATTCCGAGGAATTAAATGTAATTGAAGTATTTCTGTCAGTTCTACAGTAGTTTACAAAGTTGATCAGAGTATCTAGGAACATTTAATTAGTAAATCATCACTTCCTGTTTCCCTGGGGTATAAATATGACGTGACACAGGGGCCATTTCTCTTATCCACTCTTCCGCATGGGAAAGATAAAAGAACACACCATTCAAGTAAGGCACGTGTGTAGACCTTCACAAGTGGGCTGTGCTGTAGCGCTGTTCGCTGGTGATCATTCTGCTAGAGTTGAGAGAGGAAGAGAGGAAGTCGTGTGGGATTGAAGCTGAGAATTTAAGTTAGTGTTGACGGGATTTTCTGAAAATAATTCGTGTGGTAAGACTCAAACAATAATAGAGATTTGACGATTTGCTCCTGAGGTATAACCTTTGTCGCAGTAGGGACAGGGAGAATCTTCCCCCCGTATCTCTCCCCTTTTTCCCCCTGTAACAACTCGGTGAGCAAACAGCCAAATTAAGTCGCTAATCTGGTCAAATAAAGGCAACGGGGGGTTTTTTTTGGGTTTTTTGGGGGGGTTTCAGTCTCCTGGGAGCAAAGTAAGTTAAAGTAAAATAAATTTAAACGCATATAGTAATTGTATGTTTTTTTGTTTTTTTACAGCTGAAATATCATAGGGCTACCATAGCTAATGAAATAACAGTACAGGAAAAAAAGCTATTGTAATACTATAGATTTCAGGATTATTCACCAAGGCGTTTGCCAGAATAGGTGGCAGTTGTGCAAGAGGTTTGTTTCACGTCCAGTGCGTAAGCAGCTTTAGACACACGCGCAAGCTAGATGGCTAGCTGACGTTAATTTCCTGCAGTACTCAGCTAGCTAACTTAAGTTCCACATAACGTTGGATTTTCATGAATTTCGATTATGAAATTATATGGCAAGCGTTCAGTCCAGTGTTGAGAGAACTGCCAAGTTTCTCACTATCTACCTGCCAGTTTAACTAACCACCTTTCCTATTTAACAAGCTAACGTTAGTTAGTGAAAGTTGCGTGTATTTCCCTCTATCCAATCGCCTCGGTCTCGGTTCAGGCAGTTAGCGAGCTTCATGAGCAGAGCGTTTCGCGTGTATTCTATTCTGCAAAGTCTTTGCATTGACTTTGAATGTAATCTATCAGGCGAAAAATTTGTTTCGCGTCTGGTGTAAGGGCGTTGGCGCTGCCTATTCTGGTAAATATTCTGGCGAATAATCCTGAAGTTTAATGCCATAGGTGGTTAATTTTGATAAATTAGCAGGCGAGGGTAACTGCCACAGCTGGATATCAACTGGATTATCGACAGCTGCCGCTGCATAATGAGCCAGAAGAGCTCGGGAGGCTGTATTGTGATGCCTGATCGCCAGCTGTGCTGTATTGGTGGGCATCCATGATCACTGTGGAACTAACGCTGGCTTGTAGGCTTGTGACGTAAGTCGCAAGATGAAGACAATATTTTTTTAGAATCGACGAGTTATCTTGATGCCTTGTTGTACCCTCGTCATTAGATTTATACCCGAGTTTAGATAGTTGTCCTCATGTCCACTATGTATCCAGCCATGTAGCTATGTTAGCCTACGTAACACGGTTTGTCGAGTGTAATAATTAGATAGATAGATAGATAGATAGATAGATAGATATCTTGATTGCAGGATCATACACTAAACAAACACACTAGAAAACGTGTGTAAACAAGCATGTCATTGGACTGCAGAGATTGCAATGGCGGAGGTGCTTTCCTTTGATGAAGTCATGGGAACATGTGACTTACGTCTCTGAAACTTCCGACTTCTTCAGGGGGCGGGGCGTAAGAGTGCAAAGAAATCACTTTTATTCCTTAAAATTGGTGGATTTTCCAGCCATTTCAGAACTTTTGAGTGCATAGAGAGACATAAATAATCATACAGAACTAAATAAACCAACAATTTCAGGTGGTGTGACTCATGTCAGGGAACCTTTAAAGCCACAACAAGAATGTTTGTTTAGTTTTTTAATGGAAATTATGTTGTAGCGCTACTCCCTACAGGTTTCAATAAAAGTTGTCTTATCTTCTTAATATCCATCATGAAACATATGAAATAGGCACCCAGTTCATCTCTGAGAGAGACAGCCGAACCACCTCAACTAGCTTGTAGCTTCTAGTGTCACATTGCCTGCAAATTTCACACTATTTAAGTTAGCAGCAAACTTTTTAAAAGCCCTGATTTTGGTCGTGTCACAAGACCTATTTGCTGTCTCAGTGTTGTCATTATCCATGAATGAAATGGCTGTCTGAGACAGCCAAACGCTTAGAGCCTTAGAACTGTGTTGCTATAAAGTTAGATAGCGAGCTTGGTATGATTTTAGTGCAAGTATGGTTAACTGTTCAGCTTTTGTGTCAAAGCAGATTTCGTCCTGATGTAAATAATTCATTTTTCTGCCTGTGGTTTCGGGTCTCTTACGTTTTTTAACAGCAGCAGTATCTGCAGGATAAACGGTAGCTCAACAGTTTCTTTCTTGTAAGGAGAACAGAAAGAGCACCTTTGGTTATTTTAGGTGAATGAGTGAAGGCTAAAATTTGGTAGATGGGTAAATGTATGGGTGCAATATTAACTTTAATGTACTGATCAGTTTGTTGTCGCTGCACTGGTTTGAAGGACTGTGTTTTCAGCAGAAGTACTTGTCGGCTGAGCCGGCGCATAACATACGTCATCGCCAAATGTAAGTGATTAGTTTACAGATACACCAATGATTTTAAACTTCTGACAAGCGCCCACCCACCAGGAAGTAAACACTTGTCAATGATGACTGTCCAGACTCTGTGTACGAAGCAAAGCGAAGTAGCAGAGTCTGGTTTTAAGGTGCAACTGCATCCTCTGTACTTGGTATTTCTGCCCCTGAAGTTGTTTGTTTTAAATAACATAAATGATGCCTTATGCATCTGAGCAGGAAAAGCCTCTCGGCTGTTGTCGGTAAGTCTGTGGCTGCATGTCTCTTTATGGGTCCAGGCGCCAGAGCGCAGTGCAAAAAAATAGCATTGTATATCTCTTTTATAATTTTCCTTGCTGTTAGTGTAACCTTATCATGCAAGTGTATATTAGAATTTGTAAAATTCAAACTATGACTATTGATTAGGGTGCACCATCATTCAATAGTATTCCATACCCAGGTGTAAATCGCACCAGCGCTGCTAGGGTGCAAATCCCATGGTTGGCTGCTCAGAAGTAGAATTGGTTTACCATGCTTAACACACTCAGGTGTATATAGCCTCATTGGTTGGCAAATTGATGCAAATAGCATTGTTGGCAACTGATACCTGGGTACAAATGAAGTATACCTAAATGATATAGCTCTGTCGCACCCTCAAAAGATAGGAAAGATGCCATATCCTTTGCCAAACATTTGCTGATACATTTGATGAATAGTCTCATGGCATTTGACAAAAACGGACTTCATCCACTTCATCACCGCGTAGCAGTTCTTATGTAATGAATATAACAGCATTACGTCAGGCTTATATCGAGGGCTTGCGGTGAAACGCTGCCCGACAGCAAGGCAAAAGGGAAGATTCTCCATGAAAGTGGGATGGTCTCCCTGGGTTCCCACGCTCCGGTTAATTAACAGAGCTGGTGGACTCACTCAGCAGTCTGGCTAAATTCTGTGTTTACGCTGCGCGCATTTCTGAGGTGTGCATCACAATCCAGCTCTACCGCTCTACGGGAAATGAGACAGATTTCTGCTTTGGAGCAAGTTTAGCGGCATAATGAGGGGTTCTGCTATGTGCTTTGATGTGATGAAAGCAAGTGCCATTTACAGTATTACGGGATGGATGCTGGTAGCAGTGAACTCTAAATATTTAGTCTGTGTGTACCGTATGATGTGCCTGATCTCACCACTTTTTTTTGTTTACTGTGAATATAACTATAGCAATATTTCCGGTTCATGTACTCAACATGACCACAGCCAGCAGCTGATCTTCAAATCATACAGACAGTAACCTGCAGCATACTGACACAATTACACTCACAACGTCAGTTAAAAAATCTGAGGAAACAAACATTCTGTATTAGCCTTAGAAACTAATCTGCGATCTCACTTTTTAACTGTTCAGGCAGAGTTCTGTCAGTTCTGTTTAGGGCAATCGCAGCCATTTATCTAATATGAGATGGATTTGATTACGATGACGCTGGTCAGTTCAATCTGCAATCATGACAGTATTAAATAACTGGATGGGATATCTTCACAAAAAGGAAAACTAATGCAGTAAAAGCTTCAGTTGATAAGTAAGACTCATCTGCAGTCACTTCTGACAAAATTTGGTTAAAGTACAATTTATCAAATAGCTCATTGCCAGAAAGAAAATGACTAGCCATACTGAAAAGCTAGTGGCTGTTGTTCTTGTTGCATATAAATGGTCACAGTAAGTGCTAGCAACTAAATCATCTCATGCCGAAACGGACAGTAATATGTTGAACTAGAGATGAGAATTTGATGTTGGAACTAACTACCTGGCCGAAAGCCCACCTGATAGTTACTAAAGCTAGATTACTAATGAAGAAAACAGTTGACGATATAATGACCGCCAAAACAATCAAAGTGGCTGGTCTCAATTCACGGTACTCTTTGTGTTAATGTTGGGAATAACTGGTTAGCTTCTCCAAACAATGATTCAATAGGAGCTATCAAGCTTATATTTTATCTGTGCTGAGCTGTTCACATTTCTTTACTCTAATTGGTTGAAGATCTATCCAACTGCATTCATAGCCATTTTGGCTTGAGTGCGTTAATAACACCCCTTGAACATGGAGAATAAGCGATTATGTTCTTGACTAAATAGCATTTGCGAATAGGTCTGGCCATGCCAGGCTAAGTCCACATTTAAACTAAGAAAATATGTATGAGATATTGTATTAATGATACCAAACTGATAAAATAGTCATTAACCTGCTGCAGCTCAGTTCCACATTTGAATACTCTTGATAATTCATTCAGCAATCTGTGTAACAGCACACTATCGCACGAGTAAATACTCTTGATAATTTATTTAGTGATCTGTGTACACCCTCACACGTGTAAATACTCTTGATAATTTATTCAGCAATCTGTGTAACTGCTGTGATTCTGCTATTTGCTCATGTTCTGTTCTGCTTTCTGCATGTCATGTTTAAGTTCTGTGCCTGGCTCAGCCATGTTTAGGATTCTTGTGTTTAAGTGACCACTGCCTGTCTGACCATTCTTAGGATTATGTATTGCGTTTTGGTAGTTTGGATTTCATTGTGTTACTATTTTTCATCGTCTTAGATCATTTAGTTTCCATGTTATGTTTTCATTTCCATGCTTTGCACTTTGTCTCCCCTGTCTTGTCATGTGTGTATCTTTGCTCACGGTCCCTTGTCTTGCGTGCCACTCATTCGGGTGATTTATTGGTTTCTGGGTTTCAATCTTCTTTCATTATCTCGTGTTCTTCCTTCCTCTCTCTTTTACTGTCTTACTAACACATACTAACAGTTTATTGTTTTTGCTAATTACTAACCACACTAATCTTTTTTTACTAACTTTCTAACATGCACTCGGGATTGTACAGCTGCACATACTAATTGACTAATGATCTCTCAGCAGTCGCTCAATTCTAATCTCCGCCTCCTTGCCTACCCCTAATTATCTTTGCTGCAAGTTTCTGTGGATTTCCACTTATACTTAGTGCTTTCCTTTTCTTTTATCTTGGCACTTTAGTACTCCTTAACCGGAGCTGTTGTTTTGTACTTAGGTTTGTCTTGTGATCCCTGTCTGCGTTTTGGCTACAGCCAAATTCATGTAATTAGTTTATTCCTCATGTGTCTCTCCCTGATCATTGTTACCATTGATTGCACCTGTTCTCCCTGGTCATGCGTCTACCCCGGATGTGTATATAAGATGTCTGGTTGGTTCATTCTCTTGTCAGATCATCCTCCCTAGTACTCTCGTGCCAGGTTTCTCGCCTTGATTTCTCAGTGTTTATCTTTCTGACTGGACCGTCCTTGATATCGAGCTTTGCCTATTCCCTGTACTTTTGCCGTATTCTTGTTTTTTGACCTCTTTTGTCTGACTACGATTTTTGTGATTGGTGCCCTGTGTATGACCCTGGATTTTGCCCTTTGGATTCTGATTTTGGATTGCAGACTTTGTACTGTTGCCAGCTCTGTTGGGGGGTTTCCCCCTTCAGAAATAAAGCCTCCTTTTGCATTTTACTGGAGTTTGCTCTTGGTTCATTTCGTAAAAACCTCACAGTAACAGCACACCATCACATGTGTAACTACTCTTGATAATTTATTTAGTGATCTGTGTAACAGCACACCCTCACACGTGTAAATACTCTTGATGATCTATTTAGTGATCTGCGTAACAGCACACCTTCACACGTGTAAATACTCTTGATAATTTATTTAGTGATCTGTGTAACAGCACATTCTCACACGTGTAAGTACTCTTGATAATTTATTTTGTGATCTGTGTAACCGCACACCATCACACCTGTAAATACTCTTGATAATTTATTTAGCGATCTGTGTAACAGCACACCCTCACACGTGTAAATACTCTTGATAATTTATTTAGCGATCTGTGTAACAGCACACCCTCACACGTGTAAATACTCTTGATAATTTATTTAGCGATCTGTGTAACAGCACACCCTCACATGTGTAAATACTCTTGATAATTTATTTAGTGATCTGTGTAACAGCACACCCTCACACGTGTAAATACTCTTGATAATTTATTTAGCGATCTGTGTAACAGCACACCCTCACACCTGTAAATACTCTTGATAATTTATTTAGTGATCTGTGTAAGAGCACACCCTCACACGTGTAAATACTCTTGATAATTTATTTAGCGATCTGTGTAACAGCACACCCTCACACGTGTAAATACTCTTGATAATTTATTTAGTGATCTGTGTAACAGCACACCCTCACACGTGTAAATACTCTTGATAATTTATTAAGTGATCTGTGTAACAGCACACCTTCACACTAGTAAATACTCTTGATAATTTATTGTTCTGTGTAACAGCACACCCTCACACGTGTAAATACTCTTGAAAATTTATTTAGTGATCTGTGTAACAGCACATTCTCACACGTGTAAATACTCTTGATAATTTATTTAGCGATCTGTGTAACAGCACACCCTCACACGTGTAAATACTCTTGATAATTTATTTCGTGATCTGTGTAACAGCACACCATCACACGTGTAAATACTCTTGATAATTTATTTAGTGATCTGTGCAACAGCACACCCTCACACGTGTAAATACTCTTGATAATTTATTTCGTGATCTGTGTAACAGCACACCCTCACACGTGTAAATACTCTAGATAATTTATTTCGTGATCTGTGTAACAGCACACCCTCACACGTGTAAATACTCTAGATAATTTATTTAGCGATCTGTGTAACAGCACACCCTCACACGTGTAAATACTCTTGATAATTTATTTAGTGATCTGTGTAACAGCACACCCTCACACGTGTAAATACTCTTGATAATTTATTTAGCGATCTGTGTAACAGCACACCCTCACACATGTAAATACTCTAGATAATTTATTTCGTGATCTGTGTAACAGCACACCCTCACACGTGTAAATACTCTTGATAATTTATTTAGTGATCTGTGTAACAGCACACCCTCACACGTGTAAATACTCTTGATAATTTATTTAGTGATCTGTGTAACAGCACACCCTCACACGTGTAAATACTCTTGATAATTTATTTAGTGATCTGTGTAACAGCACACCCTCACACGTGTAAATACTCTTGATAATTTATTTCGTGATCTGTGTAACAGCACACCATCACACGTGTAAATACTCTTAATTTATTTAGTGATCTGTGTAACAGCACACCCCCACACGTGTGTATACTCTTGATAATTTATTTAGTGTTCTGTGTAACAGCACACCATCACACGTGTAAATACTCTTGATAATTTATTTAGTGATCTATGTAACAGCACACCCTCACACCTGTAAATACTCTTGATAATTTATTTAGTGTTCTGTGTAATAGCACACCATCACACGTGTAAATACTCTTGATAATTTATTTAGCGATCTGTGTAACAGCACACCATCACACGTGTAAATACTCTTAATTTATTTAGTGATCTGTGTAACAGCACACCCCCACACGTGTGTATACTCTTGATAATTTATTTAGTGTGCTGTGTAACAGCACACCATCACACGTGTAAATACTCTTGATAATTTATTTAGTGATCTATGTAACAGCACACCCTCACACCTGTAAATACTCTTGATAATTTATTTAGTGTTCTGTGTAATAGCACACCATCACACGTGTAAATACTCTTGATAATTTATTTAGCGATCTGTGTAACAGCACATTCTCACACGTGTAAATACTCTTGATAATTTATTTAGTGATCTGTGTAACAGCACACCCTCACACGTGTTAATACTCGTGATAATTTATTTTGTGATCTGTGTAACCGCACACCATCACACGTGTAAATACTCTTGATAATTTATTTAGTGATCTGTGTAACAGCACACCCTCACACGTGTAAATACTCTTGATAATTTATTTAGTGATCTGTGTAACAGCACACCATCCCACGTGTAAATACTCTTGATAATTTATTTAGTGATCTGTGTAACAGCACACCATCACACGTGAAAATACTCTTGATATTTTATTCAGCGATCAGTGTAACAGCACATTCTCGCACGTGTAAATACTCTTGATAATTAATTAAGCGATCTGTGTAACAGCACACCTTCACTCTAGTAAATACTCTTGATAATTTATTTAGTGATCTGTGTAACAGCACATTCTCGCACGTGTAAATACTCTTGATAATTTATGTAGCGATCTGTGTAACAGCACACCATCACACGTGTAAATACTCTTGATAATTTATTTAGCGATCTGTGTAACAGCACAACCTCACTCTAGTAAATACTCTTGATAATTTATTTAGTGATCTGTGTAACAGCACACCCTCACACGTGTAAATACTCTTGATAATTTATTTAGCAATCTGTGTAACAGCACACCCTCACACGTGTAAATACTCTTGATAATTTATTTAGCAATCTGTGTAACAGCACACCCTCACACGTGTAAATACTCTTGATAATTTATTTAGTGTTCTGTGTAACAGCACACCCTCACACGTGTACATACTCTTGATAATTTATTTAGCGATCTGTGTAACAGCACACCCTCACTCTAGTTAATACTCTTGATAATTTATTTAGTGATCTGTGTAACAGCACACCCTCACACATGTAAATACTCTTGATAATTTATTTAGCGATCTGTGTAACAGCACACCCTCACACGTGAAAAATACTCTTGATAATTTATTTAGTGATCTGTGTAACAGCGCACCTTCACACGTGTAAATACTCTTGTTAGTTTATTTAGCGATCTGTGTAACAGCACACCCTCACACGTGTAAATACTCTTGATAATTTATTTCGTAATCTGTGTAACAGCACACCCTCACACGTGTAAATACTCTTGATAATTTATTTAGTGTTCTGTGTAACAGCACACCATCACACGTGTAAATACTCTTGATAATTTATTTAGTGATCTGTGTAACAGCACACCCTCACACGTGTAAATACTCTTGATAATTTATTTAGTGTTCTGTGTAATAGCACACCATCACACGTGTAAATACTCTTGATAATTTATTTAGAGATCTGTGTAACAGCACATTCTCACACGAGTAAATACTCTTGATAATTTATTTAGTGATCTGTGTAACAGCACACCCTCACACGTGTAAATACTCTTGATAATTTATTTAATGATCTGTGTAACAGCACAACCTAACACGTGTTAATACTCTTGATAATTTATTTAGTGATCTGTGTAACAGCACACCCTAACACGTGTTAATACTCTTGATAATTTATTTTGTGATCTGTGTAACCGCACACCATCACATGTGTAAATTCTCTTGATAATTCATTTAGTGTTCTGTGTAACAGCACACCCTCACACGTGTACATACTCTTGATAATTTATTTAGCAATCTGTGTAACAGCACACCCTCACTCTAGTTAATACTCTTGATAATTTATTTAGTGATCTGTGTAACAGCACACCCTCACACGTGTAAATACTCTTGATAATTTATTTAGCGATCTGTGTAACAGCACACCCTCACACGTGAAAAATACTCTTGATAATTTATTTAGTGATCTGTGTAACAGCACACCTTCACACGTGTAAATACTCTTGTTAGTTTATTTAGTGATCTGTGTAACAGCACACCCTCACACGTGAATATACCCTTGATAATTTATTTAGCGATCTGTCTAACAGCACACCCTCACACGTGTAAATACTCTTGATAATTTATTTAGCGATCTGTGTAACAGCACACCATCACACGTGTAAATACTCTTGATAATTTATTTAGTGATCTGTCTAACAGCACACCCTCACACGTGTTAATACTCTGAATAATTTATTTAGTGATCTGTGTAACAGCACACCATCACACGTGTAAATACTCTTGATAATTTATTTAGTGATCTGTGTAACAGCACACCCTCACACGTGTAAATACTCTTGATAGTTTATTTAGCGATCTGTGTAACAGCACACCATCACACGTGTAGATACTCTTGATAATTTATTTAGTGATCTGTGTAACAGCACACCCTCACAGGTGTAAATTATCTTGATAATTTATTTAGTGATCTGTGTAACAGCACACCCTCACACGTGTAAATACTCTTGATAATTTATTTAGTGATCTGTGTAACAGCACACCATCACACGTGTAAATTCTCTTGATAATTTATTTAGCGATCTGTGTAACAGCACACCCTCACACGTGTAAATACTCTTGATAATTTATTTAGTGATCTGTGTAACAGCACACCTTCACACGTGTAAATACTCTTGATAATTTATTTAGTGATCTGTGTAACAGCACACCTTCACACGTGTAAATACTCTTGATAGTTTATTTAGCGATCTTTGTAACAGCACACCATCACACGTGTAAATACTCTTGATAATTTATTTAGTGATCTGTGTAATAGCACACCATCACACGTGTAAATACTCTTGATAATTTATTTAGCGATCTGTGTAATAGCACACCCTCACATGTGTAAATACTCTTGATAAATTATTTAGTGATCTGTGTAACAGCACACCCTCACACGTGTAAATACGCTTCATAATTTATTTAGTGATATGTGTAACAGCACACCATCACACGTGTAAATACTCTTGATAATTTATTTAGCGATCTGTGTAACAGCACACCCTCACACGTGTAAATACTCTTGATAATTTATATAGTGATCTGTGTAACAGCACACCTCCACACGTGTAAATACTCTTGTTAGTTTATTTAGCGATCTTTGTAATAGCACACCATCACACGTGTAAATACTCTTGATAATTTATTAAGTGATCTGTGTAATAGCACACCCTCACACGTGTAAATACTCTTGATAATTTATTAAGTGATCTGTGTAATAGCACACCATCACACGTGTAAATACTCTTGATAAAATATTTAGCGATCTGTGTAATAGCACACCATCACACGTGTAAATACTCTTGATAATTTATTCAGCGATCAGTGTAACAGCACACCCTCACACGTGTAAATACTCTTGATAATTTATTTAGTGATCTGTGTAATAGCACACCATCACACGTGTAAATACTCTTGATAATTTATTAAGTGATCTGTGTAATAGCACACATCACACGTGTAAATACTCTTGATAAAATATTTAGCGATCTGTGTAATAGCACACCATCACACGTGTAAATACTCTTGATAATTTATTAAGTGATCTGTGTAATAGCACACCATCACACGTGTAAATACTCTTGATAAAATATTTAGCGATCTGTGTAATAGCACACCATCACACGTGTAAATACTCTTGATAATTTATTCAGCGATCAGTGTAACAGCACACCCTCACACGTGTAAATACTCTTGATAATTTATTTAGTGATCTGTGTAACAGCACACCATCACACGAGTAAATACTCTTGATAATTTATTTAGTGGTCTGTGTAACAGCACACCCTCACACGGGTAAATACTCTTGATAATTTATTTAGTGATCTGTGTAACAGCACACCCTCACACGGGTAAATACTCTTGATAATTTATTTAGTGATCTGTGTAACAGCACACCCTCACACGTGTAAATACTCTTGATAATTTATTTAGTGATCCGTGTAACAGCACACCCTCACACGGGTAAATACTCTTGATAATTTATTTAGTGATCAGTGTAACAGCACATTCTCACACGTGTAAATACTCTTGATAATTTATTTAGTGATCTGTGTAACAGCACACCCTGACAGGTGTTAATTATCTTGATAATTTATTTAGTGATCTGTGTAACAGCACACCCTCACACTAGTAAATACTCTTGATCATTTATTTAGTGTTCTGTGTAATAGCACACCAGCACACGTGTAAATACTCTTGATAATTTATTTAGCGATTTGTGTAACAGCACATTTTCACACGTGTAAATACTCTTTATAATTTATTTATTGATCTGTGTAACAGCACACCCTCACACGTGTTTATACTCTTGATAATTTATTTTGTGATCTGTGTAACCGCACTGTTTTGTTCCAGGGTTCAGAACAGTATTATTCATGGTTTTAACAGTTTCATGTTCCAAGTTTCATAGTTCATAGTTTCATAGTTCATAGTTCATGTCACAGTTTTTGCATTTCATGTTTCACATTCCATGTTTTTACTTTTCCATGTTTTTGTTTTTGCCAGGTCTGCCATGCCACTCCACCGCTTGTCTGCGTTCCGCCCCGTGCCTTCGTTGTTGCACATTTCTGAGCTCTGGTTGGCTTTGGTATTTCCCCTTCCTTCCATGCTGTGCTGGATTCGGGCCTCTCTAAGCTTAATTGGCAATTAACTGTTTTTAAGTTACTAACATTTACTAACACTCACTGGGTTGGTGTAATTCTTAGATTGGCACATTACTAATATTACTAATTTAGACAGGGAGTTTATTGTCATGATTCCTGCTTTGCTATTTCAAGATCTTGCTGTGCTTTTCTGTTCTTAACATTCATGCTTGCTTCCAAACTGCATACTTAATTGGTACTTAAGCTGAGCACGCTCATTCTCTTAATGAGTAGGTCATGTCATCCAATCTCTGTCCATGTCTTGATCTTGCCATGCCTCTTGTTTCTCTTTCTCTCTCTCTCCAGGTGTTACCCCTCATGTCATGATTTTCAAGCCTTTATCTGGATGCGGTGGAAGTTGGCTGGCAGACAGTGTCTCTCCCGTCTCGTTGCATGTGCAAGTTTAGCCAAGCTCTTGTTGTCGTAGTTCCCTAGCATTTCTAGTTTCAAGTCTTGTCCTAGCCTCTTGTTTTTCGAATATATATTCAGTCTGGTTATTTGTTTTTCTTGAGCATCTTGCCTGGAGTTTCCAGTGCCTTTTTGTTTTTTGCCTTTTTGCATTTATTGTTTATAGCTCTGTGTAGCTTGCCTTAGTTTGTTTTTTGCAACCCTTTGGGCCAAGTTTTTTGTTGGCCCTCGTGCCTGTTTTGTTTTGGTTCATAAATAAATCCTCATTCCCTTTTCCCGCATCTGGTGTCGACTGATTCCCTATCACGCACACCATCACACGTGTAAATACTCTTGATAATTTATTTAGTGATCTGTGTAACAGCACACCCTCACACGTGTAAATACTCTTGATAATTTATTTAGTGATCTGTGTAACAGTTCACCATCCCACGTGTAAATACTCTTGATAATTTATTTAGTGATCTGTGTCACAGCACATTCTCACACGTGTAAATACTCTTGATAATTTATTTAGCGATCTGTGTAACTGCACACCTTCACTCTAGTAAATACTCTTGATAATTTATTTAGTGTTCTGTGTAACAGCACATTCTCACACGTGTAAATACTCTTGATAATTTATTTAGTGATCTGTGTAACAGCACATTCTCACACGTGTAAATACTCTTGATAATTTATTTAGCGATCTGTGTAACAGCACAACCTCACTCTAGTAAATACTCTTGATAATTTATTTAGTGATCTGTGTAACAGCACACCCTCACACTAGTAAATACTCTTGATCATTTATTTAGTGTTCTGTGTAATAGCACACCACCACACGTGTAAATACTCTTGAAAATTTATTTAGTGATCTGTGTAACAGCACACCCTCACACGTGTTAATACTCTGGATAATTTATTTTGTGATCTGTGTAACCGCACACCATCACACGTGTAAATACTCTTGATAATTTATTTAGTGATCTGTGTAACAGCACACCATCCCACGTGTAAATACTCTTGATAATTTATTTAGTGTTCTGTGTAACAGCACATTCTCACACGTGTAAATACTCTTGATAATTTATTTAGCGATCTGTGTAACAGCACACCTTCACTCTAGTAAATACTCTTGATAATTTATTTAGTGATCTGTGTAACAGCACATTCTCACACGTGTAAATACTCTAGATAATTTATTTAGCGATCTGTGTAACAGCACACCATCACACGTGTAAATACTCTTGATAATTTATTTAGCGATCTGTGTAACAGCACAACCTCACTCTAGTAAATACTCTTGATAATTTATTTAGTGATCTGTGTAACAGCACACCATCACACGTGTAAATACTCTTGATAATTTATTTAGCGATCTGTGTAACAGCACACCCTCACACGTGTAAATACTCTTGATAATTTATTTAGCGATCTGTGTAACAGCACACCCTCACACGTGTAAATACTCTTGATAATTTATTTAGCTATCTGTGTAACAGCACACCCTCACACGTGTAAATACTCTTGATAATTTATTTAGCGATCTGTGTAACAGCACACCCTCACACGTGTAAATACTCTTGATAATTTATTTAGCGATCTGTGTAACAGCACACCCCCACACGTGTAAATACTCTTGATAATTTATTTAGCGATCTGTGTAACAGCACACCCTCACACGTGTAAATACTCTTGATAATTTATTTAGTGTTCTGTGTAACAGCACACCCTCACACGTGTACATACTCTTGATAATTTATTTAGCGATCTGTGTAACAGCACACCCTCACACGTGTAAATACTCTTGATAATTTATTTAGTGATCTGTGTAACCGCACACCATCACACGTGTAAATACTCTTGATAATTTATTTAGTGATCTGTGTAACAGCACACCCTCACACGTGTAAATACTCTTGATAATTTATTTAGTGATCTGTGTAACAGCACATTCTCACACGTGTAAATACTCTTGATAATTTATTTAGTGATCTGTGTAACAGCACACCCTCACACGTGTAAATACTCTTGATAATTTATTTAGTGATCTGTGTAACAGCACACCCTCACTCTAGTAAATACTCTTGATAATTTATTTAGTGTTCTGTGTAACAGCGCACCCTCACATGTGTAAATACTCGTGATAATTTATTTCGTGATCTGTGTAACAGCACACCCTCACACGAGTAAATACTCTTGATAATTTATTTCGTGATCTGTGTAACAGCACACCCTCACACGTGTAAATACTCTTGATAATTTATTTAGTGATCTGTGTAACAGCACACCCTCACACGTGTAAATACTCTTGATAATTTATTTAGTGATCTGTGTAACAGCACACCCTCACACGTGTAAATACTCTTGATAATTTATTTAGTGATCTGTGTAACAGCACACCCTCACACGTGTAAATACTCTTGATAATTTATTAAGTGATCTGTGTAACAGCACACCCTCACACGTGTAAATACTCTTGATAATTTATTGTTCTGTGTAACAGCACACCCTCACACGTGTAAATACTCTTGAAAATTTATTAAGTGATCTGTGTAACAGCACACCTTCACACTAGTAAATACTCTTGATAATTTATTGTTCTGTGTAACAGCACACCCTCACACGTGTAAATACTCTTGATAATTTATTTAGTGATCTGTGTAACAGCACACCCTCACACGTTTAAATACTCTTGATAATTTATTAAGTGATCTGTGTAACAGCACACCTTCACACTAGTAAATACTCTTGATAATTTATTGTTCTGTGTAACAGCACACCCTCACACGTGTAAATACTCTTGATAATTTATTTAGTGATCTGTGTAACAGCACACCCTCACACGTGTAAATACTCTTGATAATTTATTTAGTGATCTGTGTAACAGCACACCCTCACACGTGTAAATACTCTTGATAATTTATTAAGTGATCTGTGTAACAGCACACCTTCACACTAGTAAATACTCTTGATAATTTATTGTTCTGTGTAACAGCACACCCTCACACGTGTAAATACTCTTGAAAATTTATTTAGTGATCTGTGTAACAGCACACCCTCACACGTGTAAATACTCTTGATAATTTATTTACTGATCTGTGTAACAGCACACCCTCACATGTGTAAATACTCTTGATAATTTATTTAGTGATCTGTGTAACAGCACACCCTCACACGTGTACATACTCTTGATAATTTATTTAGCGATCTGTGTAACAGCACACCCTCACACGTGTAAATACTCTTGATAATTTATTTAGTGATCTGTGTAACAGCACACTATCGCACGTGTATTCAGCGATCTGTGTTATTCCTGTGTTATTATTTAGTGATCTGCTTTATTCCTTCTGCCTGCATGGCTTTGTTCATTATTTGCTGGAGTAGAGCCACAATTTTGCTGAACAGGGCGCGGCACTGCGCCCTGTTTTAAAAGATAATCCTGAACTTTCTTTGTCCTTCAAAAAAACAAATAGATAAACGCTCATATCTCCTCAGTTAAATGAACAGGCTATTATGGTTATTAATGTGCACAAATTAGTGAGGGTCATCATCTCATAAGTGTTGCGTTTCTTAGGGAATTAAATAAGTCCAGCCTTACAGTGAACCTCCTGCCCATCCTCCAGAGACAGTGATTAAATTACGGATCTGAAATTCCCTATTCCCCCCCGCCTATTGCTATCTCTCTCTCTCTCTCTCTCTCTCTCTCTCTCTCTCTCTCTCTCTTTCTTTTTGCTTGTAGTTTGGAAATGCGGCTTCATCAGGAGGGACCCAATCCCCCTGTGCAGCTAGTTCAGTCACCATGGAGACATAAGGCAAACTTCCTGGTGATCTGTGATTAATCTGCTTTAGGAAGCAGAGTCAGCGAAGTTTGCGCAGGGAAATGCTTCGGTGATGTGATCTGTGCTCTCTGAGTTTGTTTCCTGTGAACAGAGAAGTGAGATGGACGGGGAGGCCAGGCTAAACGCAGGTTAGCGCTGATAGCTAACAGGCCTGAGCGCGTGGTGGCTTGGGCCAGATCCTGAGTAATCGTTTCAGCATGCTCTGAGCATCCCTGGCCTCTCTGTGGGTGTGGGAAAGGCGAGTGTGTTTGCGTGCATTTGTGTGCGTATGGTTATCATTTACGAGACCTGACAGACAAAATCCACACATGGCTCTTTATAGAATAGTGCATTCTGTGGAGATGAACTGGCTGTGGGGAAGAGACAGGGCCTGTGATTTATACTTTCAGATGAAGGCAGAACTAATTTCAGAAACGGCAACATAAGGCCATTGTGTTAAAATGTGTAAAATTATGGATCATGCTACATTATATACCCTATATATCATTCCGGCCCCAACAGTCCATGCATGCTTCAGCTGCCTCTCTGGCGCTGATTATCGGTAGATCGGCGCTGAGCTCTGGGGATGGGATGCTTCAGAACCAGCCTCACCACAAAACCACACCTGCACACCGGGAAAAGAGCTTATTTTTCAGAAACAGCAGAAAAATACATGCTAAAATAAATGCTAAAATAAAATACAAACCTCAGACAATGTATAGAACTGGCAGGCCAATAGAGCACATTCACCTGAGCGCACACCATTGCCATATGTATCCGACATCACCCCTACAGAGTTAAATTCCCTCTGAATATGTACCCTGTCTAACCTGTATGGAGTTAAATTCACTCTGCATATCTACCCTGTCTGAACTGTATGGAGTTAAATTCACTCTGCATATGTACCCTGTCTATCCTGTATGGAGTTAAATTCACTCTGCATATCTACCCTGTCTAACCTGTATAGAGTTAAATTCACTCTGCATATGTTTCCTATCGAACCCGTATGGAGTTAAATTCACTCTGCAAATGAACACTGTCTAACCCAAATCTTTTCTTCTATTTGCTATACAACGTACCTTGTATTTTTGTGAAAAGCCAGTGTTAGTATTACTTACAGTATTATCTAGGAACCTTGATTCCTTATTGTTTTGTATTATATCCTGTTTTGCCTTTTTGCTGTGCTGAAGGCATAATGAATATAACCAAGTCCATCTTCGCACATGAGTCCAGTCCAACACTTCCTGTCCTCTGTGCACATCACCGGTGCTCAGAGCACCAACACTTCCTGTCTGCTGTGCACATCACCGGCGCTCAGAGCACCAACACTTCCTGTCTGCTGTGCACATCACCGGCGCTCAGATCACCAACACCTCCTGTCCTCTGTGCACATCGCCGGTGCTCAGATCACCAACACTTCCTGTCCTCTCTGCACATCACCAGCGCTCAGAGCACCAACCTTCCCTGTCCTCTGTGCACATCACCGGTGCTCAGATCACCAACACTTCCTGTCTTCTGTGCACATCACCGGTGCTCAGGGCACCAACACTTCCTGTCCTCTGTACACATCACAAGCGCTCAGAGCACCAACACTTCCTGTCCTCTGTGCAAATCACCGGCGCTAGGAGCACCAACACCTCCTGTCCTCTGTGCACATCACCGGCGCTCAGATCACCAACACCTCCTGTCCTCTGTGCACATCACCGGTGCTCAGATAACTAACAATTCCTGTCCTCTGTGCACGTCACCTGTGCTCAGAGCACCAACACTTCCTGTCCTCTGTGCACATCACCGATGCTCAGATCGCCAACACTTCCTGTCCTCTGTGCACATCACCGGTGGTAAGACCACCAACACTTCCTGGCCTCTGTGCAAATTACAAGCGCTCAGAACACCAACACTTCCTGTCCTCTGAGCAAATCACCAGCGCTCAGAGCACCAACACTTCCTGTCCTCTGTGCACGTCACCAGCGCTCAGATCACCAACACTTCCTGTTCTCTGTGCACATCACCGGTGCACAGAGCGTCAACACTTCCTGTTCTCTGTGCACATCGCCGTTGCTAAGAGCGCCAACCTTTCCTGTCCTCTGTGCACATCACCGGTGCTCAGATCACCAACACTTCCTGTCCTCTCTGCACATCACCAGCGCTCAGAGCACCAACCTTCCCTGTCCTCTGTGCACATCACCGGTGCTCAGATCACCAACACTTCCTGTCTTCTGTGCACATCACCGGTGCTCAGAGCACCAACACTTCCTGTCCTCTGTACACATCACAAGCGCTCAGAGCACCAACACTTCCTGTCCTCTGTGCATATCACCGGCTTTCAGCGCACCAACACTTCCTGTCCTCTGTGCACATCACCAGTGCTCAGATCACCAACACTTCCTGTCCTCTGTGCACATCACCGGTGCTCAGATCACCAACACTTCCTGTCCTCTGTGCACCTCACCGGTCCTCAGAGCACCAACACGTCCTGTCCTCTGTGCACATCACCAGTGCTCAGATCACCAACGCTTCCTGTCTTCTGTGCACATCACCAGTGCTCAGAGCACCAACCTTCCCTGTCCTCTGTACACATCACAAGCGCTCAGAGCACCAACACTTCCTGTCCTCTGTGCATATCACCGGCATTCAGAGCACCAACACTTCCTGTCCTCTGTGCACATCACCGGCGCTCAGATCACCAACACTTCCTGTCCTCTGTGCACATCACCGGCGCTCAGAGCACCGACACTTCTTGTCCTCTGTGCACATCACCGGCGCTCAGAGCACCATGAATTCACCCTCCATATGTGCTCTCCTGTGTGGAGTTAAATTCACCCTGCATATGTGCCCTCTCTCCCCTGTGTGGAGTTAAATTTACCTTACAAATGTGCCCACTCTCCCCTGTGTGGAGTTTTATTTACCCTGCATATGTGCCCTCTCTCCCCTATGTGGAGTTAAATTTACCCTGCATATGTGCCTTCTCCCCCCTGTATGGAGTTAAATTCACCCTGCATATGTGCCTTCTCCCCCCTGTGTGAAGTTAAATTCACCCTGCATATGTGCCCTCTCTCCCCTGTGTGGAGTTAAATTTACCCTGCATATGTGCCCTCTCTGCCTGTGTGGAGTTAAATTTACCCTGCATATGTGCCCTCTCTCCCCTGTGTGGAGTTAAATTTACCCTGCATATGTGCCCTCTCTCCCCTGTGTGGAGTTAAATTTACCCTGCATATGTGCCCTCTCTCCCCTGGGTGGAGTTAAATTTACCCTGCATATGTGCCCTCTCTCCCCTGTGTGGAGTTAAATTCACCCTGCATATGTGCCTTCTCCCCCCTGTGTGAAGTTAAATTCACCCTGCATATGTGCCCTCTCTGCCTGTGTGGAGTTAAATTTACCCTGCATATGTGCCCTCTCTCCCCTGTGTGGAGTTAAATTTACCCTGCATATGTGCCCTCTCTCCCCTGTGTGGAGTTAAATTTACCCTGCATATGTGCCCTCTCTCCCCTGGGTGGAGTTAAATTTACCCTGCATATGTGCCCTCTCTCCCCTGTGTGGAGTTAAATTCACCCTGCATATGTGCCTTCTCCCCCCTGTGTGAAGTTAAATTCACCCTGCATATGTGCCCTCTCTCCCCTGTGTGGAGTTAAATTCACCCTGCATATGTGCCCTCTCTCCCCTGTGTGGAGTTAAATTCACCCTGCATATGTGCCCTCTCTGCCTGTGTGGAGTTAAATTTACCCTGCACATGTGCCCTCTCTCCTTTGTGTGGAGTTAAATTTACCCTGCATATGTGCCCTTTCTCCCCTGGGTGGAGTTAAATTTACCCTGCATATGTGCCCTCTCTGCCTGTGTGGAGTTAAATTTACCCTACATATGTGCCCTCTCTCCCCTGTGTGGAGTTAAATTTACCCTGCATATGTGCCCTCTCTGCCTGTGTGGAGTTAAATTCACCCTGCATATGTGCCCTTTCTCCCCTGTGTGGAGTTAAATTCACCCTGTATATGTGCCCTCTCTCCCCTGTGTGGAGTTAAATTCACCCTGCATATGTGCCCTCTCTCCTCTGTGTGGAGTTAAATTTACCCTGCATATGTGCCCTCTCTCCCCTGTGTGGAGTTATATTCACCATGCACATCTACCCTCTCTCCCCTGTGTGGAGTTAAATTCACCCTGCATATGTGCCCTCTCTGCCTGTGTGGAGTTAAATTTACCCTACATATGTGCCCTCTCTCCCCTGTGTGGAGTTAAATTTACCCTGCATATGTGCCCTCTCTGCCTGTGTGGAGTTAAATTTACCCTACATATGTGCCCTCTCTCCCCTGTGTGGAGTTAAATTTACCCTACATATGTGCCCTCTCTCCTTTGTGTGGAGTTAAATTCACCCTGCATATGTGCCCTCTCTCCTTTGTGTGGAGTTAAATTCACCCTGTATATGTGCCCTCTCTCCCCTGTGTGGAGTTAAATTCACCCTGCATATGTGCCCTCTCTCCTTTGTGTGGAGTTAAATTTACCCTGCATATGTGCCCTTTCTCCCCTGGGTGGAGTTAAATTTACCCTGCATATGTGCCCTCTCTCTCCAGTGTGGAGTTAAATTCACTCTGCATATGTGCCCTCTCTGCCTGTGTGGAGTTAAATTTACCCTACATATGTGCCCTCTCTCCCCTGTGTGGAGTTAAATTTACCCTGCATATGTGCCCTCTCTGCCTGTGTGGAGTTAAATTTACCCTACATATGTGCCCTCTCTGCCTGTGTGGAGTTAAATTTACCCTACATATGTGCCCTCTCTCCCCTGTGTGGAGTTAAATTTACCCTGCATATGTGCCCTCTCTGCCTGTGTGGAGTTAAATTTACCCTGCATATGTGCCCTCTCTGCCTGTGTGGAGTTAAATTTACCCTGCATATGTGCCCTCTCTCCCCTGTGTGGAGTTAAATTTACCCTACATATGTGCCCTCTCTACCCTGTGTGGAGTTAAATTCACCCTGCATATGTGCCCTCTCTCCCCAGTGTGGAGTTAAATTCACCCTGCATATGTGCCCTCTCTCCCCTGTGTGGAGTTAAATTTACCCTGCACATGTGCCCTATCACACCTGTGAGGAGTTAAATTCACTCTACACATATTCCCATCTCACTTGTGTGGAGTAAAATTCACTCTACTACTGTTCCCCGTCTTACCCTGGATACACACCTTATCTCACCTACATTCAGATCTTGAAACCTCTCAGAAAGTAAATTTTCATCACGTAACTCCCCACGCCCGTGGAAGTCTGGATGTATTTGTGCAGTTACGCTGCCTAAAAAGGTTGTGATGTGTTCATGTTGTGCAGCATGTGGATGTACACAACTGTTTTTAAAACTTTTAGTCACACTTTTTTTTCGTCAGGGCCTTCTATGTTGTGTCTTGCAAGCACTGGTTTTCCCAACAACCCAATATTGTGTCGTAGGCCAAATACTTGTGCACTTTGCTGTGTACCACTACTTGTAGCGCTCCCTGAAGGCTGAATTGTTTCTTGGGGAAGCAATGTGGTCTTGACATTTATACAGCAACCTGAACCACTGATAATATCCCAGCCAAAATTTCGTGGTCATGATGTCATCGTCCGGTGATGACAGGCTGGGTTTGCACTGTGGCAGCACACACCTGTTATCCGGCTCAACTGGTTCAACATGTTGTAGTTACACCCATACAAGCAGGTCTTAGATCCGCTCCCAGCCTGCAGACAGTTTATCGGTCCTTAATCCAGATCCTCAAACCCACCCTGTCAGGGATTGGCCCCGCTTCGTCTCATTAACTGAAACTCTTTGGATTAAAGCGATTTACACAGCAGTGTGATGTAGACTGTCTCATCTCACAGATACGCACATGTAGTGTGATGTAGACTGTCTCATCTCACAGATCCACTCATGTAGTGTGATCTAGACTGTCTCATCTCACAGATCCACTCATGTAGTGTGATTTAGACTGTCTCATCTCACGGATACACACATGTAGTGTGATCAAGACTGTCTCATCTCACAGATACACACATGTAGTGTGATCTAGACAGTCTCATCTCACAGATACACACATGTAGTGTGATCTAGACTGTCTCATCTCACACATCCACGCATGTAGTGTGATGTAGACTGTCTCATCTCACAGATCCACACATGTAGTGTGATGTAGACTGTCTCATCTCACGGATACACACATGTAGTGTGATCTAGACAGTCTCATCTCACAGATACACACATGTAGTGTGATCTAGACTGTTTCATCTCACAGATACATATATTTAGTGTGATGTAGACTGTCTCATCTCACAGATACACACATGCAGTATGATGTAGACTGTCTCATCTTACAGATACACACATGTAGTGTGATGTAGACTGTCTCATCTCACAGATCCACACATGTAGTGTGATGTAGACTGTTTCATCTCACAGTTGCACACATGTAGTGTGATGTAGACTGTCTCATCTCACGGATACACACATGAAGTGTGATGTAGACTGTCTCATCTCACAGATACACATATGCAGTATGATGTAGACTGTCTCATCTGACAGATAGACACATTTATTGCTATGTTGACTGCCCAATCTGACAGATACACACATGTAGAGTCATGTACACTGTCTCTTCTCACAGATACACACATGTAGTGTGATGTAGACTGTCTCATCTCATAGATCCACACATGTAGTGTGATGTAGACTGTTTCATCTCACAGTTGCACACATGTAGTGTGATGTAGACTGTCTCATCTCAAGGATACACATATGCAGTATGATGTAGACTGTCTCATCTGACAGATAGACACATGTAGTGTGATCTAGACTGTTTCATCTCACAGATACATATATTTAATGTGATGTAGCCTGTCTCATCTCACAGATACACACATGCAGTATGATGTAGACTGTCTCATCTTACAGATACACACATGTAGTGTGATGTAGACTGTCTCATCTCACAGATCCACACATGTAGTGTGATGTAGACTGTCTCATCTCACAGATCCACACATGTAGTAGGATGTAGACTGTTTCATCTTACAGTTGCACACATGTAGTGTGATGTAGACTGTCTCATTTCACGGACACATGCATGTAGTGTGATATAGACTGCCTCATCTCACAGATACACACATGTAGTGTGATCTAGACTGTCTCATCTCACAGATACATATATGAAGTGTGATATAGACTGTCTCATCTCACAGATACACATATGCAGTATTATGTAGACTGTCTCATCTTACAGATAGACACATTTATTGCTATGTTGACTGCCCAATCTCACAGATACACATATGTAGAGTCATGTAGACTGTCTCTGCTCACAGATACACACATGTAGTGTGATGGAGACTGTCTCATCTCACAGATCCACACATGTAGTGTGATGTAGACTGTTTCATCTCACAGTTGCACACATGTAGTGTGATGTAGACTGTCTCATCTCACGGATACACACATGTTGTGTGAAATACTCTGTCACATCTCACAGTTACACCCATGTAGTGTGATCTAGACTGTCTCATCTCACAGATACACATATGAAGTGTGATGTAGACTGTCTCATCTCAGATACACATATGCAGTATGATGTAGACTGTCTCATCTGACAGATAGACACATTTATTGCTATGTTGACTGCCCAATCTCACAGAAACACACATGTAGAGTCATGTACACTGTCTCTTCTCACAGATACACACATGTAGTGTGAGGTAGACTGTCTCATGTCACAGATAAACACATGTAGTGTGATGTAGACTGAATCATCCCACAGATACACACATTTATTGCGATGTTGACTTTCTAATGTCACAGATCCACACGTAGTGTGATGTTGACTGTCTCATCTCACAGATACACACATGTAGTGTGATGTAGACTGTCTCATCTCACGGATACACACATGTAGTGTGATCTAGACAGTCTCATCTCACAGATCCACTCATGTAGTGTGATTTAGACTGTCTCATCTCACGGATACGCACATGTAGTGTGATTTAGACTGTCTCATCTCACGGCTACACACATGTAGTGTGATCTAGACAGTCTCATCTTACAGATACACACATGTAGTGTGATCTAGACTGTCTCATCTCACAGATACACATATGTAGTGTGATGTTGACTGTCTCATCTCACAGATAGACACATTTATTGCTATGTTGACTGCCCAATCTCACAGATACACACATGTTGTGTCATGTAGACTGTCTCATTTTACAGATACACACATGTAGTGTGATGGAGACTGTCTCAACTCACAGATACCCACATGTAGTGTGATGTTGACTGTCTTATCTTACTGATGCACACATGCAGTATAATGTAGACTGTCTCATCTCACAGATACACACATGTAGTGTGATGTAGACTGTCTCAACTCACAGATACACACATGTAGTGTGATGTAGACTGTCTCATCACACTACATGTGTATACTGTCATATACACGAGTTGTGTGAGACACACTGTGCCATCTAACAAGCACACACCTGTGTAATGTGCGTCGTCCTTGACGCTGGCCTCACACAGTGCTCAGCTATCTGTGATAAGTCACTTCCTGTCTGATCTGTGCTGGACAGGGCAAAAGCCAGTGTTCAGGTGTGCTGGGTGAAGTTTACATTATTACTGCAGAATGGCTTTGAGCCACGGCTGAGCTGCTCCTCATTAGGGCCTAAGAGCTTAATTCTGGTGTCTATGCAGATACTTTTGGCAAACTATGCCTGAGTCAGAGGCTGATTGAGGTGAAAATCTGAGGAAGTTTTGTTTGCTTAGCCCAGATACTCTAACTCTCCGGATCTTTCTACAAGCACACGCTCTGAATCTCTCATTTTTTTCCCCATGAATGTTGAGTTATGTCAGCATGTTCAGTGTTTGGCTGTGACATGGCATTTTAAAGTGGCAGTTCACTAAAGTTGTCTATCAAATGCGCATTATGGCTTTACATTCAGTTTACTGACATCTCTGGCACTGAATGCAGCTTTTCATAAGTAGGACTGCTGCTCATACACTGGCATCAAATGCAGTAAAACAAGGAGAAAAGGATGTTTAATCACATGGCACAGGAATTGCTGAATATTCAGCAATGACTGGAGATGAATATTTATGTGCGGTTTGTGTTTAAAGCAGTCCGGAGCCTGGCTTGTTTTGTGTAATCGCCTGTTTCTCCTCTGTAAAGAGATGGTCCATAGATCTCTGCCTTCAGTTTAATCTCTCTTACTGTGTGCATGTGTCTGCTGCGTGAGTGTCAGCAGATGCATATTTAATACTGGCATACAGACATGCATATAACTATGGGAGTGTGGAAAGGGTGACTGCATCAGCTACCAGTGCCATAATCAGTGGGTATTATGGTATGTAATTCTCTTTCTCTCTCTGGGATTTCAGACCACCACCCTAAATCACTGCTGTTCCTGGTTGCCACATCAACAAGACAATCGATCAGGACTAAAACAACAAATGAATCCAGTTATTTCCCCAGTCAGGGTGAGCTGCCTAAAGCGCGACTAATATCTTAAATATGTTAATGCAGCAGCAGCAGTATCACAGTTAAAACAGAGAGCAGACTTTTAATCTCCATTTGGCAAGATGTGGCAGTTCATGTCAAACATTCAGACACTGGAAGATTAGCTCGGAGAAAATGGCCGTTATTAATCAAGAAAGAGCGGAAAGTTCCCCTCACTTCACCATTGTTTTCGAAGGACTCGCTGCTAACTTTCTGTGAGCCCTTATGTTTTGCAGTTGGTTAAATTGCTGTCCAGTAGTTGTTCTGCTCTGGTTAGTCCCGATACTTTCCTAGGCCTTATTTATGAACTCCATCTGCCTTCATATTTTACAAAATGACTTCCAGCCCTGACCTCTCCAGGGTCTGTCCGAATTCCTGAGATGTAGAGATGAGCGCGCACCTCAGAGGGTTACCCCTGGACTCAACCTCGGCCTGAAAACACAAACAAAATGACTCTTTCTGTCTTCTCAAAACTATTTTGGCCATAACACGGTAATTTAATCCTGTTTGTGCTGATAAAAAACTCGGAAGTAAACTCTGATGTGCTTCTACATCGAGTTAAAAGTGAAGGGAAAATTGAAGTTGAATGTGAGGTTAAGAGTCTGTGCATGTCGGTGTACCTCTCGGGTCAGAATATGTGTCCAGATGTTTTTAATGTGCGCTGTGTTGCACAGTGGAACTTCCAGTAGCCCCCTTTATTGCTCCAGGTGTGGCTACACAAATGGTCCCCTGCTCTGATTTACACCCCGGGGTGCAGGTAATGGGCCTCGTGTCTGAAGCCCAGGAGACCCTCATGCAGTGGCAGGGGCAGCTGTTAGCACACGCTGTAGCAGGGCTGGACGGTCATGTGGAATCAGCATGGGGCCACTCATTGGGCTGAGTGGGACTGGACCGCCGGCTGGGTGGTTCCTGGCTCAGCCTTTTTCTGAAGAATATGGAGGCCTGTGCCGGCCAAACCACGGAGGAGATTATTCACATATTTACACATAAATATGAGAGAAGCAAGCCAAATCATGACTGTTCTATAACTCATTCACATATTTACACATAAACATGTTCTATAACTCATTCACGTATTTACACATAAACATGAGAGCAGCGAGCCAGATCATGACTGTTCTATAACTCATTCACATATTTACACATAAACATGCGAGGAGTGAGCCAGATCATGACTGTTCTATAACTCATTAACATATTTACACATAAACATGCGAGGAGTGAGCCAGATCATGACTGTTCTATTACTCATTCACATATTTACACGTAAACATGCAAGGAGTGAGCCAGATCATGACTGTTCTATAACTCATTCACATATTTACACATAAACATGCGAGGAGTGAGCCAGATCATGACTGTTCTATAACTCATTCACATATTTACACATAAACATGCGAGGAGTGAGCCAGATCATGACTGTTTTATAACTCATTCACATATTTACACATAAACATGCGAGGAGTGAGCCAGATCATGACTGTTCTATAACTCATTCACATATTTACACATAAACATGCGAGGAGTGAGCCAGATCATGACTGTTCTATAACTCATTCACATATTTACACATAAACATGCGAGGAGTGAGCCAGATCATAACTGTTATATAACTCATTCACATATTTACACATAAACATGCGAGGAGTGCGCCAGATCATGACTGTTCTATAACTCATTCACATATTTACACATAAACATGTGAGGAGTGAGCCAGATCATGACTGTACTATAACTCATTCACATATTTACACATAAACATGTGAGGAGTGAGCCAGATCATGACTGTACTATAACTCATTCACATATTTACACATAAACATGTGAGGAGTGAGCCAGATCATGACTGTACTATAACTCATTTACATATTTACACATAAACATGCGAGGAGTGAGCCAGATCATGACTGTACTATGTCACGACCTGGCTCAGGGAAGTAACAAAATGGGACACAGATGCAAATGAAAACAGTAACAAACATGAATTTATTTATAATGCCAAAATCAAACAAACAGCCAACTCAAAGGACACATGGGAAGTAGATGTGAGTGTCAGTCTGCCTGCAATGTGTGAATGAAACGCTTGTGTAAAATGAGTGTTGTAAGATGGATCAGCAGAACTAAAACAAACACAACAGGAGCAGGGAAGGCAGCCAAGAAGAGCCAGATTGCTGGGCAGCATTCAATTTATACAGCCTGGCCACACCCCTGTAACAGGTGTGACCCATCAGCCCCAATAAGGTTCTCAGCCCAGCCTTCCAGAGTGCAATTCTGCAAAACAGACAATTAGTCAATCACAGGATAAGAGAGAGAGGGACGTCACAACTATAACTCATTCACATATTTACACATAAACATGCGAGGAGTGAGCCAGATCATGACTGTACTATAACTCATTTACATATTTACACATAAACATGCGAGGAGTGAGCCAGATCATGACTGTTCTATAACTCATTCACATATTTACACATAAACATTTGAGGAGTGAGCCAGATCATGACTGTTCTATAACTCATTCACATATTTACACATAAGCATGCGAGGAGTGAGCCAGATCATGACTGTACTATAACTCATTTACATATTTACACATAACATGTGAGGAGTGAGCCAGATGTAGACTGTTCAAAAACATATTCACATATTTACACATAAACATATTTACACATAGAGTGAGTGAGTGTGTGTAGACATGTGTGTGTGAGTGTGTTTGTGTGTATGTGTGTGCGGGCGCGTGCACGGGCGGGCGTGTATGGGTGAGTGTGTATATGTGTGTGTGCATGTGTGCACCGGCGTGTGAGAGAGAGATCTCTGCTCTTATGCTGGTTTTGGACATTAACATAGGGATAGGTCCTCTCCCACACACACACACACACACATACACACGCACACAGGGCTGATCCTCTCTCCAGGATAACTCGCATGAAGCTAAACCAATAAAAGGGTTTCCTCAGGCTTGTGATGGGGTTACACAATCGTGCATCTAATTGATGGGATATTTCCCCTGGCCCTGATTCATGGCCGAGCCGCAGAGTAATGATTCCACTCTGCCTCGCTCTGATGCCGTGTCCCTGATTTGTGGCCATTGAGTCAGTGCAGTTGTTTATGATGGAATCGCTGTTTGCATCACAGATGTGCTGCTTCAGCAGGAAACCTAAGAACACTCCGGGAGCACCAAGAAATGCCTTGGAACACGTTTGCACATTAAATCTCTTCGAGAACATTCATCCAGGTCATTTACCTCACGCGGCTCTTTCTATCGGTATGTTTTTGAAGGCAAAAATATACAACATTCAAATTTTTAAATGCTCACACCTGGTATTTAGGTGTGACAGTCTGGCCAATCAGCTGTGCTTATTGTTTAGCTAAATATCTGGGGGAAAGAAACAAAGCTGGATCTAAGGATGAAATTTGAGGATCGTTGGTCGATTCATTGCAATCTGAGCCGCCAAAGTGTCAACATTAGGGGGAATCCAGAGCCTATTGTGGACAAAAATTAGAATTTGCCCTAGAGTTTGTGCTTTCTGTCAAAACGCTTTCAGGAAAAAAGGAAAGTTTTGGCCGAAAAGGCTGCTACTTAAACTGAAGTAAATAAAGGAGGGAAACGCAGTATCATCAGACGCAGGGAGTCGAAGGGAGGAGAAACAGATGCACAATCAATACAAGGAACAAAGATGTGCTATATACAGACAAATATACACGCGCTATATATATGCAAATATACACACGCCATATAAAGTCAGATATACACGTGCTATATACAGACAAATATACACGCGCTATATACAGACAAATATACACGCGCTTTATATATACAAATATACACGTGCTATATAAAGACAAATATACATGCGCTATATACAGACAAATACACACGCGCTATATTCAGACGAATATACGCGTGCTATATACAGTATATACAAATATACACACGCTATATACAGTCAAATATACACGTGCTATATAAAGACAAATATACATGCGCTATATACAGACAAATATACACGCGCTATATACAGACAAATATACACGCGCTTTATATATACAAATATACACGTGCTATATAAAGACAAATATACATGCGCTATATACAGACAAATACACACGCGCTATATTCAGACGAATATACGCGTGCTATATACAGTATATACAAATATACACACGCTATATACAGTCAAATATACACGTGCTATATACAGACAAATATACACGCGCTATATATAAAATGCGGAGGCAGCGCGTTTGGAAACTGTTCAGTCTCCGCTCCTGCTTTGCATATGTTGTCCATGACTCGCTGCCATAAAGCAGAGTGCTGACGATGCAGGTGTTGTACACTGCCATCTTGGTCGTGGTTGTGAGCTTGGGGTTGTCCCAGACACGTGTGGCGAGCCGTCCGAGTGTTGTTGCGGCCTTCCCGATGCATTGGTTGATTTCGGCATCAAAGGACGATGCCTTGTCACTTATTGTGGACCCAAGGTAGGTGAACTGATGTACGACACCGAGTTCGTAGTTGTCAATGGTAGTGACAGGTGGTGTTTCTACTCCTTGGGCCAGCACATTGGTCTTCCTTAGGCTGATCGTGAGCCCGAAATCTCTGCAGGCCTGAGAAAATCTGTTCATGAGAGCCTGGAGTGCTTGCTCAGTGTGAGAAGTGACGGCAGTGTCATTTGCAAACAGAAGGTCTCTGATAATGATCTCACGAACTTTGGTCTTCGCTCTCAGTCTGGCAAGATTAAACAGCCTTCCGTCTGATCTCATGTGCAGGTAAAGCCGATCTGTGGCAGATCCAAATGCGTGCTTCAGAAGCAGTGAGAAAAAGATCCCGAAGAGGGTGGGTGCCAAAACGCAGCCTTGCTTCACTCCGCTCTTGATATCAAAGGGCTCAGACAAGCTAGCGTCGTCCTGCACTGTTGCTTTTATGTTGTCGTGGAAAGACCTGATCATGCTGAATAGTTTTGGGGGGCATCTGATTTTCACCAGGATACTGAAGAGCCCTTCCCCGCTGACTAAGTCAAATGCTTTCGTGAGATCAATGAAGGCAATGTACAGAGGCTTCTGTTGTTCTCTGCACTTTTCCTGCAGTTGCCGGAGTGAGAATGAACAGTTATGAACATGAACAGTCATGTCCACTGTTGAGCGCTCTGCTCGGAAGCCACACTGGGATTCAGGGTAAACGCGCTCCCCTAGTTGTTGTAGGTGGACGAGCACAACTCGGGCATACACTTTGCCGACGATGTTCAGGAGGGAGATGCCTCTATAGTTGTTGCAGTCACTCCTCTCACCCTTGTTCTTGTATAGGGTGACTATCTTAGCATCTCGAATGTCTTGTGGCACGCCTCCCTCTCTCCAGCACTGACAGAGAACATCATGGAGTGGCTGCAGAAGCTTCTTGCAGCGCTTCACTAGATCTGGTGAGATGCCGTCGGTTCCAGGTGCTTTCCCACAGGTCAAGCTGTCAATGGCCTTGCTAAGCTCTTTGAGAGTTAGTTCAACATCAAGTTCCTCCATGACTGATAGAGGTTCAATGGCATCAAGTGCAGAAGTGACGACAACGTTTTCCCTGGAGTAAAACTCATCCCATCTCTCAATCTGCTTGCCTTTGTCGGTGATCAATTCTCCACTGGACGACTTGAGGGGCGCTGTTTTGCTCTGTGTTGGACCAAGAGCTTTCTTTATTCCTTCATACATCCCTCTGATGTTTCCTGTTGCTGCTGCACTCTGGATGTCATCACTGAGCTGTTGCCAATACTCGTTGGCGCATCTTCTTGCTATCTGCTGTACTCTGGTCCTTGCTGTTCGGAGTGCTTGAAGGGACTTCTCCGTTGGGAAGCACTTGTATTCAGTTAGGGCAGCTCGCTTTGCTTCGAAGACAGGAGTCATCTCGCTGGACTTCGCGTCAAACCAGTCACAGCTCTTGGAGATCTTCTTTCCAAATGTTGCAAAGGCTGATTTCTGAAAAGTCTCCCGGAGGTGGTCCCATTTCTCCGTGGCAGAGTCATGTGGCTGTTATGCATACAAGGCATTCTCCAGAGACTTAGCAAACTCCTCAATTTTCTCTGGGTACTGCATCGTGGTGGTATCACGATGTTTGGAGTGATGGATTTTCTTGGGTTGAAACCGTAGTTTGCAGCACACTAGCGAGTGGTCAGTGTCGCAGTCCGCGCTGTGGTATGTGTGAGTCAGGAGCACAAACTTAAAACTCGCAAGTCTGACAATGACCATGTCCAGCTGGTGCCAATGCTTTTAGCGAGGGTGTCTCCATGATACTCTGTGTTGTGGCTTTGTCTGGAAGTAGGTGTTGGTCACGCAGAGGCCGTGATAAGAACAAAGCTCCAACAGGCGCTGCCCGTTCTCATTCAACTTTCCCACTCCAAACTTTCCAAGACACAAGGGCCAAGAGTTGTGGTCGGCCCCAACCCGGGCGGTGAAGTCACCGAGCAGGATAAGGTGTTCACTAGCAGGGATGTTCTGGATGATATCGTTCAAGCTGGAATAGAACTCATCCTTTGCCTCTGGACTTGATTTCAATGTGGGAGCGTAGGCACTGACGAGGGTGACTGGGCCGTCAGAGGTCTGAAGTCGGAGAGTCAGCAACCGTTCCGATCCCCCATTGCCTGATTCAACCATTCTTAGGAGGGAGTTCCTGACTGCGAATCCTACTCCATGCTCACTGTGTTCCTCAGCGCTTTTTTCTTGCCAGAAGAATGTGTAGTCTTTCTCCCGGAGCGTACTTGTGCCAGCGAGGCGCGTTTCTTGCAGGGCAACAATGTCTACCTATAGTCGTACGAGTTTGTCGTTGATAATGGCTGTCTTCCTTGCATCGTCGATCAACTGGAGATCTAACAATAGTCCGCTGGTCAAAGTGCGGACATTCCAGGTTCCGAGTTTGAGAACTGGTCTCGTTTGATGTTTTCTTGCTTTTGTGTCTGGTGCGGTTTTACAGTCTGCTTGTCGGTATTAACCTAATCCCCATGCACCCAATGAGGAAGACAGACTGTGGCAGGACAACACCTTACTGGCTGGGGGCTGCCCAGCTTAAGGTGTGCGGTAGCTGTCCAGTGGAACCAAAGTCCCTCCCACCGTCGGACGCAACCCCTGGTGCCAAATTCTACGCCAGTCGAGCGCTGGCTTATCACTGGTAACTGCTGCTTCCCGTGTTGTGTCGTCGCAGTGAGGCGAAGCTGGAGTGTCCTCTCCAGGGCGCAAGCCTGGGCAAAGGAAAGTGGAGAACCAGCTGTAGCTCAGGCAGCAGGTCCCCCCTCTCCACACTGCCGATGGATCCAAAGGAACGGCAAGGGCCGGTACAATTTGGCACCAACAGTGTCGCAGGAGTTGCCGGAACATCACTGAGAACAGCAGCAGACTGCCTTAGGGCTCCAGCACTGGATTTTTTCTCAGGGTTGACTCCTGAAGCCTTACCCGTGACCGGGTATGCCGCAAGGCAGCGGAGGTTTGAAATCAGGGTTTTCCTTCCCCTAGATGGGCTACCTTCCCAGGTTGACGAGCCACCATCTACTCGTACCCTATTTAATAGCGCTACGCTATTTAACCCATAGGTGGGGCCCAGACAGTCTCTACCACCCCGGGCCAGGGTGGACCTGGGAGTAATGGTAACTAAGGGGTTACTCCATCCTCCCCACAACTCCAAAACTCCCGAACTGGAGCCTTTCCTCCGGTTGTAGTTTAACATCATATCCAGGACACGTGCTATAAACAGATAAATATACACCGGCTATATATAGACAAGTATACATGTGCTATATACAGACAAGTATACACGTGCTATATACAGACAAATATAGACGCGCTATATACAGACAAGAATACATGTGGTATATACAGAGAAATATACACGCGCTACATACAGACAAGTATACATGTGCTATACAGACAAATAAACACACGCTATATACAGACAAGTATACACGTGCTATATACAGACAAGTATACACGCGGTATATACAGACATATATACACATACTACAGACAGACAAATATACACACGCTTTAGACAGTCAAATATACCTGCAGACCAATGCCGTATATACAGACAAATATACATGTGCTATATACAGACAAATATACACGCACTATATAGACACAAATATGCACGTGCTTATACAGACAAATATACTCGCGCTATATACAGACAAATATACACATGCTACATACAGATAAATATACATGCAGACCAATGCCCTATATTCAGACAAATATACACAAGCTATATACAGACAAAATATACACGCGCTATATACAGACAAATATACACACACTTTATACAGTCAAATATTCAAGCGGACCAATGCCCTATAAACAGACAAATAAACATTTGCTATATACAGACAAATATACTCGTGCTTATACAGACAAATATACACGGGCTACATACAGACAAATATGCAAGTGCTTTATACAGACAAATTTACATGCAGACTGATGCACTATTTACGGAAAAATATACATGTGCTATATACAGACAAATATACACACGCAAAATACAGAAAAAATATCCACACGCTATATACAGACAAATATACATGTTCTATATACAGACAAATATAAACATGCTATATACAGACAAATATACACGCGCCATATACAGAAAAATTATATACGCGTTATATATAGACAAATATACACGCGATATATACAGACAAATATACACGTGCTATATACAGACAAATATACACACAATAAATACAGAC
>CM056575.1:164563922-164568922 GCA_029721435.1 Gymnothorax reevesii
CTGCAATGAGCGTTCGATGTGTTGTCCCGGACATCAATCCATGGGGGAGGCTGATGCCTGGAGTGATTATGAGGAGGTTGTCTCACCTAACTCTCATAATCTAGAAAATGGAGCAGAGGAGGGCTTGGAGTGGGATCCTCAATTTGACTGGCGGCAGCTAGAGGAGAATTTCCATTCAGAGGATTTTTCTGACTCTGAGTCGGTAATAGAGACGGCAGGTTCCGAACAGGGTGAGTTGGGGGCTGCTGTAAACTTTTGTCTGCCTCCTAATGTTCCAAACAATTATGCTGATCTCGTGGAGGTTTTTAGCAAGCAACGGGCCTCGCCTTTAACTCCCCACGCTCATACAATTGCAAGATCAATCTTCACCTTGGTACCACTCCCCCCGGGGGTTCATTATACTCGCTTCCAGGGCCTGAGCGCAAGGCCATGCGAGAATATATTCAGCAGGCTCTGGCTAATGGATTTATTCGGCCTTCCACATCTCCTGCTGGAGCGGAGTTCTTTTTTGTGGGTAAAAAGAATGGTGGTTTGAGACCCTGTATTGATTACAGGGTCTTGAATGGTATCACCATTAAGAACCGATACCCTTGATAAACTCTGTGTTTGAACGTCTACAGGAGGCGTCGTATTTTTACCAAGCTAGACCTCCGAAACGCTTATAACTTGGTTCAGATCTGGGAGGGAGACGAGTGGAAAACGGCATTTAATACGCATGAGTACTACGAGTATTTGGTTAAGTTGTTCGGTTTAGTTTATGCCCTTTCTGTGTTCCAGGCACTTTTCAACGATGTCCTCTGAGAGATGTTGGAGAAATTTGTCTTTGTCTTTTTTTTCTTCAACTCTCTCGGAGCATAAACAACACGCCCTACAAGTGCTTGCGGCCCTCCTCGAAGCCAAACTTTTTGTCAAAGCTGAGAAATGCATTTTTTCCACGGCAAGACTGTGTCGTTCCTTGGTTTCATTGTGTCGGCAGGGTCGGTCCGTATGGATCTGGATAAGGTGACAGCGGTCAAGAATTAGCCTGTTCCTCAGAGCGTAAAGGAGGTGCAGCCTTTTTTACGCTTTGCTAATTTTTACCGGACGTTCATCTGCAATTTTAGCACTAAGGCTGCCCCTATCATTGCACTTACTAGGAAGAATGCCTCCTCGTCGTTCTCTTGGATTTTTGTGATGGTAGATCGTTTTTCTACGGCTGCCCACTTCGTCGCCCTTCCTAAACTGCCGTCGGCACTGGAGATGGCCCTCCTTGTAGTGGGCCATGTGTTCCGGCTGCATGGCCTGCCCCAGCATGTGGTCTCCGACCATTGCTCGCAGAAAAATTCTGGCGGGCATTTTGCAACCAGTTAGGGGCCTCCGTGAGCCTTTCGTCTGGTTTTCATCCGGAGACTAATGGGCAGACTGTAAGAATTAACCAGTCTCTGGAAAACACACTTCGGTGCCTAGCGGCAGATAACCCTACATTGTGGAGACATTTTTGGTGTGGGTCGAATACTCCCACAATTTGATGTGCAATTCCTCCACACAGGCACAGTTGGGTTATCAACCGCCTCTTTTTCCTCATGCTGAGAGGGATTCGGAGGCCATCTAGGTTAATTGTTTTATTCAGCCTTGTCAGTCGGTCTGGACAGAGGTTCGGTCGTCTCTCTTACGCTCTGTGCGGAAACAAAAGACCTCTGCCGAAAGGAGGCACCGTTTGGCGCCATCATATCGGGTTAGCCAGAGGGTTTGGCTTTCCACTCGGGACCTTCCTTTGAGGGTGGAGTCACGGATGTTGGCTCCCCGCTTCATTGGCACTTTCAAAATTGTGCGGATGATCAACTCGGTCACCGTCCGGCCGCAGATCCCTAGATCCTTGCGCGTCCACCCTTCTTTTCATGATTCTTAGCTCAAACCGGTTAGCACTAGTGTCCTGGCACCAGTCAACAAACCACTGCCCCCACCACAGATGTTTGAGGGGAGGAGCGGTTTACACCATGCGTCGGATCCTTGCTAAGAGGAGTGTCTAGCGCGGGGTCCAGTTCTTAGTCGATTGGGAGGGATATGGACCTGAGGAGCGGTGCTGGGTCCCTTCTCGGTATATCCTGAGATACACTCACTTGCAGACTTTTCCCTTAGTCCCAAAATGCTCAAATAAAACAATCTAAACAAGCTGTGGTTTTTGAACAATTATTTTTTTATTTTTTTATTTTGGCATAATAATAATAATTATTATTTATTTATAGAGCGCTTTCAATCAAAGTGCTTTACAAAGCTTAAAAACAAATAACAAGACAAAGACACAACACACCATAAGATTAGCAGTAAACAACATTAAACAGGTGGGTCTTCAGCTTCGCTTTGAATACATCAATCGAGCGTGCTAACCGAATATCAACAGGGAGACTGTTCCATAGAGTGGGAGCACGGAAAGAAAAGGCCCGCTGACCAATAGTCTTTTTGCGGACCTTAGGGACACTCAGAAGGCCAGTCCCCTGATAACGAAGTGCCCGAGCAGGCACATATGGATCCACCATATCAATGAGGTAAGAGGGTGCCAGACCATTTACAATTTTAAAAGTCAACAGTAGCACTTTAAAATCCACTCTGGCATTAACAGGCAACCAGTGAAGAGAGGAGAGCACTGGAGTTATGTGCTCATATCTGTCTGACCCAGTCAGAACCAGATATACTGGTTACTGATACTGACCCAGCCCTCGCCCTCCAGCACAGGTGATTCAAATGATCAGGCTGTCATCAATCAGCTTTCAGGGGTGATTAACCAGCTGATCATTTGAATCACCTGTGCTAGAGCAGGGAGAGATCTAAAGCATGCAGGACAGGTGGTCCTCCAGGAGAGGGTTGGGGAACGCTGCCTTACGCGAGCGAAAATCCAATATGGCGGACATGCAGCTCCCTTATTGCTGAGTGTAGTCTTAGCTTTAGCAGCTTCATGATTAGCTATTGTTAATAACAGCAGTTAGAGCTCTTTTTTTCCCATTGCTGAGTGTAGTCTTAGCTTTAGCAGCTTCATGATTAGCTATTGTTAATAACAGCAGTTAGAGCTCTTTTTTTCCCATTGCTGAGTGTAGTCTTAGCTTTAGCAGAGTCATGAATGGCTATTGTTAATAACAGCAATTACAGCTCTTTTGTCCAATAGCTGAGTGTAGTCTTAGCTTTAGCAGGGTCATGAATAGCTGTTGTTACGATAGCTGAGTGTAGTCTCTGGTTTAGCAGAGTCATGAATACAGTAGCCATTTTGAATAACAGCAGTAACAGCTCTCTTGTCCCATAGCTGAGTGTAGTCTTTGGTATAGCAGGGTCATGAATGGCTATTGTTAATAACAGCAGTTACAGGTCTTTTTTCCAATTGCTGAGTGTAATCTTAGCTTTAGCGCCGTCATGATTGGCTATTGTTAATAACAGCAGTTACAGCTCTTATGTCCAATAGCTGAGTGTAGTCTTCGCTTGAGTAGGCAGCTGAAGAGCTGTTTTTAATGACAGCAGTCACAGGTCTTTGGCTCCATGATTGTGAGTAGGCACACGATTAGCATTAGCATTTTTTAGTTCTGGGAGGTCAGCTTTAGCTGGCAGGTTTTGGGTCTCTGTGGGCTACAGAGCAGATAAAACAGCCCTCTCTAACTCTGAGTTTGATTGTGTTTCTGTCTGTAAAGTGTTTGTTCTCCAGTACAGCGCTGACATGCAGAGCTCAGCACTATTCACACCACATGATTTATTGAGTGACATGACTGTGCAATCTATAGTCATGCTCAGATACAGCGTATTAATCAAGACCAAGATATCCTAAAGGAATCAAACTTTAAATGGATGTTAGAGGGCAATAAGTCACTCTCAGTGTGATTTATGTTATAGATTTTTCACATGATTAGAAATTTTAATTAATCATGTGAAAATGGATTACTTTCAGAAGGACAGTTTTATCATGAGGGCCAAACCTGACCAATCGCTGAGTGTGAAGTACTGTACTGCGCCAGTGTTCTACACTGTACTCTGTGAAGTGTGTGTGTGTGTGCGCGCGTGCGTGTGTGTGTGAGGTACTGTTCTGCGCCAGTGTTCTACACTGTACTCAGTGAAGTGTGTGTGTGTGTGTGTGTGCGTGTGAGGTACTGTACTGTGCCAGTGTTCTACACTGTACTCTGTGAAGTGTGTGTGTGTGTGTGTGCGTGTGTGTGAGTGAGTGTGAGGTACTGTTCTGCGCCAGTGTTCTACACTGTACTCTGTGAAGTGTGTGTGTGTGTGTGTGCGTGTGAGGTACTGTACTGCGCCAGTGTTCTACACTGTACTCTGTGAAGTGTGTGTGTGTGAGTGAGTGTGAGGTACTGTACTGCGCCAGTGTTCTACACTGTACTCTGTGAAGTGTGTGTGTGTGTGTGTGTGTGTGCGCGCGCGTGCGTGTGTGAGTGAGTGTGAGGTACTGTTCTGCGCCAGTGTTCTACACTGTACTCTGTGAAGTGTGTGTGTGTGTATGTGTGTGTGCGTGTGAGGTACTGTACTGCGCCAGTGTTCTACACTGTACTCTGTGAAGTGTGTGTGTGTGTATGTGCGTGTGCGTGAGTGAGTGTGAGGTACTGTACTGCGCCAGTGTTCTACACTGTACTCTGTGAAGTGTGTGTGTGTGTATGTGCGTGTGCATGAGTGAGTGTGAGGTACTGTACTGCGCCAGTGTTCTACACTGTACTCTGTGAAGTGTGTGTGTGTGTATGTGCGTGTGCATGAGTGAGTGTGAGGTACTGTACTGCGCCAGTGTTCTACACTGTACTCTGTGAAGTGTGTGTGTGTGTATGTGCGTGTGCATGAGTGAGTGTGAGGTACTGTTCTGCGCCAGTGTTCTACACTGTACTCTGTGAAGTGTGTGTGTGTGTATGTGCGTGTGCATGAGTGAGTGTGAGGTACTGTACTGCGCCAGTGTTCTACACTGTACTCTGTGAAGTGTGTGTGTGTGTATGTGGGTGTGCATGAGTGAGTGTGAGGTACTGTACTGCGCCAGTGTTCTACACTGT
>CM056575.1:164573922-164856422 GCA_029721435.1 Gymnothorax reevesii
GATCAAATTGATGGAAATATAAGCAACTGATGAAGTTACTAGAATACACATGAGTAAATTTGGGAATGTCAGAGCAGCGCTGAAGCCCTCGGGTCTGTGCTGGAGTCGCACTGAATAAGTAAGTACAGCGCAAAACTGTTCATTCCTGAGCTTTCCTCTTTCAAGGGCCTTCCTCGGCTAACATCTCTTTCTCTCTCTCTCTCAGGCGAGCGCCGTGATTAGTGCGAGGACAGGAGTGGATCTCTCTAATCACCTGCAGGCTCATTCTTTTGTTATTTCATAATTAGCTCTGTCTCTGGGGGACTCCTGTCCCAGCCCTGCTGTAGGTGAAGATCCTGCAGCCCAAATTTAACCAGGTCACCCCCCCACCCCCCCCTCGAATGCCCTTCCTGTGAACCCCAGACTCCAGGGCTCAGGGTCACTGCTACATGGTTTCACAGTGATAAATAGAGCATCGCTAATGAGTTCGCCCAAGATATCAAATTTATGAAACGAGAGCAGAAATGTTATTTATTCTGTGCCTTTGGTGAGGAATAAACAAAAATTACTGCTGGAGTTTCATAAATTTGATATCTCAGGCTCACAAATTTGAGATCCTATTTATACCATAAATTTAAGCGTTGCTTTATTTGAAAAATTAAAGAAAAGCATTAGCTTCTAGTTGACGGTCTGTTCAAGTGAATGAAATTAATCAGCTAGCTAGCATGCTAACACCGTTCATCAAATTAATAAATTCAACATTTCTACGTTGTAAAATAACAGAAACTCCTGCCTTATAACTTTCATAACAAAAAGTGCTAACATGTTAGCTAGCAAATTACTCATCCCATTGACTTGAATAAACTGCTAACTGGAAGCTAATGCTACCAGCAGAAGCTGAAAAACTTTACCCTTTTTGCTAATGAATTAAATCTGACCAATCGCAACCCGACAGGGATGTATTATACGTGCGTAATACCAAACCTGAATCCAACAGTGTATTTTTTCCATTGATAGTATTACTTTTGTTCTTACTCCCAGCGCTCTCACTGCCTGACAGTTTGTTTCCACTCTGAGCCTCCTGCTGCTTGTGCTGTGATGTACACTGACGGGTTAGTGTCCGTTTTCATCTTTTCACAGAAACAAGATTAAGAATTTGACAACTTGCAGGGATCATGTTACACAAGTTAAGCAGATGTAAACATTATGAAATATCGGAAAAGATGTCTTAAAACATGAGACCTTCTAGCCTCTTAATTCTTGGCCCAGATATTTCAAATACTAGTCTGCGGACTTGAGTAGTTTTAAAAGCAAAACGGCTCAAAATAAAAATTTAACTCTATTTAAAAAAAAAAATGGATGGAATTAAATTTTATTTCAGAGTACTAAAATAGAGCATCTTTTTGGAAACAAAACAATCCACTTTCTAATGAAAATGAACACATACTGTATACTACAGTCATGGATGTCAAAAAGCTTCTCAAACAAAATGAATGGAAGATATATGCAGTAAAATGGAAGGTAAATGCAGCTGTACAAAGCTCACAGTAAAAACCAATCTCCATAAACTATGAATGGGCAGTACCGCCATCCAAACAGGTTTACAGACTTCATTCGTCATCGATATGTAATGGTGCGATGAGGAACCAGTCGCGAGAACCAGGAAATGCAGTAGAGCTGGTTTTATTAATAAAGGGGGGAGGAGCCCCGCAGGGCAGAAGACAGTCCAAAAGTCAAAATCCAGTTGGGCAAAAATAGTATCAACACCAGGCAGCAATCACAATAATCGTAGGACAGAAATGGGTCTGGTACACAGGAATAGTTCTCAGAGAAGCAAGCCAGAATCCACAGGACGTAATCCGAATCGTTACCAGGGCAGCAGACAGATCTCGTAGTCAGGCAGAAAAATGGTCAAAACACACAGATGCAACAGTAATCCAAAAACACAGAAGCAAAAATCAAAAGTCGGGCAATCCAGTCAGAGAGATAAACACTGATAAATCAAGGCGAGAAACATAGCACAAGAAAACTAGGGAGGACAATCTGACAAGAGAGTGAACCAAACAGACATCTTATATACACACCCGGGGTAAACACATGACCAGGGAGAACAGGTGCAATCAATGGTAACAATGATTAGGGAGAGACACATGAGGAATAAACTAATTACATGAATTTGGCTGTAGCCAAAACGCAGACAGGGATCACAAGACAAACCTAAGAACAAAGCAACAGCTCCAGTTAAGGAGTACTAAAGTGCCAAGATAAAAGAAAAGGAAATCACAAAGTATAAGTGGAAATCCACAGAAACTTGCAGCAGAGATAATTAGGGATAGGCAAGGAGGCGGAGATTAGAATTGAGCGACTGCTGAGAGATCGTTAGTCAATTAGTATGTGCAGCTATACAATCCCGAGTGCATGTTAGAAAGTTAGTAAAAAAAGATTAGTGTGGTTAGTAATTAGCAAAAACAATAAACTGTTAGTATGTGTTAGTAAGACAGTAAAAGAGAGAGGAAGGAAGAACACGAGATAATGAAAGAAGATTGAAACCCAGAAACCAATAAATCACCCGAATGAGTGGCACACAAGACAAGGGACTGTGAGCAAAGATACACACATGACAAGACTGGGGAGACAAAGTGCAAAGCATGGAAATGAAAACATGGCATGGAAATCTGAATCATCGAAACATGAAAAATAATAACAAGAAATCTAAATACCAGAAACACGATACACAATCCTAAGAATGGTCAGACAGCCAGAGGTCACTTAAACACAAGAATCCTAAACATGGCTGAGCCAGGCACAGAACTAAAACATGACAAGCACATGACAGAAGTCACAACACGACAGGGATGTGGCGCGGTTATTAGGAAGTTCAGCCATTAGGAAGCGGCTAAAAGAGAAGCCCTTTTGCCAGACTTTTTTTCGCTTGTTTTTGGCTCATGTCTCTGGCTGCCTGGGTCTTTTTTTTTTTTTTTTTGCTCTTTTGGGTTGGGTCCACAAACACAGACACATCCTGGGGTGCGTTTCCCGAACAACGACGGAAGTTAGCTTTGAACTAACATGGTACGATGCATCGTTAAACTAACAAACATCAGAAGAACGATGGTTTCCCAAAACCGTCGTACCTTGTTCGTACCACAGTAGTTTGAACCATGTTGGTTTGAACGACGTAAGTTTGAACCATGTTGGTTTGACCGATTATCGTTCTGCTGATAACATTGTTTCCAGGAGCACGCCGGTCTGACTTTCACACCGTGAAGCTTGCAAACTTTGTAATACTGTGTGTAAATACCGCAGTTGTGATCGACAATTCTTATTCCTCGTTTTGGCTATTTATAGCTAGTGCAATCATTTATCAACAACGGCAGCAAAAATATTTATATATTCAAAAAATCCTTTTTGGTTTGATGAAAAATTGAAAGACAAAAATATAGTAATGGCCCAATGATAGGTTTTAACGACAACGTTACTGACGATAGGGGAAAAAATAGAACTATTAGCCATTTCACAGCAGTTAAATTGGTTCATGGATTTAAACGCTATGATGAGTAAATATTTTTTGGACCACATGTATTGCTCAGTAGTCAGTGGCTCTTACGATCTGACAGTCATTCTAAAACTCTGCCCGCTAACGGAGGTTCGATCCCCGGGTGCAGCCACATGGACTCCCCCCCCGAATCATGGCAACGAAAGCTCCCGGTAGTTCTTAATTAAGCCACTGAATTACTTAAAAGATTTTTATGTTGTTTCACTCAATATAGTAAAAAAGACTACCTTGAGAATTCCATATCTTCATATGCCGACAATCACGCATGTTTGAAGGGAGTAGGAAAGATAAAATTGAAAGATGTGCTTTTCACGCTTTATTTTGTCTTTTCACCCCCATGCGAGTGAATTAGCAAATTAAACTATTTTGAACAAGTCAGAAATCTGTGAGAAAACACCTGTTGCTTATAGAGTCTCGACACTATTTAAGCCCTTATACAAGTGGGCATAAGCACGCACTGAAAATGACGCGAAAGCCTCAATTTACGGCAAATGAGCTGCAAGTGCTGGTCGATGAGGTTGACCAACACAAAATAGTACTTTTCTCGAAATTTAAGAATTCTGTCACGAATTCGGAGAAGAAAAGAAGGTGGCAGGAAATAACAGAAAAAATTAACTCTGTTGGTCATGGATGGCGACGGACGGCAGAGGATGTGAGGGGAAAATGGAGGGATTATGCCAGTGTCACCAAAAGAAAGGCTGCAGCTCTCAGGAGGGAGCAACACCGGACTGGTGGTGGCAGCACCAGTCTGCCTCCCCTTAATTCTGAGGAGGAGAGGGCTCTGTCTATTCTTGGCCCAGAAGCGCTGGAGGGAGTCCTGGGGGGCATCGACGTCCATGGCATGCGGCGTTCTCAGACATCTGTGCCTTCCACCTCCAGCCTACTTCCTCTGGGTCCACTAACATCTGGCCCCCAGGAGTTGGAGCCCCAGCACCCTTCAACTTTGGTAATCTCCACATCAGGTGTCTCTGTTCTGGCCCCCCCCACACCAAGCGCCTCAACCTCAGACCCCTCTGCATCAGGTTCCTCTGTTCTGCCCCCCCCAACACCAAGCGCCTCAACATCAGGCCCCCCTGCCTTGGCCATCCCCTTGCTGAGGTCCTCATTAGGTCCCATCCCGCATGGTCATCAGTCCTTCAGGGCTGCACTTTCCCCTCAGTCAGAGAGCTCATCCGCCTCCACTCACACAGCAGCCTCGCCACAGCGCCCCCCACGCACCCAGACCCGCCGGCGCAGAAAATCCCACTGCCAGTGCAGCGAGGCACTCCTCAGGTCTGAGGCGGAGAAGATCTCTGTTCTGAGGGGCATCAGGGAGGAACTGGCAGCCCTAAGGGAACAAAATCTACGCCAGCATGAAGAGACCATGGCGTACCGAAGGGAGAAACTGGCCTTACTTGCCCAACAGGCCAATAAGCCCAGTATGACAATGTATCTCCCCACCTCTGAAAGTGAGTTCATTTTGTTTATTTGCATTATATGTGCTTGTTAAATGAGGGGTAATATTTATTTTTCTTTAACAGATCCGGAGTGAAACATCCCACTTCCTTTTTTTTTTAAAAAGGAAAGGCCTGGAAACCAGGCCAACATGCCTCTCAAAATCCAACCCCTCGTCCTTGTCGTGGGAGGTGGAAACAGACGTAGTCTGGCAAACGGGGCTCTGGTGAAGCAGTGCTGCATAATGTACCAAGTGATGGCTGCATTTGTACATCTGTATCTAATAAAACACCTGTGCCAACATTACTTGAGTGAAGTGGATTCAAGTACTCATTGTAATTTCATCAACTTTCTCTTGTCACACTTTAAGTACTGAATTTTAACCCCCTACCACTCCAGTAACATTTTCTTAGAATGCCTATAAAGGACATACTCAAGGTAAATTGAAATCTTCTCTTGTTTTTAACTTCCCTGATGGGGCCCGTATACGGGCCGTCGAGTGTTAAGGGCTTAATTATACCCCAAAGTTGTAGCTATGACAATGTTGGGAAAAGATGAGAAATGCAACAGCCGGAAAACAAAAACATAATACATTGTTTGCCAGTCTGCTTCTTTAACGTTTATTGGTCAGCACTCCACATTTATTTCCTCATGATCACTCAGTTCTGAGACAACAGGAACTTAAAAACAGAAAAGAAGAAATTAGAAACAGGTTTCTCATGATTGTGTACTTAAGACTGATCTATTGTAGGACAAGATGTTTAAAACTGCTCAAATAAATGGATGAGTAAAATGGTCCATAAACCTTGTAGTCATTAACTTCAGTCACTGCTGCCAATAACCATTCCATATGACCACCAATGAAAATTGCTGATCAATTTACTCCAATGAGTGTGCCATTTGCTGCCCTCTATAAATGTTGTGACAAGATTTGAGGCCCTTTAGCACAATGGCAGCATTACAGCGCATCATTGAGCTAAATCAACGTCGCAGGCATCGTAGCGAGGTGGTATACGTGAATGCCTTCATACGCACCACCTTTAACCCCCTTCAGGTCCTATCAGATGAGGCCATAATCAGAAAATACCGCCTCACTCGAGCAAATATTGAGGAGTTGATTACTTTTGCTCATCCTTATCTGGTGAGAGCCACAAGGCGTAACTTTGCCTTGAGCCCAACTGTGCAGCTTTTGGCTGCCCTGCGTTTTTACGCCTCTGGCAGCTTCTTTGAGGTGTTGGGAGATGGCCTAGGTCTCAGCAGGTCATCCATCAGTAGAGCTGTGACCGCTGTGACCCAGGTACTGCTGAAGCTCACAGACAGGATGACCTTCCCCACCACACCGGAGGAGATCACCAGAACCAACCGAGGCTTCCATGCCATTGCTGAGATTCCCCGAGTCATTGGTGTGATCGACGGCACCCTCATTCCCATCGCAAGGCCATCCAGCAATGAGCCAGCCTACATCTGTAGGAAAGGCTATCCGGCGTTGAACGTACAAGTCATCTGCGACCATCAGGGTGTGTTCACCGACATCGTCGCAAAGTGGCCAGGCAGCACCCATGACTCCTTTATCTGGGCCAACTCTGCTCTCTGCCAGGTGGCTGAAGATGGTGGCTTTCAGGGTTGTTGGCTCCTTGGAGACAGCGGCTATCCTTTGCGCCCCTACCTGCTCACTCCAATCCAGCAGCCCAACACCGAAGCAGAGGCCAGATTCAACAGCGCTCACATCAGAACTCGTGCTGTCGTGGAGAGGGCCATAGGGGTGTGGAAGCAGCGTTTCCGGTGTGTCAGCAAATCTGCTGGAGGCCTGCAGCTACACCCCACAAAATGCTGTGCTGTAGTGGTGGTTACAGCACTGCTGCACAACATGGCCATCAAAACCAACGACCCACTGCCAGAAGATGAGGTCTTCTTAGAGGATGCTGAACAATACGTACAGCATGATGACATGCATCCTGCGGGCCTAGAAGTACGAAGAAGTTTAGTTGAAAACATGTTTGCCCCTTAAGCCCAGACACCCCCTCCCCAGCATTTTTTTTTTTTAAACCAACAACCTTTTCCTCCACTAGGCCTACTTTTTCATTAAAGCTTCCCCATTATTCTTAGCCTTTAATTCCCCTATAAATATATATATAGGGACTTCAGTTCTGCATGTATTACTTTTGGTGTCATTTCTGACCCAACGATAGTTTAAGAACAAAATAAATTGATTTAGCGAGAAATTATTCTTATTGCACCCTCAAACTAGTCTTTGGTAAACAAAATTAATTATTCCATTATAATCGCAGCGCTGTGATACACTCTTTGGGTCAGGCATCACATTATAAATTATATGCAGAACTCAAGTCCTTAAGTAGATATGAATGCGTATTGACTTCGAACATATGCACGGTAAGAAGCGAGTCATATACATTAGAAGTACATGGGCTAATACATTGCGGTCAACAGTAGGAACACGTCCTTCCCAATAGGTCCATGATCCTCCCTAGAACTAGCTACCGAAAGTTGTCATCTTGAATGATTAACTCTCCAATCATACCGTCGTTAAGAACGGTGAACCCACCAAATGCAAAATAGGCCTACTCAATTAACCATGCTCCGGTCTACCAATCGCACCATAAAAGCCCAGAGGAGTGAAATGATGTTTAATTATGATTTTACGTTACGTTACCAAACATTGCTCAAGCAATGCACTCACAGGTAACGAGCAATATAGCTAACTCGATAGGTGCAATCATACCAATGAACGGAGAAACACATTGAGGAAGTACTTTTCCTATAAAAATGTCAAAACAGTCTCCACATTATCGTCCGGACATGTACAACAATATTGTTGGATATTCCCAGCTTACTCACCTGACGATTGTTTATCATTCGTGGACAGCATTAGCTGCCATTTCTCACGTGTCTCCAGGAACTAAGCTTCTAACTACAGCTCGAGAGCTGTAGTTTGAACTACACAACTTAACGACAGTGGTTGCGAACGTTCGTTCGAACTACGGTTTTGGGGAACACCTGCGTCGTTTAACGATGGTTCGCACTACGTAAGTTACCTTGATAGTTCGAACGATGGTTTTGGGAAACACTGGCGGCGCAACTACATAGTTCAAACTATGTAAGTTGCTAACATAGTTAGCAACTACGCTTTTGGGAAACGCACCCCTGGTCAGTAGAGTCAGCCATTTTGGTTAGGTAAGAAAGCTCGAGTGGCTGCTATTGGCTAACCAATTTTCTAAGTAATGCTTTGATTGGCTGACTGGACTTGTGTACTTGTAGAAGTTTTAAAGTGGACTTGGTCACCACTAGAAGTAGCATTTTGGGGAATTTCTAATTTACTGCTCATTTTATATTGTATTTGAGTGCTTCTTGGCCAAAATTAGCTTATGTTGCTTATTCCTCATCAAGGAGAGAGGATTTGTGGTGTTATTTGAGATTTAATAAAAATGGACTTAAGCACTTGTGGAAATAACCCTTTAAAATGCACTTAGATTTACTCTGTCTGAAATGCGCCACACAAATCAACCAGCCCAACCCAGCACTAGCCTCCGTCGCAGACGTCTTGGTGTTCGGTTAATTTACCTCAACCTACAACGTCTGCGCACTCGAGCGAGGTTTTGTGTTCCACCGATCAGAAACTAGCTCCTAAAATCCAGGAGCTAATCATATATGCAGAAGCAGATACAGCCAAATTTGCGGACGGTGGCGAACATGTTTTCTCTCGAGCTTTGGAGAAAATCGGCAAAACCTTCAATATTGAAAGTATGAATAGCTTACAAGAACAAGCAATGAACAACTTAGTTATCCAGAGGAAAGATGTCTACGTAAATTTGCCTACAGGATTCGGCAAATCACTCATATTCCAAGCTCTTCCAGTCCTCGGGGAAGCGTTTTCTAATAAAGAATCGCCTATTGTTATTGTTGTTTCTCCTCTTGTTAACCTTATGAAGGATCAAGTCAATTATCTGAATAACATAGGAGTGAAAGCGACGAGTTTAAGTCGGTCGATACCGACATGGAGAAGAGAAGTGGGGAAAGAGGATTGTTTTCAGTAGTATACGGTTCTCCAGAGGTTTGGCTAAGTGAACGGTGGAGGAAGATCCTGCTGAATGCCGCATATTCAAACATTATTTGTGCTGTTGCTGTCGATGAAACTCGCATAATAAATCATCAAGTTCTTTCTCTATTTTCAAATGTTTTCAAGTAAGCGATAGCAGCCCGTTCGGCAAACGAATAACTCGTTTGTGCATACCGCTGTGTTAACAGAGATGACAGAGATTATTACTTCAGCGATATCAAGCTTGCCTTTTCCATGCACTCGTATCTTGTCTTTATTTGAGAGGATTTTTGTTTTACGCACAAATCAAATGTCGTTTTCTACAAGTTTTTTTAGGAGTTTCTTTTCTGCCATTTGACTATTTTTGACAAGCCGCAGGGAAAAGCTATGGTCATGACAGAGATCATAACATATAATAAGCATTCTGATTGGCTCATCAAGCACAATCACATTACGTCACGGAACACAAAACCTCGCTCGAGTGCACAGACGTTGTAGGTTGAGGGAAATTAACCGAACACCAAGACGTCTGCAACGGAGGCTAACCCAGCACCTCCTCACCACTTCTCTTTTCTATCATCTGTCCATTCTTCTACCCCCAACTCCTTCACCCCTCCATCTCGCCACCTCTCCATCCCCATCAGTCCCACCACCTCTCCACCCCTCCATCCCGCCACCGCTCCATACCCATCACTCCCACGACCTCTCCACCCCCATCCCGCCACCTCTCCACCCCTCCATCCCGCCACCGCTCCATACCCATCACTCCCACGACCTCTCCACCCCCCATCCCGCCAACTCTCCACCCCTCCATCCCTCCACCTCTCCACCCCTTCATCCCGCCACCTCTCCATCCCCATCACTCCCACGACCTCTCCACCCCCATCCCGCCAACTCTCCATCCCTCCACCACTCCACCCGTCCATCTCTCCACCCCTCCATCCCGCCACCTCTCCATCCCCATTACTCCCTCCACCTCTCCACCCCCCATCCCACCACCTCTCCATCCCTCCACCTCTCCACCCCTCCATCCCTCCGCCGCAGCCCGCGCAGTGGTAATTTCTTGAGGTACAACACCGTGCGCAGACGAACGTGCGCCAAGATGGGTGTGGCGGCGTAGTAGGGGGAGGTGTCACTTATTCAGCAAGACGCAGTGATAATTTCGTAGAAAAGTCTTCGCTGCAGTTGTGCTGAAAGCTCGCCTGCTCCAATCTGGTTCACTTTCTGTGCCGTGGTAATTTGGCTGACCGGCACACAGTGCGCACACCTTACCGAAACCTCACAGGCAGGTTTCCAGAATGTCGGGTACATTTCAATACAGTAAATAATTACAGCAACCACTGTTTAATGTAGCCTAACTATCTGAATCAGCACATGAATTATAGAATCTACATCGATTGTCCTCATGTCAGATCAAAGGAGGTTGGCACGCGTGATGGAAACTCGACTTGACTTAATCAACGCAACTGAATCAATGATGCAAATTAACGACTTCACATCTTTCTCAGCCAACCACAGACTGCCTCGGCATCAGGAAGTGCGTATATTATGCTTGCGTTCTATGCTCGGTAATGCCGCTTGCACACTGGACGCGAAACAAATTTTTTGCAGGACTGATTACAGTCAAAGTCAATGCAAAGAGCTATCGACTTTTCTTGGTCTTTTTATTCGTTTGTTTTCTTCCTTTCAAGATAGACAACACTCTTTATTCGGTCTTTGTTTTGAAATTAGTCAGATGGATTGAACAGATTCACGCTTTATTTCCACAGCAGAGATAAAATAGTGGTTGCAATCAGAGAGCAAATCAATTCCATGACCACTGACAGTGTGAATAAATTATTGCATTCACGATCAAGACTGTCCGACGCGAAATGCAAAATACTAAATGTCCAGCACCCAGCAAAAATGAAAGTAGCCTATTGATATGAGAACAGATTTATAACGGAATAAAGAATAAAAATACATATACATCACCAACCAACAGAACATCCAAAAAAGATGACCCGCAAATAAATTAATTGCAGTGTTCGTTGGATTTTATGTTGTTAAAATGTTTCTTTTCATTCTTTATTTCGTTATCAATCTGTTCTAATCATCCTCTTTTTTTTTTGTCAGACACGGAGGCATTGTAGGCCTACATTGTCCCGTGCCAATGTCTACTCGCTTTACTGAGCAGAGCTTAAACAGAAACATTGATTGAAATTCTCGGTACTCATCTTGAAGAACTGAGCCCTCTTATCAAAACATTCATGTTTAATATCTAAAAGAGTCAGTAGATTTGAAGAAATTAAAAACAATAATAGGCTGTCGGACACGGAGATATATTAAAACCCTGTTAGACTTTCGGACACAAGACACTGCTTTCAACGCAATCTGACGAGCGAAAAATTCGTTTCGCGTCCAGTGTGCAAACAGCTTAATACTAGGCTACTATTATTGTCACTTAGGTTTTATCGTTTTTAGTGGGGGAAAGGAATACAGCGTGATTGCTATGATCTCGTACTGAGTTAAGATCACATATTGAAAATAAATGTGTAACGTATCTTGCATTGTTGTCCATGCAAGTTAATCCCAAAATTTTGAACAGCAACAGGCTGTAATAATAGGAACACGCTATCCATCGTTTCTCTTGCCAATGAGCATTATTTGACTCGGCTGTGTTATACCCAAACACGCCTTTGCCAACTTGCGCTGGAAGGAGGGGCAGAGGCGAGACAGAGGAGTACTTGCGCCAGGCCACGCCGGGCACGAAATTGCAACATCGCCTGGACACACCCAGTTGGCGCGGCGCATCCCCCATTCACCGCGGCTGCGCCTGGTCTACGAAATTAGAGCCCCTAGTGTTAAGGAGTGTGAATAGACGGCACTCTGCTGCATAAAAAAATCCTCTTCAAAATAAAAGCACAGATTTTTTTATTGACCCGGCAAAGGCCTGCGACCCAATGAAAACGGGTCCGCGACCCACCAGTTGAGAATCACTGGTTTAAGCTATTATCTGCAGGATGCTCTGTGTGATTTATAGTCATTCCCTGCATGTTAATGTGCCTTCGCACTATTTTGCACTTTTCGAGTCGGTTTTGCACTTCATTGTGGGGGGGGGTAAATGTGCGGTATAGCTTTAAGCCACAGTTCGGGGTCACGATAACGTGACGTCACTTAAAACAACAACCGGGTTACGCAGTGCAGTGTGAAGGCGATGTACAATGAAGTACCATGAGAGCACAACTATTGTTCGTGAGTTACTGGAAATAACAGTAAACCTTCGCTCCGGGCTCCTCCGCCGTTGGTCGAGCTGTGTGAGTTCTACAACTCTGACAAGTAACGTCAATCATAACAGCACCCTCTAACCTGCGTCTCATTACATACACCTCTCATATGGAATCAAACAAAACTTCCAACAAACATTTTCACTCATCACTCATTTCACACATTAAAACTCACTGAGCCAATAAGTACACTCAACAGACCTATTTAACATTTCTTATTATACTGTGTCAAACGTCTCATCAGCAGGGATTTAAACATCATTTTCTTCTAAAAAATCATTACATTTGATCCTACCGTGGAAAAGATGTAAACTGTAATAAACTATTCACTAGTGTGTATCCTTCTGAGACAGATGCTTTTAGTAGGAAGTTTGTTTTTCAGGTCAAGCCCTAGTTACTCACCACATGAATTCACATTTTTTAAGTGTGATGCAAGTAATTCACCCACGGAGAATCCTGTAATAATGCAGTTATAGCTGTTTAATAAAGAGGGGAGGATTATGTTACAGCGCCTGTACTGAAGTAAGTAAACCGCAGCCAATCAGGGCATTGTGTGGAATGACTGCGGCTCCCACAGACTCAGGGCTGTGTTATGACTGGGGACATTTTTTCTGATTCACCTCTTATTAAAACAATTCCTGGCATCTGGGACATTTCTTACGGTCACTCTGGAGAAAAATTCTGTGTTTTAGTCTCTGGAATGATTTTTATACCTAGAATGCAGAGGCATGCTCACAACAAGAAGGAACACTTACCAGAGAAGACTGACACATTTTTGCCGAAATAAATACCATTAAAAATACAGCCTAATACTGCAATTACTGTTACTGACCACAAATGTCTGAACAGATGAAAATACATTCTCAACCCTGTATATTTCATATGTGGTGAGTTCTGTATTTCTCATGTGTGGTGAGTTCTGTATTTTTCATGTGTGGTGAGCTCTGCATTTCTCATGTTTGCTGTGTTCTGTATTTCTCATGTGCACTGAGTTCTGTATTTCACATGTGTGGTGAGTTCTGTATTTCTCATGTGTACTGAAGTCTGTATTTCTCATGTGTGCTGAGTTCTGTTTTTCTCATGTGTGGGTGAGTTCTGTATTTCTCATGTGTGGTCAGTTCTGTATTTCTCATGTGTACTGAGTTCTGTATTTCTCATGTGTACTGAGTTCTGTATTTCTCATGTGTGCTGAGTTCTGTATTTCTCATACGTGGTGAGTTCTGTATTTCTCATGTGTGGTGAGTTCTGTATTTCTCATGTGTGGTGAGTTCTGTATTTCTCATGTTTGCTGAGTTCTGTATTTCTCATGTGTGGTGAGTTCTGTATTTCTCATGTGAGGTGAGCTCTGCATTTCTCATGTTTGCTGAGTTCTGTATTTCTCATGTGTGGTGAGTTCTGTATTTCTCATATGTGCTGAGTTCTGTATTTCTCATGTGTGCTGAGTTCTGTGATTCTAATGTGTGCTGAGTTCTGTATTTCTCATGTGTGGTGAGTTCTGTATTTCTCATGTGTGGTGAGTTCTGTATTTCTCATATGTGCTGAGTTCTGTATTTCTCATGTGTGCTGAGTTCTGTGATTCTAATGTGTGCTGAGTTCTGTATTTCTCTTGTGTGGTGAGTTCTGTATTTCTCATATGTGCTGAGTTCTGTATTTCTCATGTGTGCTGAGTTCTGTGATTCTAATGTGTGCTGAGTTCTGTATTTCTCATGTGTGGTGAGTTCTGTATTTCTCATGTGTGCTGAGTTCTGTATTTCTCATGTGTGGTGAGTTCTGTATTTCTCATATGTGCTGAGTTTTGTATTTCTCATGTGTGCTGAGTTCTGTGATTCTAATGTGTGCTGAGTTCTGTATTTCTCATGTGTGGTGAGTTCTGTATTTCTCATGTGTGCTGAGTTCTGTATTTCTCATGTGTGCTGAGTTCTGTATTTCTCATACATGCTGAGTTCTGTATTTCTCATACGTGCTGAGTTCTGTATTACTCATGTGCTGAGTTCTGTAATTCTCATACGTGCTGAGTTCTGTACTTCTCATGCGTGGTGAGTTCTGCTTTTCTCAGGGTGCTGAGTTCTGTATTTCTGATGTGTGGTGAATTCTGTATTTCTCATGTGTGCTGAGATCTGTATTTCTCATGTGTGGTGAGTTCTGTATTTCTCATGGGTGCTGAGTTCAGTATTTCTCATGTGCGATGAGTTCTGTATTTCTCAGGTGTGCTGAGTTCTGTATTTCTCATGTGCGGTGAGTTCTGAATTTCTCATGTGTGGTGAGTTCTGTATTTCTCATGTGTGGTGAGTTCTGTATTTCTCATGGGTGCTGAGTTCAGTATTTCTCATGTGCGGTGAGTTCTGTATTTCTCAGGTGTGCTGAGTTCTGTATTTCTCATGTTTGGTGAGTTCTGTATTTCTCATGTGTGGTGAGTTCTGTATTTCTCATACGTGCTGAGTTCTGTATTTCTCATACGTGCTGAGTTCTGTATTACTCATGTGCTGAGTTTTGTAATTCTCATACGTGCTGAGTTCTGTACTTCTCATGCGTGGTGAGTTCTGCTTTTCTCAGGGTGCTGAGTTCTGTATTTCTGATGTGTGGTGAATTCTGTATTTCTCATGTGTGCTGACATCTGTATTTCTCATGTGTGGTGAGTTCTGCATTTCTCATGGGTGCTGAGTTCAGTATTTCTCATGTGCGATGAGTTCTGTATTTCTCAGGTGTGCTGAGTTCTGTATTTCTCAGGTGTGCTGAGTTCTGTATTTCTCATGTGTGCTGAGTTCTGTATTTCTCATGGGTGCTGAGTTCAGTATTTCTCATGTGCGGTGAGTTCTGAATTTCTCATGTGTGGTGAGTTCTGAATTTCTCATGTGTGGTGAGATCTGTATTTCTGATGTGTGGTGAATTCTGTATTTCTCATGTGTGCTGACATCTGTATTTCTCATGTGTGGTGAGTTCTGTATTTCTCATGGGTGCTGAGTTCAGTATTTCTCATGTGCGGTGAGTTCTGTATTTCTCAGGTGTGCTGAGTTCTGTATTTCTCATGTGCGGTGAGTTCTGAATTTCTCATGTGTGGTGAGTTCTGTATTTCTCATGTGTGGTGAGTTCTGTATTTCTCATGGGTGCTGAGTTCAGTATTTCTCATGTGCGGTGAGTTCTGTATTTCTCAGGTGTGATGAGTTCTGTATTTCTCATGTTTGGTGAGTTCTGTATTTCTCATGTGTGGTGAGTTCTGTATTTCTCATGTGAGGTGAGTTCTGTATTTCTCATGTGTGCTGAGTTCTGTATTTCTCATACATGCTGAGTTCTGTATTTCTCATACGTGCTGAGTTCGGTATTACTCATATGTGCTGACTTCTGTATTTCTCATGTGTGGTGAGTTCTGTATTTCTCATGGGTGCTGAATTCAGTATTTCTCATGTGCAGTGAGTTCTGTATTTCTCAGGTGTGCTGAGTTCTGTATTTCTCATGTTTGGTGATTTCTGTATTTCTCATGTGAGGTGAGTTCTGTATTTCTCATGTGCGCTGAGTTCTGTATTTCTCACGTGTGGTGAGTTCTGTATTTCTCATGTGCGCTGAGTTCTGTATTTCTCACGTGTGGTGAGTTCTGTATTTCTCACGTGTGGTGAGTTCTGTATTTCTCGTGAGTGCTGAGTTCTGTATTTCTCATGTGTGGTGAGTTCTGTATTTCTCATGTGTGGTGAGTTCTGTATTTCTCATGTGTGGTGAGTTCTGTATTTCTCATGTGCGCTGAGTTCTGTATTTCTCATGTGTGGTGAGTTCTGTATTTCTCATGTGTGGTGAGTTCTGTATTTCTCATGTGCAGTGAGTTCTGTATTTCTCAGGTGTGCTGAGTTCTGTATTTCTCATGTTTGGTGAGTTCTGTATTTCTCATGTTTGGTGAGTTCTGTATTTCTCATGTGCAGTGAGTTCTGTATTTCTCAGGTGTGCTGAGTTCTGGATTTCTCATGTGTGGGTGAGTTCTGTATTTCTCATGTGTGCTGAGTTCTGTATTTCTCATACATGCTGAGTTCTGTATTTCTCATAGGTGCTGAGTTCGGTATTACTCATATGTGCTGACTTCTGTATTTCTCATGTGTGGGTGAGTTCTGTATTTCTCATGTGTGGTGAGTTCTGTATTTCTCATGGGTGCTGAGTTCTGTATTTCTCATGGGTGCTGAGTTCTGTATTTCTCATATGTGCTGAGTTCGGTATTACTCATATGTGCTGACTTCTGTATTTCTCATGTGTGGGTGAGTTCTGTATTTCTCATGTGTGGTGAGTTCTGTATTTCTCATGGGTGCTGAGTTCAGTATTTCTCATGTCCAGTGAGTTCTGTATTTCTCAGGTGTGCTGAGTTCTGTATTTCTCATGTTTGGCGAGTTCTGTATTTCTCATGTGTGGTGAGTTCTGTATTTCTCATGTGAGGTAAGTTCTGAATTTCTCAGGTGTGCTGAGTTCTGTATTTCTCATGTTTGGTGAGTTCTGTATTTCTCATGTGTGGTGAGTTCTGAATTTCTCATGTGTGGGTGAGTTCTGTATTTCTCATGTGAGGTGAGTTCTGTATTTCTCATGTGTGCTGACTTCTGTATTTCTCATGTGTGGTGAGTTCTGTATTTCTCATGTGTGCTGAGTTCTGTATTTCTCATGTGTGCTGAGTTCTGTATTTCTCATACGTGGCGAGTTCTGTATTTCTCACGTGTGCTGAGTTCTGTATTTCTCATGTGAGGTGAGTTCTGTATTTCTCATACGTGGTGAGTTCTGTATTTCTCATGTGTACTGAGTTCTGTATTTCTCATGTGTGCTGAGTTCTGTATTTCTCATACGTGGTGAGTTCTGTATTTCTCATATGTGCTGAGTTCTGTATTTCTCATGGGTGCTGAGTTCTGTATTTCTCATGTGTGCTGAGTTCGGTATTACTCATATGTGCTGACTTCTGTATTTCTCATGTGTGGTGAGTTCTGTATTTCTCATGGGTGCTGAGTTCTGTATTTCTCATGTGCAGTGAGTTCTGTATTTCTCAGGTGTGCTGAGTTCTGTATTTCTCATGTTTGGTGAGTTCTGTATTTCTCATGTGTGGTGAGTTCTGTATTTCTCATGTGAGGTGAGTTCTGAATTTCTCAGGTGTGCTGAGTTCTGTATTTCTCATGTTTGGTGAGTTCTGTATTTCTCATGTGTGGTGAGTTCTGAATTTCTCATGTGTGGGTGAGTTCTGTATTTCTCATGTGAGGTGAGTTCTGTATTTCTCATGTGTGCTGACGTCTGTATTTCTCATGTGCAGTGAGTTCTGTATTTCTCAGGTGTGCTGAGTTCTGTATTTCTCATGTTTGGTGAGTTCTGTATTTCTCATGTGCAGTGAGTTCTGTATTTCTCATGTGCAGTGAGTTCTGTATTTCTCAGGTGTGCTGTGTTCTGGATTTCTCATGTGTGGGTGAGTTCTGTATTTCTCATGTGTGCTGAGTTCTGTATTTCTCATACATGCTGAGTTCTGTATTTCTCATAGGTGCTGAGTTTGGTATTACTCATATGTGCTGACTTCTGTATTTCTCATGTGTGGGTGAGTTCTGTATTTCTCATGTGTGGTGAGTTCTGTATTTCTCATGGGTGCTGAGTTCTGTATTTCTCATGGGTGCTGAGTTCTGTATTTCTCATATGTGCTGAGTTCGGTATTACTCATATGTGCTGACTTCTGTATTTCTCATGTGTGGTGAGTTCTGTATTTCTCATGGGTGCTGAGTTCAGTATTTCTCATGTGCAGTGAGTTCTGTATTTCTCAGGTGTGCTGAGTTCTGTATTTCTCATGTTTGGTGAGTTCTGTATTTCTCATGTGTGGTGAGTTCTGAATTTCTCTTGTGTGGGTGAGTTCTGTATTTCTCATGTGAGGTGAGTTCTGTATTTCTCATGTGTGCTGACGTCTGTATTTCTCATGTGTGGGTGAGTCCTGTATTTCTCATGTGTGGTGAGTTCTGTATTTCTCATGTGTGCTGAGTTCTGTATTTCTCATGTGTGCTGAGTTCTGTATTTCTCATACGTGGCGAGTTCTGTATTTCTCACGTGTGCTGAGTTCTGTATTTCTCATGTGTGCTGAGTTCTGTATTTCTCATACGTGGTGAGTTCTGTATTTCTCATGTGTACTGAGTTCTGTATTTCTCATGTGTGCTGAGTTCTGTATTTCTCATACGTGGTGAGTTCTGTATTACTCATATGTGCTGAGTTCTGTATTTCTCATGGGTGCTGAGTTCTGTATTTCTCATGTGTGCTGAGTTCTGTATTTCTCATGTGTGGGTGAGTTCTGTATTTCTCATGTGTGGGTGAGTTCTGTATTTCTCATGTGTGGGTGAGTTCTGTATTTCTCATGTGTGGGTGAGTTCTGTATTTCTCATGTGTGCTGAGTTCTGTATTTCTCATGTGCACTGAGTTCTGGATTTCTCATGTGTGGTGAGTTCTGTATTTCTCATGTGAGGTGACTTCTGTATTTCTCATGTGAGGTGAGTTCTGTATTTCTCATGTTTGGAGAGTGTTGTGTTCTGGGGTCCTGGCCTTTGGCCAGGACAGCATTTATGGTTTTAACAGTTTCATGTCCAAGATTCAATAGTTCATAGTTTCATAGTTCATAGTCACAGTTTTTACAGTTTCTTGTATTAAGATTACTCATTTCATAATTCATGTTAATTGTCCATGTTTTTACTTTTCCATGTTTTTGTTTTTGCCAGGTCTGCCATGCCACTCCACCGCTTGTCTGCGTTCCGCCCCGTGCCTTCGTTGTTGCACATTTCAGAGCTCTGGTTGGCTTTGGTATTTCCCCTTCCTTCCATGCTGTGCTGGATTCGGGCCTCTCTAAGCTTAATTGACAATTAACTGTTTTAAAGTTACTAACATTAACTAACACTCACTGGGTGGTGTAATTCTTAGATAGGCACATTACTAATATTACTAATTTAGACAGGGGAGTTTATTGTCATGATTCCTGCTTTACTATTTCAAGATCTTGCTGTGCTTTTCTGTTCTTAACATTCATGCTGCTTCCAAACTGCATACTTAATTGGTACTTAAGCTGAGCTGCTCATTCTCTTAATGAGCAAGTCTTGTCATCCAATCTCTGTCCATGTCTTGATCTTGCCATGCCTCTTGTTTCTCCCTCTCAAGGTGTTGCCCCTCATGTGTCATGATTTCTAAGCCTTTATCTGGATGCGGTGGAAGTTGGCTGGCAGACAGTGTCTCGCTCCATGTTCAAGTTCTTGTTTCCTAGTCTTGTTCCATGTGCAAGTTTTGGTTCTAGTCAAGTCTCGTTTCATGTTCAAGTCTTTGCTCATGTTTATAGCCCTTGTAAATATAGCCATAGTCTTGTTTATTTTTCTTGCTTCTCCCTGGAGTTTCCAGTGGTTTTTTGTTCTTGCCTTTTTAGCTCTTTAGTTCTTTGCTCTGTGTAGCGTACTTTAGTTTGTCCTTTTGCAACCCTTTGGGCCAAGTTTTTCGTTGGCCCTCGTGCCTGTTTTCTTTTGTTTTAATAAAATCCTCATTCCCATCTCCCCGCACCTGGTGTCTTACTGATCCCATATCAGCTGAGTTCTGTATTTCTCATGTGTGCTGAGTTCTGTATTTCTCATGTGTATGGTTGAGTGCTGTATTTTTCATGTGTATGGTTGAGTTCTGTATTTTTTTGCGCGCATGTGAGTGCTGAATGTTGTGCTCCTCTCTGTGTGGCATGAGACACGCGGAGTGAGGTCAGATGAATGAGCGAATAATCATGTGCTCTGCTTTGTTCTGTGAGAGGGGCCCGCATTCCAGAACCTTCTGCCAGCCCGGCACATTTCACATTCACACTGAGTACACTCACTCACTGACACCACGGGAAGCAACTACACTCATTGGCCTCCAATGAATAACACACACACACTCACTTACACCCCGTGCACACACACACTCCCACACACATGAACACATGCACACCGCACGCAGACAGACACACACAAATACACATACACGCACTCAAACACATGCATACTCATACGCACACCTGCACACTGCACACAGAAACAAACAAAGACAAAAACATGCACTCACATTCTCACACAACATAAGCATGAGCGTACACACTCACACAGAAACACAGGCACATGCACTCACAAACATACACAAATGTATGGACATGGTTATTGAGTTATGATGGAATGGCTGAGAGGGTGAGGGAATTGAGAGGGGGACAGTAGGAATTTGCTTTGGGCGATATAATTTTACAGAAAGTAAGCAGGGATTTAATAAACTTACCATTCAGGGCTAATACTTGTCTCTCCCAATCAGAGAAAAATGCTGCCATATCTAAACCAACCAGACTGCAGTGCTGCCATATCTTAACCAACCAAAGAGCGGTGCTGCTACATCTCAACCAAAAAGAGAGCAAGGCTGCTGCATCTCTCCTAATCAGCGAAAAGTGCTGCCATACCTTTCAACATTTTGGCAAAGTGGCCTATTGCCATAATCCCTATAGTTATATGAGTAGGTACATTACCTTTAGTTGTCTGTGCCCGTTGTTTTGAGATATCGAGGGGGGAAAGATGCGAGCTGCTCAGCGAACATAATGAAAGTGAGCAGTACAGGTCCCTCCCTCCTTCAAAACTCTATGACATAATGTATAATTATGAAACACTACGACACATGAAGCAAATATTCGGAACTACTATCTTGAGTCACCCGCTGGGCGGATTAACACAGCGCGCAGTGCGCACCTCAGACATTGCGACTTGCAGGTAGCTTTATTAAACATACGCTTTTGAAATCACTCCGCCCAGCCGGTATGTCTGGAATGTAGTTCTGGTTATGCATTTGCCTTGAAAATAACTCTGTTTTGTAATTATACATTATTATTTCATAGAGTGGTGAATGTGCAGGTCACAAGTTGTCCACGAGAGCGTTTTGGAGCTGTTGGATTGCGTATTTGAAGAGTTTGGACGGAGGGATAGACCTGTACAGTTAACTTTCATTATGTTCACTGAACTGCTCGCATCTTTCCCCCCAAATCTCAAAACAACGGGCACGGATAACTAAAGGTAACGTACCTTATCATATAACTATAGGGATTATGGCAATAGGCCAATTTGCCAAAATGTTGAAATATCCCTTTTAACAACCAGAGAGCAGTGCTGCCATGTCTTAATCAACCAGAGAGCAGTGCTGCCATATATTAACCAACCAGAGAGCAGTGCTGCCATATCTCAACCAATCAGAGAGCAGTGCTGCCATATCTTCACTGACCAGAGAACAGTACTGCAATATCACAACCAATTCGAGAGCAGTGCCTACCATATCTTAAACAACCAGAGAGCACTGCTGCCATATATTAACCAACCAGAGAGCAGTGCTGCCATATCTTAAACAACCAGAGAACAGTGCTGCCATATATTAACCAACCAGAGAGCATTGCTGCCATATCTAAACCAACCAGAGAATAATGCTGCCATATCTTAAACAACCAGAGAGCAGTGCTGCCATATCTAAACCAATCAGAGAGCAGTGCTGCCATAACATAAACAAACTGTCACTTAATTTGGACAAATCAAAAATCATGTTATTAGGAAGATGTTAAAATGGTATTGTGGGAAAATATTAATCAATATAATCGTATTAATCAAGCTTCTTTAACTTCATGAATATTGAAATGTATTATCAATGTATTATCAATGTATGAGTGTATTTTACCCATTACCCAATTATTGTATTCATTATATATTCAAACACATTATTAATCAACTATTATAAATCCGAATGTATTAATCAACAAGCTTATGCTGATATTAACTGAAACATTGTATTACTCTAAGACAAGAGGAACTGAGTGTACGCTGCTCAGTTTCAGGAAGCACTATCAGTGTCCCACATTCAAAGGCATGAGGATTCGAGGAGAGGGGTCTTCGCTCTATTGAAAACTATCTGTACTTTTGGAGACTTCAGATGTGCCTACAATTTATTGGTCTAGACTAAACGATGACAGGGAAAAACTTCGGTTGGGTCTTAACTCTTATAGGAGGACTGACGGCTGAGACCAGAATGAGTTGTGAATGTCCCCTGAGGTTTAAACACATGGTCAATTAGGACACTTGGTCGAATAGAGTTCATGAACATGAATTTACAGTGAGAAGTACATGGTGGGAGTATGAAAACGAGCTATAAGAGAGAGAAGGAGAAATGACTTGGAGGACGGGATGGGCAGTCTTGGATTGCCTGCTGTTGGGTGAGGATCTCGACGGACGCTGAGCAAGCCTTCGCTTCACTTTTCTCTGGCACGGAGGAACATTCAACTATATCATCTAATGGTTTGATTATTATCGTCTCTGATGTTTGCTGTAATCATTTGATTACATGCATATGATTTCTTTTGAATATGTACTCTCTTGCTTTTCTGATTAAACTACAAACATATAATTGCAAATATAAATGGTGTTTTGGGTCCTTCATTTAAGGTGAATTTCAACCAGTCCGAAAATCCCACAGTATCAAAGTGCAAATCATAATAGATAATGTAATTATTAGTAGAGTGGAACAAACAACATTTCTAGGTGTGATGATCGATGAGAACATCAGCAGGAAAGCTCATATAAGACATGTCTGCTCCAAGTTGGCAAAGAGTGTGGGTGTTATGTGGAGACATTGACAGTAACTGAATTATCAGTACCATTCATTTGTATTATCGTACCTGAGTTATTGTGTCAAAGTGTGGGGCAATACCTATAAAACCAACCTGAACCATCTCATCAAATTACAGAAATAAGCCATAAGACTAGTTCACAATATGAGATACAATGATCACACTCATCCTCTGTTTTTGAAAGCATCTGCATTGAAGTGTCAGGCACTGGTAAAATTTAAAACAGCACAACTAAAGCTAAAACTAATCTTTTACCAAACAGCATCCAAAATCTGTTTTGTGAGAGGGAGGGTTGTAAAAAATATAATTTAAGAGGCATTTTAAATTTACAACAACAAGGTCCAAGAACCACACTGAAAATTATGTGTATTTCTGTTTGCAGGGTTAAATTATGGAATAGTCTAGAAGTTGAGCTTAAATCCAGTAAAAACCTAGACCAATTCAAACAGAGATTCAGAAAAGGTGTGTTTGAAAGTTATAATATGGAAGACGGGAAATGAGAATGCATAAGGCATTTGAGGAGAAGTTTTTGTTTTTCATTGTTGTTTTGTTTGCTTGGGATAGAGGGTGTTAGAGAGCAAGTTAAGAGTGGGTTGGTTTTTGTTGTTTTGGTTATTTACCTTTGAATACTGGGGTTGGAAATAGATAAGCACTGCTTCTTCCATCCCATTTCAAACCAAGGTGGTTGTTTTAATTGGTGTCTTTGTCTGTTGTTGTAATGTCTTTGTTATGTTGTTTGTTGGCACCTGTTTGGTTCAAAATAAACTATTTTAATTGAATTGTGTTATGGCCCCTTTTTGTTATTACATTTACAACATCCACAACAGCAAGGGATGACAGACACAATTTTAAAACTTAAAGACATTTAATTTTTAGCAAAGACAATAACGACTAAACTAATCTACAAACCAAGATTGATTTACAACAAAAACAGAAATATTTACAGTCCCTTTTTGGTTGGGTCCCTTGGTGATGTCCTGGGTGAGGAAAATGCTCTAACACAGGCAAAAATCCACAACAGAAACTTCACAGGTCTTGAACAGAATGACAGGTCTGGTCATATGTATCCTTCTCCTTGCAATTTCTCCTACTACTTTACTGTCTCAATTCTACTCCTTATATACTCTTTTGCAGACCCCTCCCACCTTCTAGACTTTTTTAAAAAATTTTTCTCTGGGACTTGTCCCAGACATGCCTAAAACATGCCCAAACCTATCTCCAGTCTGGGCTTAACAAAAAAAAAGGTAAATACTGCCTATATTCACATTACAATCGAAATATCTCAACCAATAAGAGAGCAGTGCTGCCATATCTTAACCAACCAGAGAACAATGCTGCTATATCTTAAAGTGCAGGCATGTGTCAACCAACCAGAGAGCAGTGCTGCCATAACCCAACCCACCAGAGAGCAGTGCTGCCATATTTCAACCAATCAGACAGCAGTGCTGCAAGCTAAGACAATCAGAGAGCTGTGATGCCATATCTTAACGAATCAGAGAACAGTGCTGCTATATCTCAACCAACCAGACAGCAGTGCTGCCATATCTTCACCAACCAGAGAGCAGTGCTGCTGTATCTCCACCAATCAAAGAGCAGTGCTGCCATATCTCAACCAATCAGAGAGCAGAGCTGCAACATCTTGAACAACCAGAAAGCAGTGCTGCCATGTCTTAATCCACCAGAGAACAGTGCTGCCAAATCTTAACAAACCAAAGAATAGTGCTGCTGTATCTTAACCAACCAGAGAACAGTGCTGCCATATCTCAACCAATCATAGAGCAGTGCTGCCTTATCTGAACCAACCAGAGTGCAGTGCTGCCATACCCCAACCATCCAATGAGCAGTGCTGCCATATCCCAACCAATCAGAGAGCAGTGCTGCCATATCTTAAAGAATCAGAGAACAGTGCTGCTATATCTCCACCAACCAGATAGCAGTTCAGGCATATCTCAACCAATCAGAGAACAGTGCTGCCAAATCTCAACCAACTACAGAGCAGTGCTGCCATATCTCAACCAATCAGAGAGCCGTGCTGCAACATCTTGACCAACCAGAGAACAGTGCTGCCATACTCCAACCAACCAGATAACAGTGCCGCCATATCTCAACCAATCATAAAGCAGTGCTGCGTTATCTGAACCAACCAGAGAGCAGTGTTGCTATATTTCAACCAACAAGAGAGCAGAGCTGCCATATTGGAACAAATCAGAAAGCAGTGCTGCCATATCTTAACCAACCAGGGAGCAGTGCTGCCATATCTCCACCAACTAAGAGAGCAGTGCTGCCATATCTCAACCAACCAGAGAGCAGCGCTGCCATATCTCAACCAATCAGACAGTAATTCAATTCAATTCAATTTATTTTGTATCGCGCTTTTTACAGATACACTGTCACAAAGACGCTTTACAGTCAGAGATGGGTTACTGAAGGGCAGTGCCCAACCTATTCCCACTACCTATTCCCTATTCCCACTACAGCGAGGCAAAAAAAAACTCCCAGTAGGGAGAAAAAATCCTCAAACAGTGGTGAGAAAAAACTCCCCAGTGGGAAGAAATCTCAGGAGGGTCCCGGCTATAGTGGGGAAGCCCATCCTCCGCGGGCTAGCTAGTTGATAACAAGATAATGAGTTCCATTGAAATCCATCTCATCAGTGCTAAAATAATTTGTATATTTAAAACTGTCCAACAGATGTCTTGGCTAATGTAAAATAATTAGCAATAATTAGCAGTAGTAGTGCCATATCTCAACCAATCAGAGAGCAGTGCCTCCGTATCTCAACCAACCACAAGATAACACTGCAGGATCCCAACCAATCAGCGAGCAGCACTGTCATCTCTCAACCAATTACAGCGCAGTGCCAATGTGTCTGAACGTGAGAGGTGTACACAGATGGATGCAGGTTTCAATGTGAAAGTTCTGCACTTGATCATAACTTCACAAAGAAATAGTAATATGCACATTTTCTGCTCAATTCATTCCAAACCAAAAATGCCTGTGGAGAGTTTTCACATCAGTCAGCTGAGCTGTGAAAACCCCTTCTGTCCAGAGCAAACCAGGCCTCAAACTGAACCTTCCTCTGGCTGAAACCCCAGCATTTACATTGGTCAGAACATACCTTTACTGTCAGGGCCATTCTGGGGGTCTCAGCTTTGGACTGCAGAGCCAGACCTTGCGTAGAGAACACCTAACTCCACTTTTCAGGTCAGGGAATTTCGAAGATTCAATGTGAATATCTTTGGAGACAAAATTGCAAGAAGCGTGGGAGAATCCGCTGGGCTGTATTATATGATCGGCCTCTGATGAATACAGAGAAATGCAACTAAAAGCAATATTTCATCATCTCTACATTTCATAAGCTGATTTTTAATGTTTTCACGCTCAAATGGATGTAGGATTTGGAGGTTATGTTTTGCTTCAGAATAAAGACAGAAAAAGAGAGAGAGACATTTCGAGATGAAGCACAGACTTTAAAGGATTTGATAGTAATCTTAATTTTAAAACTGCAATTGCAGGCAAGATTGTAGAAACTCGCATTTACAGCAGAAGCAGATTTCTAAGATATCGACCCCATTCCTCTGCAGTGATATCAGAGTTCCGTCGAGCCGGAATAATGGAGAGAGCATGAAATGTATGGAATATTCACCCAAATCAAAGAATGTGCAAAGCAGACGCTTTTAAAGACCAAGTAGCTGAATGGAAGATGGAGGATATTCTCCAAACTTCAGGCACTTCCAAGAGAGGGGAAAAACTGGGTCTTCTGAAAGGGCCATGTGCACGCATGTGTTGCTCACATAGATGGCGTGAGACAGTATCTGCGCTCACCCTAAATCGTCTCGAACCCCTCATCTCATGATCAGTTTTGGTTGCTGTTCGGAATGTGTCGCGTACAGGCTGTGACCAGATGTGGCGCTCTTGAGCTGCCATCGTCACTCGTGGCTGTCAGAAGCGGGGCCAGTGTTTGTGTCCCATTCTGAGACAGACAGCTGACTGATTGTTGAACGGTGACAGTCCAAATGTCGCCCCACCTCTCGGCGGTTTAGATCTGACCGTAACATGCCAAAGGCTCTTTTTATCTCTCGTGTTTTCACAAGCCGTTCCATTTTCTTGATGCAGTAACATTTTTCTTTTTTTTTGTTGGCTTTATGTAGGCTATTGACCACACCAAAAAGAACAGGTCAAGTGTCACTGTACACATCACAAACAGCTCAGTGTTTGTTATGACTGAAGTGCATGGCGCCTGCACGTGGTGCGCATCAGGATTACAGTACCACTCGCTTTTCTTTATTTCCTCTCGTGCCTCACTGGAACAGCAATAAAAATTAATTAATTCTTCAATTTGCCTCAAATACAGTTCATACCTCACCTGTGCATTTTTAATGGAGCTGTTATGATCCTGATCTGCCTGATCATGTTTGTGTTTCTGCCTGACTTCCATGTCTGATCATGATTTGTATTGTGATTTGGATTCCATGCCATGTTTGTGTTTCTGCCTGACTTCCATGTCTGATCATGATTTGTATTGTGATTCGGATTCCATGCCATGTTTGTGTTTCTGCCTGACTTCCATGTCTGATCATGATTTGTATTGTGATTCGGATTCCATGCCATGTTTGTGTTTCTGCCTGACTTCCATGTCTGATCATGATTTGTATTGTGATTTGGATTCCATGCCATGTTTGTGTTTCTGCCTGACTTCCATGTCTGATCATGATTTGTATTGTGATTCGGATTCCATGCCATGTTTGTGTTTCTGCCTGACTTCCATGTCTGATCATGATTTGTATTGTGATTCGGATTCCATGCCATGTTTGTGTTTCTGCCTGACTTCCATGTCTGATCATGATTTGTATTGTGATTCGGATTCCATGCCATGTTTGTGCTTCTGCCTGACTTCCATGTCTGATCATGATTTGTATTATGATTCGGATTCCATGTCATGTTTGTGTTTCTGCCTGACTTCCATGTCTGATCATGATTTGTATTATGATTCGAATTCCATGTCATGTTTGTGTTTCTGCCTGACTTCCATGTCTGATCATGATTTGTATTGTGATTCGGATTCCATGCCATGTTTGTGTTTCTGCCTGACTTCCATGTCTGATCATGATTTGTATTATGATTCGGATTCCATGTCATGTTTGTGTTTCTGCCTGACTTCCATGTCTGATCATGATTTGTATTATGATTCGGATTCCATGCCATGTTTGTGCTTCTGCCTGACTTCCATGTCTGATCATGATTTGTATTGTGATTCGGATTCCATGCCATGTTTGTGTTTCTGCCTGACTTCCATGTCTGATCATGATTTGTATTATGATTCGGATTCCATGCCATGTTTGTGTTTCTGCCTGACTTCCATGTCTGATCATGATTTGTATTGTGATTCGGATTCCATGCCATGTTTGTGTTTCTGCCTGACTTCCATGTCTGATCATGATTTGTATTGTGATTCGGATTCCATGCCATGTTTGTGTTTCTGCCTGACTTCCATGTCTGATCATGATTTGTATTGTGATTCGGATTCCATGCCATGTTTGTGTTTCTGCCTGACTTCCATGTCTGATCATGATTTGTATTGTGATTCGGATTCCATGCCATGTTTGTGTTTCTGCCTGACTTCCATGTCTGATCATGATTTGTATTGTGATTCGGATTCCATGCCATGTTTGTGTTTCTGCCTGACTTCCATGTCTGATCATGATTTGTATTGTGATTTGGATTCCATGCCATGTTTGTGTTTCTGCCTGACTTCCATGTCTGATCATGATTTGTATTGTGATTCGGATTCCATGCCATGTTTGTGTTTCTGCCTGACTTCCATGTCTGATCATGATTTGTATTGTGATTCGGATTCCATGCCATGTTTGTGTTTCTGCCTGACTTCCATGTCTGATCATGATTTGTATTATGATTCGGATTCCATGTCATGTTTGTGTTTCTGCCTGACTTCCATGTCTGATCATGATTTGTATTGTGATTCGGATTCCATGCCATGTTTGTGTTTCTGCCTGACTTCCATGTCTGATCATGATTTGTATTGTGATTCGGATTCCATGCCATGTTTGTGTTTCTGCCTGACTTCCATGTCTGATCATGATTTGTATTGTGATTCGGATTCCATGCCATGTTTGTGTTTCTGCCTGACTTCCATGTCTGATCATGATTTGTATTGTGATTCGGATTCCATGCCATGTTTGTGTTTCTGCCTGACTTCCATGTCTGATCATGATTTGTATTATGATTCGGATTCCATGCCATGTTTGTGTTTCTGCCTGACTTCCATGTCTGATCATGATTTGTATTGTGATTCGGATTCCATGCCATGTTTGTGTTTCTGCCTGACTTCCATGTCTGATCATGATTTGTATTATGATTCGGATTCCATGCCATGTTTGTGTTTCTGCCTGACTTCCATGTCTGATCATGATTTGTATTGTGATTTGGATTCCATGCCATGTTTGTGTTTCTGCCTGACTTCCATGTCTGATCATGATTTGTATTGTGATTCGGATTCCATGCCATGTTTGTGTTTCTGCCTGACTTCCATGTCTGATCATGATTTGTATTGTGATTCGGATTCCATGCCATGTTTGTGTTTCTGCCTGACTTCCATGTCTGATCATGATTTGTATTGTGATTCGGATTCCATGCCATGTTTGTGTTTCTGCCTGACTTCCATGTCTGATCATGATTTGTATTATGATTCGGATTCCATGCCATGTTTTGTTTTTGCCTTGTCTTTGTCTGTTTGCCATACTCCACTCCTACAGTTTAATTCCAGTCCATGTTTTGTGTCATACCATGCATTGCACTTTGTCTCCCCCTGTCTGGTCTTTTGTCATGTGATCGCTCACTGCCCCAGTATTGTTTGCCACACTTTTGGGTGATTTCATGGTTTCTGGGATTTCAATCATTCCCTCCAATCTCGTTTACTTCCTTCACCTTGCTTTTCTTTATTACTAACAATACTAACAGTTAGTCGTATTACTTACTCACCAAAATGAACATTTTTTATAGTACTAACTTACTAATGAGCACTAGGGATGGTATAGCTGCACTTTACTAATTGACTAACGAGCTCTCAGCATTCGCCTATTCTAGTCTCTGCCTCTTGTCTTTAATCAATCATCTTTGCTGCAGTTTCAGCGGAACCACCACGCTTGTTAACTCTGTTCTCTCTCTCTCTCCTTTTCTGTGAACATTAGAACTCCCTAACCGGAGCCGTATGTTTGTCTGTAGGCTGTCTCTGTGATCCCTGTCCACGTTTGGCTTTTGCCAATTTCTTGTAGTTAGGAACTTCCTCATGTTCATTCCTTTGTAATTAGTCTGATCCAACTCACCCGGTCCCTATCATAGCATGTGACTTCCCCTATGGGTATTTAAGCAGTCATTTCACTCACAGCTCTTGTTGATGCCTTGTACTCTTAGGGCCGGATCTACTAAGATCCTAATTTGCGTGTACTAATTTGCGCGTACAATCTAGAATTTTGCGTGTGGGGCTGAACCGCGGTTTGCAGGTGATTTACTAAGAGTGATTGCGCAAATGGCAACAGGGGCAAACGTGTCGGACACACCCTATTTAAATGAGGGCTTTGCGTGTTTCATGGTTTGCAGCATGGAGAGTTTGGAGAGAAGAAAGCGCAAAATGAAATTCGACCCTATGGAATTAGAGGTGTTGGTAGATGAAGCCAATAAACACGTGAATGAGCTACAGCAAAGAAATCTGACTGTCGCACAAAGGAACGCCATATGGGCGGAAATCTGTAAAAAAAGTAAATGCTGTGGGTAAAACGATGCGAACAGTAAATGAAGTGAAAAGACGATATCAAGATATCCGAAGACGAACAAAAGAAAAATTGGCGTATAATAAAACTTCTGCAAAGAAAACAGGTGGGGGCACAGTGGATGAGATGCCTCTGACCAGCATTGAGGAACAGGTGCAGTTAACGTTCTGCGGGGGGCACAAGCTGCACATGGGTGCAGTCAATCGCCCCTATTACTCTAGGAAATCCAGCTACTGCAAAAAACCTTGTTTGGTCTCATTCAATAAGTGCCGAGTGCGTGGAAACCTAATGAACTTGGCCATCCGGCGCGACATGGCATTTAGGACTTCAGACAGCACATCTGAAAAAAGGGATTGGGAGATCCCAGCTGTAATAGCTACCGTACGCTGGAATGACCCAGATTCAAAAAAATGCAAACTTGCAAGGAGTTTTTATTTATTTATTTATTTATACGTTGCATCTGTTACAGACATTATAAAATCGGTAAAATGTGTACAGACAGGATAAAATACAACAAAATCCGTAATATCACAGAAGCTTGGTAAAATACATAGTATCACAGAAGCTCAGTAAAATATATCACTTTGTACAAACACATAAAATGTACAATCACAATAAAATACCGCAGGTAAATAAGTTAAAAACGTATGTAGGGCCTACTTGAATATAGATTAAAGTTAAAAACCTTTAAGTAGTGCATTAAGAATGGATCTGTTAGTACTGGTGAGATTAGACAATAAAAATTTAACGCTGTCATTGAGACCTATATTTGAAGTCGTTTTAGACGTATGTATTTTTAATAAATTATCATAATAATTATTTTTACAAAGAAAGCTCCACAGGTCAAAATCAGGGAAGGTGTAAACTCTGTCAATTAATGTTCTCTTAATCAGCGGTTTCTGAATTAAAAAGGCTTAGAAATTGCGTGTGATCGAAGAACTAAGAAGACAAGATCTCAAAAGATTTCCGGCTCTTTTTTGTAGTATATTTTCGACAAGGCCAATTTGCAAATTTGTGAATATTGGATAATTTCGACAGTTATAATTTAGGCCTAGCATATTTTTGACCAATTTTCCCTGACATATAGATAATGATCTTATATTATGCTTGTTTATATAGATAGCTTCACAACCATATAATAATGCAGGTTGGACAACCGTATTAAACAGATGTGCTGCTGTATCCGGCTTGAGACCGTCTTTATGTAACCCAACTGGTTGCAAACCATAAGTCCGCCTGGCAGTACTTATACGTATATTGACATGTGAATCACCCCCGAAACGACCTAACTGAGCGCCCAAATATGTTATATTGTCCGAATTGGACAGTCGAACATTACGTACCACTCAGGTTCAGAAATGAATGGGTTAGTACCGTATATCGAACAGGTTGTTTTGGCAGGATTAAAACGTAATCCCTGTTTACAAATCAACTCACAAGCAGTATTAATTAGGTTTTGCAACCCAGTCACTGAAGTAGACGCAATTAAAATATCATCTGCGTAACTAAAAACATTGTATGTGTGATTGTTAATAATAATCCCATTATTAGACGAGGCTAGCACATCAATAAGATTTCTATAGAATATATTGAACAGTAGAGGTGAGGTAAGACCACCTTGTAGCGTGCCTCTAGCTATCTTAATACGAGGACCAAGATAATTATTCCATTATACTCTAACAAACATATCTTTATACCAGTTATATAAAAGTTTCCAAGAGGGATCAGGAATAATGGTCATAGATTTGTAGAATAGCACGCTATGTGGGATATAGTCAAATACGCCTTCTGCATCCAAGCTGCAGAAAAATACATTAGACCCATGTGAGTGCATAAAAGTAGCTACGTCGTGTGCAAGAGTAATTGCCATATTAGTGCTCCGGATATTGACTATAAAAAAAATCGTTATTGTCTATGATATACATTTCAATAATTATTGACAATATAGGAGAGATAGTTTTGAGAGAGAGAGTTTTGTCATTGCAGGTATTGCGTGACTCCTTCTCGTGGCTGGCTCCAAATCCTCTCTGAGTTCCTCCAACAGCTCCAAAATGGCAGTGCTGGATAGGCGATATGTTTTAATGATTTTTTCCTCGTTCATTCCAAAAACGTTCACACGAGGGTGAAAAATGCGTTCTCTGCGTCTCCTTTCATGATTTCGATGTCTCCTTCTTGCGACAATAACTGTAGCCATGTGTGCGCAATTACGCATACAAACCGTTTGCACTTCCTTTGACACGTGTTAAAATATAGACGCAGATTTTATTAGCAAAATTTCTTTGAGGTTTGATAAATCAATTTGCGCGTGCTAAATTAATATATTTACATTTTCTCCTCCCAACACACGCACAATTGCGTGTAAATGCCCCATATTGCATATTCATTGTGGCAGACGTACTAACTGGATGCAGATGTGCTATTTTGCACCTTTGAAAGAGGCAACCCTTACTGTGCACTGTTAGTAAATCAGTTTGTACATTTTTAGCACACGTTTTTATACACACAAAGCTTTTGTAGATCCGTCCCTTGGTGTTATACTTCTGACTGGAACGTCCCTGATTCTGATTTTGGCTTTTTCTTTGATACTTATCTGCCCGTGGACCGTACCTGTTTTGCCTGACACTGAGTTTTGTCTTTGCTGCCCTGCTAATGGTTCAGATTACGCCCACTGGATTTCGGTTTTGGACTCTCTGACAAACCTGTGCCTGTGTACCGAACCTGTTTTGCCTGAGTTTAGTGTTTGCTGCCCTGTGTACAGTTTGTCTTTCGTACCTGGGATTCTGATTTTGGATTGTGGACTTCGTACCGTTGCCTTCTGCCCTGTGGGGGTTAACCCCCCCCCAACTACAATAAAACCCTCTCTTGCTGAAACTTCCTGGTCTCACAGGAGCTCACAGGAGTATATTAATTGCTTTTTTGCGTGTCTCCCAACTTTTTTGAGACCTGTTGCAGCCAGAAAATTTGAAAAGCTCATTTTGTGGATAAAAATTTTAAAATATCTCTGTTTCAACTTTTGAAATGATATCTACAGTATGTTCCATTGTAAATAACATATTGGCTCATGTGATCTGTAAGTCATTGCATTTTGATTTTATTCACAATTTACACTTTGTCCCATTGGGGGATTTTATACACACACACACACACACACACATAAAAAGACATACGCAGGAGGTGTGAGTGTATATATACACAAGCATCGACACATACAAACTGAGAATAAATGCTGGTTGATACTGAGTGTCGAGGCTGGCTGATAATCTGGGACCGGATGTTGCTTGATACTCAGAGTAGGGGTGTTTGGATCAGGTGTGCGTGTGATTCTGTGTGTCTGCATCGGAGCAGTCTTTCTTTAAAGCGGTTATCGGCGTTTGGGAATAATGACGCCAATAGGGATCAGATGTGAATAAATGCTGTGGTTGGTTGAGGATGTTCTTCCTTGAGATCCTAGAGAGGGCTGTGTTCTCTCGATTTTCTGAATACAGCGTTTTTATGTTTTTTTTAAGTTTTCATCAGAATCTGAGCCTCAGATGTCTGTGACACTGAGGGAAAGGAGTGTTCAAGTGCACTGTGACTTCAGATAAAACAACTCTGAAAGAACGAGATTCAGAGGAGAGCAAAATCCAAGTGTTAATCCGAATGTTCACATTGTGATGTATTGTCCCTGCATGTTCAACATTTGAGTGTGTGTGTGCGCGTGTGTGAATGGTGTGTAGAGGCATACGTGAGAGCATCTGTGCATACACTTCCCAATAATTAGCATCCCTGTAGTGAGATCTGGCCGGTATGCTGTCAGAAATCTGTCTTCATACTTAAGGATTTTTTCCATACATTTTTTGCAGAAAAACAAATAAACATGAAAACTGCAAGACAGCTGAAAGTGGCTTTTGTGCAGATGTAAGATGCTATAATTACATTTTTTTCCCTTTAGCGGCTCCGATATGCTGGGATTGTATAGACGGTCCATCCACAGAGCTTAAGAAAACATTAGAGTGGACACGAGGTCAGTTTTGGCGAGATTCACGCCCGCCAACTTACAGAAAGATAGCATGTCACTTGGGTCTGTGAGATTCCTGAGATGAAGGTAGTTCAGAGGCGGAATACAGAGATTATGTTGATGATTTTTGTCATGCATAATATTTTTACTGTGAAAGAAATTGATACAAGCAATTATTATGAACAAAGATGAACAGTTGAATGTTAAAGTAAAAATGGCCATAATCTAGAATATAGAGCACTGTAGGAATTCAAGGAACAAATATGTGTTCAAAATATGAAAAAAGCATTCTTAGACATAAATATACAACTCTTTGATAAATATTTACAGTTAATTCAAATTTAATTTTTAAAATTTCAACTATTGATGAAGAATTTCCTGGCAACAAACACTGTAAACAAAATGATAATTGATTAAATAATGGTTGTGCTTGTAGGTTGATGTGTGACAGCAGTCCACTGTTTTTCATTTAATATTATCTAGTGGCATATACACATGTAATGCATTTGATTGCGCAATTCCCCGCTGATTCCTTGCACAAGATAGCAGACGCTTCTCAAGTTTTGCGGTTGGTTCAGCCAATGATACAGTCCACTTTAGTGTTTTCTTTAGCTCTGTGGGTCCATCTTTAAGTCCATTAGTCCGTCCGTCTGTCCGTTTGGCTAACTCAACTCGAAGATATGCTTTGTTTCAACTCACGATTGGTCAAGACAATGAACAACTTCAAGTTTAACTTTTGAAAGCATATAAACATGAGATCAATGTTTAATACTCGTAACGACTTGTGGAGTTTGAAGGAAGAATTACGTTCACATAACTTCATGGGGCTGTAATGTTCCAGAGAGAAGAAGCAGAGCTACCCCCGAGACGAGCGTCTGTCCGTCAGTGCCATGAGCTACCCCCGAGACGACCGTCTGTCTGTCAGTGCCATGAGCTACCCCCAAAAAGAGTGTCCGTCCCTCAGTGCCATGAGCTACTCCCGAGACGGGCATCTGTCCGTCAGTGCCATGAGCTACTCCCGAGACAAGCATCTGTCCGTCAGTGCCTTGAGCTACTCCCAAATCGAGTGTCTGTCCATCAGTGCCTTGAGCTTCTCCCGAGACAAGTGTCTGTCCGTCAGTGCCTTGAGCTACTCCCGAGACAGGCGTCTGTCCGTCAGTGCCATGAGCTACTCCCAAGACAAGCGTCTGTCCGTCAGTGCCATGAGCTACTCCTGACACAAGCGTCTGTCCATCAGTGCCATGAGCTACTCCAGAGACAAGCATCTGTCCGTCAGTGCCATGAGCTACTCCCGAGACAAGCATCTGTCCGTCAGTGCCATGAGCTACTCCCGAGACAAGCATCTGTCCGTCAGTGCTATGAGCTACTCCTGAGAGGAGTGTCTGTCCGTAAGTGCCATGAGCTACTCCTGACACAAGCGTCTGTCCATCAGTGCCATGAGCTACTCCCGAGACAAGCATCTGTCCGTCAGTGCCATGAGCTACTCCCGAGACAAGCATCTGTCCGTCAGTGCCATGAGCTACTCCTGAGAGGAGTGTCTGTCCGTCAGTGCCATGAGCTACTCCTTAAATAAGTGTCTGTCAGTCAGTGCCATGAGCTACTCCCGAGACAAGTGTCTGCTCGTCAGTGCCATGAGCTACTCCCGAGACAAGTGTCTGTCCGTCAGTGCCATGAGCTACTTCCGAGACGAGCGTCTGTCTGTCAGTGCCATGAGCTACCCCCAAAAAGAGTGTCCGTCCCTCAGTGCCATGAGCTACTCCTCAGACGGGCGTCTGTCCGTCAGTACCATGAGCTACTCCCAAGACAAGTGTCTTTCCGTCAGTGCCATGAGCTACTCCTGAGACAAGCGTCTGTCCGTCAGTGCCATGAGCTACTCCTGAGACAAGCGTCTGTCCGTCAGTGCCATGAGCTACTCCCGAGACGAATGTCTGTCTGTCAGTGCCTTGAGCTTCTCCCGAGACGAGTGTCTGTTCGTCAGTGCCTTGAGCTACTCTCGAGACGAGTGTCTGTCCGTGAGTGCCATGAGCTACTCCTGAGACCAGGGTCTGTAAATCAGTGCCATGTGCTACTCACAAGACGAGCGTCTGTCCATCAGTGCCATGAGCTACTCCCGAGACGAGCGTCTGTCTATCAGTGACATGAGCTACTCCCGAGACGAGTGTCTGTTCGTCAGTGCCATGAGCTACTCTCAAGAAAAGCGTCTGTCCGTCAGTGCCACGAGCTAACCCCGAGATGAGCATCTGTCTTTCAGTGCCTTGAGCTACTCCCAGATCGAGTGACTGTCCATCAGTGCCTTGAGCTTCTCCCGAGACGAGTGTCTGTCCGTCAGTGCCTTGAGCTACTCCCAAATCGAGTGTCCGTGCGTCAGTGCCTTGAGCTACTCCCAAATCGAGTGTCCGTGTGTCAGTGCCTTGAGCTACTCCCGAGACGAGTGTCTGTCCATCAGTGCCATGAGCTACTCCTGAGACTAGTGTCTGTAAATCAGTGCCACGAGCTACCCCCGAGACGAGAGTCTGTCCGTCAGTGCCATGAGCTACTCCCGAGACGAGCGTCTGTCCGTCAGTGCCATGAGCTACTCCCGAGACGAATGTCTGTCCGTCAGTGCCTTGAGCTTCTCCCGAAACGAGTGTCTGTCCGTCAGTGCCTTGAGCTACTCCCGAGACGAGTGTCTGTTAGTCAGTGCCATGAGCTACTCTCAAGACAAGCATCTGTCCGTCAGTGCCACGAGCTACCCCCGAGATGAGCATCTGTCTTTCAGTGCCACGAGCTACTCCTGAGACAAGCGACAGTCCATCAGTGCCATGAGCTACACCCGAGACGAGGGTCTGTCCGTCAGTGCCATGAGCTTCTCCCGAGACGAGCGTCTGTCCGTCAGTGCCTTGAGCTACTCCCAAATCAAGTGTCTGTCCATCAGTGCCTTGAGCTTCTCCCGAGACGAGTGTCTGTCCGTCAGTGCCTTGAGCTTCTCCTAAATCGAGTGTTCGTCCGTCAGTGCCTTGAGCTACTCCCGAGACGAATGTCTGTCCGTCAGTGCCTTGAGCTTCTCCCGAAACGAGTGTCTGTCGGTCAGTGCCTTGAGCTACTCCCGAGACGAGTGTCTGTCCGTCAGTGCCATGAGCTACTCTCAAGATAAGCATCTGTCCGTAAGTGCCACGAGCTACCCCCGAGATGAGCATCTGTATTTCAGTGCCACGAGCTACTCCTGAGACAAGCATCAGTCCATCAGTGCCATGAGCTACACCTGAGACGAGGGTCTGTCCGTCAGTGCCATGAGCTTCTCCCGAGACGAGCGTCTGTCCGTCAGTGCCTTGAGCTACTCCCAAATCGAGTGTCTGTCCATCAGTGCCTTGAGCTTCTCCCGAGACGAGTGTCTGTCCGTCAGTGCCTTGAGCTACTCCCAAATCGAGTGTCCGTCCATCAGTGCCTTGAGCTACTCCCGAGACGAGTGTCTGTCCATCAGTGCCATGAGCTACTCCCGAGACTAGTGTCTGTAAATCAGTGCCACGAGCTACCCCCGAGACGAGCGTCTGTCCGTCAGTGCCGTGAGCTACTCCCGAGACGAGTGTCTGTCCGTCAGTGCCATGAGCTACTCCTGAGAGGAGCGTCTGTAAATCAGTGCCATGAGCTACCCCCGAGACGAGTGTCTGTCCATCAGTGCCATGAGCTACTCCCGAGACTAGTGTCTGTAAATCAGTGCCACGAGCTACCCCCAAGATGAGCATCTGTCCGTCAGTGCCACGAGCTTCTCCCGAGACGAGCGTCTGTCTGTCAGTGCCTTGAGCTACTCCCAAATCGAGTGTCCGTACGTCAGTGCCTTGAGCTACCCCCGAGACGAGAGTCTGTCCGTCAGTGCCGTGAGCTACTCCCGAGACGAGCGTCTATCCGTCAGTGCCATGAGCTACTCCAGAGTCGAATGTCTGTCCGTCAGTGCCTTGAGCTTCTCCCGAAACGAGTGTCTGTCCGTCAGTGCCTTGAGCTACTCCCGAGACGAGTGTCTGTTAATCAGTGCCATGAGCTACCCCCGAGACGAGCGTCTGTCCGTCAGTGCCATGAGCTACTCCCGAGACGAGCTTCTGTCCGTCAGTGCCATGAGCTACTCCGGAGACGAATGTCTGTCCGTCTGTGCCTTGAGCTTCTCCCGAGACGAGTGTCTGTCTGTCAGTGCCTTGAGCTACTCCAGAGACGAGTGTATGTCCGTCAGTGCCATGAGCTACTCCTGAGAGGAGCGTCTGTAAATCAGTGCCATGAGCTACCCCCAAGATGAGCATCTGTTTGTCAGTGCCACGAGCTTCTCCCGAGAAGAGCGTCTGTCTGTCAGTGCCTTGAGCTACTCCCAAATCGAGTGTCCGTGCGTCAGTGCCTTAAGCTACTCCCGAGACGAGTGTCTGTCCATCAGTGCCATGAGCCACTCCCGAGACTAGTGTCTGTAAATCAGTGCCATGAGCTACCCCCGAGACGAGAGTCTGTCCGTCAGTGCCATGAGCTACTCGCGAGACGAGCGTCTGTCCGTCAGTGCCATGAGCTACTCCCGAGACGAATGTCTGTCCGTCAGTGCCTTGAGCTTCTCCCGAAACGAGTGTCTGTCCGTCAGTGCCTTGAGCTACTCCCGAGAAGAGTGTCTGTCCGTCAGTGCCATGAGCTACTCTCAAGACAAGCGTCTGTCCGTCAGTGCCACGAGCTTCCCCCGAGATGAGCATCTGTCTTTCAGTGCCACGAGCTACTCCTAAGACAAGCGTCAGTCCATCAGTGCCATGAGCTACACCCGAGAGGAGGGTCTGTCCGTCAGTGCCATGAGCTTCTCCCGAGACGAGCATCTGTCCGTCAGTGCCTTGAGCTACTCCCAAATCAAGTGTCTGTCCATCAGTGCCTTGAGCTTCTCCCGAGACGAGTGTCTGTCCGTCAGTGCCTTGAGCTACTCCCAAATCAAGTGTCCGTCCATCAGTGCCTTGAGCTACTCCCGAGACGAGTGTCTGTCCATCAGTGCCATGAGCTACCCCCGAGACGAGTGTCTGTCCATCAGTGTCATGAGCTAATCCTGAGACTAGTGTCTGTAAATCAGTGCCATGAGCTACCCCCGAGACGAGCGTCTGTCCGTCAGTACCATGAGCTACTCCTTAGACGAGCGTCTGTCCGTCAGTGCCATGAGCTACTCCCGAGACGAATGTCTGTCCGTCAGTGCCTTGAGCTTCTCCCGAGACGAGTGTCTGTCCGTCAGTGCCATGAGCTACTCCCGAGACGAATGTCTGTCCGTCAGTGCCTTGAGCTTCTCCCGAGACGAGTGTCTGTCCGTCAGTGCCTTGAGCTACTCCCGAGACGAGTGTCTGTCCGTCAGTGCCATGAGCTACTCCTGAGAGGAGCGTCTGTAAATCAGTGCCATGAGCTACCCCCAAGATGAGCATCTGTCCGTCAGTGCCACGAGCTTCTCCCGAGACGAGCGTCTGTCTGTCAGTGCCTTGAGCTACTCCCAAATCGAGTGTCCGTGCGTCAGTGCCTTGAGCTACTCCCGAGACGAGTGTCTGTCCATCAGTGCCATGAGCTACTCCCGAGACTAGTGTCTGTAAATCAGTGCCATGAGCTACCCCCGAGACGAGAGTCTGTCCGTCAGTGCCATGAGCTACTCCCGAGACGAGCGTCTGTCCGTCAGTGCCATGAGCTACTCCCGAGGCGAATGTCTGTCCGTCAGTGCCTTGAGCTTCTCACGAAACGAGTGTCTGTCCGTCAGTGCCTTGAGCTACTCCCGAGACGAGTGTCTGTCCGTCAGTGCCATGAGCTACCCCAGAGACGAATGTCTGTCCTTCGGTGCCATGAGCCACTCCCGAGTCGATTGTCTGTCCTTCAGAGCCATGAGCCACCCCCGAGACAATTGTCTGTCCATCAGTGCCATGAGCTACTCCCGAGACGAGTGTCCGTCCATCAGTGCCATCACTGTTTGCGCACAATTTTAACTTATCTGTAATCCAGCCAAACCTGCATGCCGTTTGTCTTTGGGCATCGACAAAACTGAATAAGGATGCGTTTGCAGTGAAAAATAAAAAATATTTTGAAGTAAAAGGAAAAATGGCCCAAACATTATTTGAATTAAAGACATTCAGAATGACATCACTTCCTATTTTGTCACTCTTTTAAATTTGAGGAACAACAACTTCAATCTCATTGAGTGGAACCTGCCGACAACAGGGAAAATTAAATTTGAGAGATTTCAGTGATCCCTAACCTGTTGAATGTCACCGTCCTCTCCAGATCACCGTGGTCATGCCCGCCTCTGCTAAACTGACATTCTTACATTCACCTGATGATGCTGGGAGTAATGGCCACTAGCGCTGCATTTACTGTTGTCATGGAAACCAGTCAATGTTGAACCCCTGATGTGGCTCCAAGCTTGCCTCCGCAAGTCATTTCTACAAATGCCCTGAAAATATACCGGTGTTAATACGTTACAGGCACACAGCGCTGATGGACCAATACACCTCATTGTTGATGTTTGCAAATATTTCAATTAATTCATTATCTTTTTTGAAAAATAAGAAATGAAAATATAAGCTCAATGTTTATTTCAAAACATTTTGAAATCTTCGCTTTAGAAAGATTTAAAATTTAAATTAAGCGTCCATTTTTTAACAAAATTTCAATTTCTGAAACAGATATAAATATAATTCAGATTTTTTAATCAAGTATATATTTTCAAATAGTAAATTAAACTCATACATTTAGCATGAAATTTTTAAGGTATGTCAGTTAAATCCAGAAATATGCACAAAGTGGTCTTCTTAGCATGTTTGCTGGAACTAAGGGGGAAAAAAATATGTATTTTGCATAAACCTTTGGGGAAGAAGCATATTCAGAGGAAATCTGAGAAAAACACAGGAAAAATGTGAAGTATTTTTATATCACTTCTGGCACCCCATAGTGATGTCACTGAATTGCAATCATGCCACTTCAGATTGCAGTGATGTCACTCCGGGCTGGGGTGATGTCACAATGAATAGCTGTAATGTCACTCTGGATGGCAGTTATATCTCTCTGCATAGCAGTGATGTCACTGTGCATAGTGGAGCTGCCAGTAATGTAAGGGCAGGCGCAGAGAGATGTGCGGCTGTAAGGAGGGAGATCTCAGTCAGAAATCTGCCTGAGTAACCACTCTACCCCTGCAGGCATTTCTGAAGGAATCATCAACTATTCATGGCGCAGCAGCGCATTTTGAGCCAGAGTTTGTTATAGTGGAGGAGACTGTGAGCAAGTCCTCATAAAGAATTCATACGAACCGAAAACAATGGACAGCTCAGAGCAGCAGAGAGACAGAGCTGAGCCTTGATCAGAGTAAAACACACACTGTCAGAGACTGCACTTCTTCTCCTGCTTGAATCCAAGAGTACGGTATAACGATAACACACCACGGTCAAACATGTCTGATTCATGCTACATTTAATTCTCAGGCAGCATTATAGATGCTTTTACATAACAGCTGGTGCTCACATTGAATATCTTACCGCAGTGAGAGCTCAAAATCAGTTATGGATGCATTATTGCCATTACTGCTCCATTATTGCCATTTTCCCGTCATGTAGAGTTCACTGCAGGTCAGTGGCGTTTGGTTGGCTGAAAGAAAAAGCCACAAAAATTCCTTGTTACTGATAAGTAATCACCAGCTTCCAATCATATTCCTAAATGGAAAAGTTTTTCAGGGATCAGAAAATCTATCAGCAGGCAACCACAAAGCTCCTGTCCCTAATGCAATGTTGCAGTGATTAAAAAGTTCAATACAGAAATTGTTTCATTAATTTTACAAAAAGGGAACTACTCTGCGATCTTTACCATATCCTGAATTGCAGGCTGTCTGACCCATGCCTCATGATTGCTTAAATTACAACAAGTAATTAAAACAAGGACTCCGCAACGGAATAACGTTTTTTTAAATGCAATTTCGCTTTAAAATGAGGTTATACCTCTCGTACTGCCCTCACCTGGTGGGGATAAGTGTTTTTTGAGTGCATGTAATGTTGATTTAAAAGAAAAATTAAAAGAAAAATTAAACAGGTCACGGCTGACCATGAGATGAAAGCAGTGTTCAGAGGCTCCATGTGCAGCTCTCCAGCTGCCACAGGTGGCGTCACCGAAGTTAACAGATGCTCCATGAGTAAGGGTTACACCGAAGCTCAATGTTATACATCCCAGGTTTTTCCAGGTCTGCGGATCTGCATGTATGAATACTTTCTATAACACAAAATGAGAGCATTATGTGCACACTTCATTTAGGTCATCACAAAAATGAATATGATTCATTTCTGCTATTGGACGGTACATTCCGTTCATGGCTTTATGAATGAGGCAGTGACCATACGGCTGTCGTGCTGTGCTGGACTCAATTCTCAGTGCTTATGTGCTGTTAAATGCTAGAATGTTTTTATTAAGCTCATTGCACAGGCCATTTTATTCAGCACATATTATTTTATTAAGCTTTTAAGACACGCTACTTTATTAAGCTCATAGCATATGCTACTTTAATAAGCTCATAGCACTGGCTATTTTATTAAGCTCATAGCACATGCTACTTTATTAAGTTCATAGCACACACTACTTTATTTTGCTCATAGCACACGCTACTTTATTATGCTCACAGCACATGTTAGTTTATTAAGCTGATAGCAAACGCTATTTTATCAAGCTGATAGCACACGCTATGTATTTAGCTCATAGCACAAGCTACTTTAATAAACTCATAGCACATGCCACTTTATTAAGCTCATTGCACACGCCACTTTATTAAGCTCACAGCACATGCTACTTTAATAAGCTCATAGCACAGGCTATTTTATTAAGCTCATAGCGCACGCTACATTACTAAACTCATAGCACAGGCTACTTTATTGAGCTCATAGCACACACTACTTTATCAAGCTTATAGCACTCGCTACTTTATTAAGCTCATAGCACAGGCTACTTTATTACGCTCAAAGTGTTGTGGTTTTCATTCAACATATTGAGGTTCCCCCATCCTCAAGCAATTGGAGAGAGACAGATTCTGAAAAGAAAATTAGGCTTTATTGTGTCATGTTGATAAATGTAAAGCCGAGTTCCTCCTGCGCAAGAAGAACTGATTTCCCAACTTTCACACCCAGGTCACATACCTTTATCACCAGAAATATCTCTCAAATATAGTCTTTCCGCTTCTCATTCTCGCACTGCAATTGGACAGGCAACCCGAAACTCTGTTAGCTAATCCTTCAGGAATTCAAAGCAAAGACGCTGCGCATCACTTCAAAGGATGTGGAAACTTACAGCCACACTTGTCCAGACATGTACACAGGCAAGACATGAATACGATATACAGACAAAGGAATAATTACAAGTGGATGATACATATCAAATGATTACACATGATTCAATTGATTATGTTTTCAGTAGCAACTAATGATTTTACTGAACAAATATCGATCAAAGTTACAGAAATCAAATACATCCTCTTAAGTTTTTTGATCAACTAAACAGAAGCTGCTTACTAATCAAAGCTACAGAAGCTGCTGCTTATGTGTGTGTGAGCTGCTCATGCATGTGTGAACTGAACTGCTTGTATGTGTGTGTCTGTGTGTTTGCACTGGTCATCCCCTCCCTATCCGTATGTGAACTACTTGTGTGTGTGTTATGTTATGTGTGTGTGCGCGCTTGTGTTACTGCTGCCTACATAATATGGTTATTGATTATGATTATTGATGACTAAATATAATCTAAATCTAATCGTTAGTTTATTGATTATTAGTATGAGTAATGGATTAATAATAATAAAAAATATATATAATCAGTATTAGTGAATATAATGAATTAGTATTAGTAAATATAATGAATAATACTGAAATATAATCTTCAACAAAAGCACACGCTACTTTCCTAAACTCATAGCAAACTCTACTTTATTAAGCTCATGGCACACGCTATGTATTTAGCTCATAGCACATGCTAGGGCATTAGTGACCTCTCATTTTTGCATTTCGACGTCTCTGTCAATAAAGTCGAAGTTGCGTCAACAAGTCATCACATGACGTCACCACAATGAAACGCAAGACACAGCCACAGCTGTCCAAGACTGAGAGACTTATATGAAAGATCTCTGTGCCGTTAACAATGTACAATTACGTGCAGAGTGATTCAGGCCTGACTAGAACACATTTTAGTGCAGCAGGATGATTAAATAACAACAGTCTCGGGTTTATGTTTATACAGACCAATGTTTCTTCCCAGTATTCAAAATGTGCAAGAGACAGCGATGAGCTGCCTGCGGAGGCAACTTGCAAGAGACAAGAAGAATCAACAAACTTACTAGAGCTTCTCCAAGACATTTTAACCAAAACACATAGGCTTATACCATGACTTGTTTGGTAAATTTCGCTTGCAGCGAAAATTAACGCTCAGTTCCAAACAGCCAATTTGTATGAAGTTTAATTTCAATAGTCACCCAAGCTGTAACTTGAAGGAGAATTCCGGTGTGAAATTGACTTGGGGTATATTGAAACATGATAATGAGTGCTAACCTTTGCCGAATACCCCACCTCCATACGCTGTACGCAACGCATTATGCTGTTCAGGTCGCACACGGATAGGCCTTGCTGTCCTCTGTTCTGTTTTCTGTGATTGGACAGCTGTCTGAAACAGCAGTCATATTGTGTCTGATGGATGAATAGGCTATTTCAGCTTGGACTGTTAGGATCCTGTTTATCCCATGTTTAAGCTCTGTGCCTGGCTATGCCATGTTGTTTTGATTTTCGTGTTTAGTGACCACTGCCTGCCCTTCGACTATTCTTAGCCTCATGTATTGCGTTTTGGTATTTAAGATTTCATGTGTTTATTATTTTCCTTGCCATAGTTATCATGTCTTGTTTTCGTTTTCTTGCAATGTCATATTATCTCGTCTTGTTTATTTCTGCCATGCCTTGCACTATGTCTACCCCATCTTGTCTTGTGTAGGTCTTTGCTCACGGTTTAGTCTTGCGTGCCACTCATTCGGGTGATTTACTGGTTTCTGGGATTTCAATCTTCCTTCATATCTCGTGTTCTTCCTTCCTCTCTCCTTTCGCTATCTACTAACCGTACTAACAGTTTATTGTTTTCGATAATTTACTAACACATATTAACATTGTATATTTTTACTAACTTACTAACATGCACTCGGGATTGTATAGCTGCACATAGTAATTGACTAACGATCTCTCAGCAGTCGCCCAATTCTAATCTCCGCCCTCTTGCCTGTCTCTGTTACAGCTTCTGTGCATTTCCACTTTTATCTCATGCTTTCCTTTTCTTCAGACTATGCACATTTAGTACTCCTTAACCGGAGCTGTTGTTTGTTCATAGGATTGTCTTGTGATCCCTGTCTGCGTTTTGGCAGTTGCCAAATTCATGTAATTAGATTATTCCTCATGTGTCAATCCTGATTATTGTTTCATTGATCGCACCCGATCCCTTGTCATGTGTTCACCTCGGATGTGTATTAAGGTGTCTTCACTTTTACTTCCACGTCAGATCGTAACTTCCTTGCTTCTTGTGCTATGCTTGTTTCCGCCTCGACTCATTGTAATTATCTTCTGACTGGATTGCCCGACTCCTGATTCTTGGTTTGCCCTTTTGGATTTTGTTGCATCTGTGTATTTTTTACCTTTTTTCTGCCCGACCTCGATTTTGTGGATTGCTGCCCTGTTTACGATTCGGACTGTCCTTTGGCTCATGAGTTTGCTTCTCCCTCAAACCTGCGCCTGTGTACCGGATCTGTTTTGTCTGACTACGATTTTTGTGATTGGTGCCCTGGTAACGAACTCTGCTCTGTCCCACTGGAATTCGAGCTTTGGATTATGGACTCTGCACTGTTGACTTTTTCTCTGCGGGGGTTATCCCCCTTATTCAATAAAGCACCTCATTTTTGCAATCCTGTGTCCTTGCATTTGGTTCCAGATCGATACCTCACATGGACAGAACTTCTCACCTCTTGTGGGACTACTCGTGCATGCACGCATACACAGGTACACACAATCTACACACATGTGCACACAAAAAAAAATACACGTGCACACACACAAGCACATACACACAAATGCACGCACACACCTGCGCAGACACACTCAAACTCACTCACAGACAATCACATGCACACACAGGCACACACACGCAAGCACAGACACAGGCAGCCCAAGTCTTAGAGCTCTGAATTGAACTGATCCCACATCAGCTCCTGTTTAGTGAAGCTTTTCTGTCCACCACAGGCCCTTTTGAGACATCAGTCAAAACTGTGCAGTGTAATGCGAATAGAAGCCAGTAATTGGCAGTATTGACCTTCCTTATGTTAAGCCCAGACTGGAGCTAGGTTTGGGCATGTCTTGGGCATGTCTGGGAAAAGTCCCAGAGAATTAAAAAAAAGAGAACTAAATATGGGGGGGGGGGTTTCTGCAAAAGAGTACATAAGGAGGAAAATTGAGACAGTAAAGTAGTAGGAGAAATTGCGAGGAGAAGGATACAGACCTGTCTTTCTGTTCAAGACCTGTGAAGTTTCTTGTGGATTTTTGCCTGTGTTGGAGCATTTTCCTCACCCAGGACATCACCAAGCAACCCACCAACGGGACTGTGACTATTTTTGTTCTTGTATTTATCAATCTTGGTCAGTAGACTAGATAGTAGTTTAGATAAAAGTGTTTGGTTTTATTAAATGTGTTTACATTTTAAAATTGTGTCTGTCATCCCTTGCTGTCATATATGTAATAACAAATTGGGGCCATAACAGATTGGGGGCTCAAGTTCGGAATAGACCTTTGTGTGAGTCATTTATTGAAAATCTAACATTTCAAATTGTAAAAATTGTTTTTTGAATTTTCCTTGATATATATTGACATATAGACAACAATGGATGATTTCTTGGCATCACCAACCGTAGAGGTTTTGAAGTCTTTTAAAAAGACAGAACTGCTAGAAATATGCAGACATTTAGAGCTGACAGAGGTAAAACCAGCCATGCGATAAACAAGACTGTCTCGAGAGATTGTTGAATATTACGTACATAAAAATGTGTTTGCACCAGGAGATCTGGAACAGTTTCCATTGGAAAATCCAAATGTAGAAATTGAACTTAAATTAAAACTGCTAGAGATTGAAAGGGAAGAAAGAGAGTAAGAAAGGGAGGAAAGAGAAAAACAAAGAGAATTTAAGAGGGAAGAAAAAGAAAAACAAAGACAGTTTGAGTTAGAAAAATTAGCAAGACAGTGAGTTTTGAATTAGAGAAGTTAGATAGAGAAGAAAGACTCCTAATGGAGCAATTAAAAATTAAAATATCAACTGAAAATAAATTTCTGGCTAGCCAGGAGGTAAAACTGGTGCCTCCATTTGCAGAAAAAGATGTTGACAACTATTTCCAGTGTTTTGAAAAGGTAGCAAAGAGTTGCCAGTGGCCAAAAGAACAATGGCCTCTGATGTTGCAAACTGTCCTCAAGGGTAAAGCTCAGCAAGCCTATTCGGCTTTGTCTGCAGATGATTCCTCTGATTATGAGGTTGTCAAAAAGGTTATTTTGAGAGCTTATGAGTTGGTTCCAGAGGCTTACCGACAGAAATTCAAAGGTCTGAAGAAATCTGAAAATCAGACTTATGTGGAATTTGCTAACAAGAAGAAGGTTTGCTTTGAGCACTGGTGTACTTCTATGGAGGTCAAGGATGATTTCAACTCACTAAAAAGAGATGGTGTTAGTTGAAGAATTTTAGAACTGTGTTAAGGATGATATTAAGACCTACCTTAATGAGAAGCAAGCACTGAATTTGCAATCAGCTGCCAAATTTGCAGATGAATTTGTTCTCACACATAAGTCTAAATTTCAGTCTAGCAGTAACAATAGATGGTTCCAATTTCAGAAAAACGGTAACGGTGATACCCAAGATTACTCACCCAAAGACAAAGACAAATCTGGTGATGGTGCTCAGAAATCCAGTCACAGGTCTGATGAAAGTGTGAAAGCTGACAGTGACAAAAGGTGTCTAGTTTGCAGTTATTGCAAGAGATCTGGTCATGTTACAACTAACTGTTTGTTCTTTAAAGCTAAGAAAGAAAAAGAAAAGGATACAAAACCAAATGCCTTTGTGAAGACAAGGTTAGAAACCCCTGCAGTAGATGATCAATCTGCTAAATTGCCTGCTTCTTGTGGGGCTAAAAAGCCTGATATTACTGACTTTGTGAGGGAGGAATTTCTTCCATTTGTGTCAGAGGGATTTGTGTCTCTGAATGAGCATACTACTCCTGTCCCCATGTATATCCTAAGGGATACCGGAGCTTCTCAGTCACTTTTGTTGATGGACTCCTTGGAGTTACGTGATGAGACCGCTTCAGGGGATTTCATACTTGTACAAGGTATTGAAGGGAGGACTGTATCTGTACCCCTGCGCTCTATATTCTTGAAGTCAGATTTAGTTACAGGACAGGTAAAGGTGGGACTAATGTCAGGTCTACCTATTGAGGGTTTTTCTCTGTTGCTAGGCAATGACCTGGCTGGGGGCAATGTAGTTCCCCCTGTACATCTTACTTCACAGCCGAGCACTGAAGATGGCAGTGAAGACCCATCTCTGTATCCTTCCTGTGCAGAGACTCGTGCTATGGCTAAGAAGGCTAAAGAAGAAGATGATGTGGTGCCGTCCAGCACATTGAATGGTCTGGACTCAGGTGGTTCGCCTCATGACTCTGTTCGGCCTACCATGGTTTCTCCGTTTGAGGACTTATCAGATACTTTTATCAGTTCTCTGTTCAGCCAGCCAGATGGGTTTGGTGATTCTGATGTGTCTGGGGACTTGTCTCTGTCCAGAAAGCGGTTGATTGAGGAGCCAACTAATGATCCTGAAATTTGTGTACTGAAGAGGAGAGCCCTTCCTGATAAAGAAATAGACGCAGTCACAGTTGGGTATTATCTCAAGGATGGTGTGTTGATGCGGAAGTGGCGCCCTCCTGATATTCCTGCCAATGGAGATTGGGCAGTAGGCAAATTGTTATTACAAAGGTCTACAGGAATGAGATCTTAACAATGGCTCATAGTTTACCTTTAGGAGGTCATCTTAGTGTTAATAAGACTGTTGATGAGATCATAAAACACTTTTTCTGGCCCAGGATTTGGAAAGACGTTTCCAACTTTGGCAAAAAACCTGTCACACTTGTCAGGTAGTTGGAAAACACCAGTTAGACCCACCTGTAGCTCCATTGCAGCCTATCCCAGCATTTGGGGAGCCCTTCTCTAAGGTTATTGTTGATTGTGTTGGTCCATTACCCAAAAAGAGATCTGGAAATCAGTACTTGTTGACAATCATGTGTGCATCTACCAGATTCCCTGAAGCCATACCTTTACGTAACATTAAGGCAACTGCAATCTCGAAGGCTTTGATAAAGTTCTTCACGTTGTTTGGCCCTCCCAGGGAAATTCAGTCACACCAAGGTAGCAATTTCACTTCCGGTTTGTTTCAGCAGGTTGTATATGAACTAGGTGCAAAGCAGATTCTTTCTAGTGCCTATCATCCAGAAAGTCAGGGTGTCTTAGAGCAGTTTCACTCCACTCTCAAGACAATGATGAGGACTTATTGTTATGACCATGGGGAAGACTGGGATGAAGGTGTTCATTTGCTGTTGTTTGCAGCTAGAGAAGCAGTGCAGGAGTCTACTGGATTCAGTCTGTTTGAGCTAGTGTTTGGCCATGAAGTGAGAGGACCTTCGCTATTGTTGAGTGAACAATGGCAAGAGAAAGTCAAACAGACTGATGTGCGGCTCTATGTTAGCAAGTTCAAGGAAAGATTGCGTGCAGCTTTCGACCTAGCCAAAGAGAACTTGAAATCAAGTCAGGGAAAAATGAAAACTTGGAATGATCATAAGGCTAGAAGCCGTGAGTTTAAACCAGGAGACAAGGTTCTTGTGTTGTTTCCCCCTGCAGTCCAATCCATTGCAGGCTAGGTTTCATGGTCCTTTTGAAATTCTGACAAAACTCAATGATCTCAATTACATTGTGAAGACTCCAGATAGGAGAACGCCAAAACAGTTGTGTCACATTAACATGCTGAAGCCTTATCATGACAGAAATGCTAGGGTTTCAGTTCAGATTCTCCTATGGCCAAAACGTGTGAAGATGAGGGGGAGTTTCAAGATGATGAACCAAGAATTAAAGCTGAAGTTCTTTCATGTAAGTTGTCAAATTCTGAAGTGTTGCAAAATCTTGATGTAAAACTCTTCGAACACTTAGAACCCTCGCAGAAAGATCAGTTTGAGAGGTTGATCAAGAAATATAAAGATCTATTTCCTGATGTTGCAAAGAGATTTTTTATAGCTTCTCATGATGTAGATGTTGGTGAAGGCAAACCAACAGAACAGCATTCGTACCGGATGAATCCTGAAAAAAGAAAGATTGCTGAGAAAGAGGTTGAGTACATATTAGAACATGATATTATCAGACCCTCCAACTCAGATTGGAGTTCACCCTGTGTGCTGGTTCCAAAACCTGATGGAAGTACTAGATTTTGTACAGATTATCGCAAAGTCAATGCTGTAACTAAAAATGATGTGTTTCCAATACCTAGGATTGATGATTGTATCGATAGAGTAAGGCAAGCAAAGTTTCTGACCAAGATTGATTTATTGAAGGGTTATTGGTGTGTGCTTTTAACTGAGAGGGCCAAGACCATCTCTGCTCTTGCCACACCATCTGAGTTGTACCAGTATGAAGGCCAACCCTTTGGCATGAAAAATGCCCCAGCCACGTTCCAAAGGATGATACAGTCTACAGTCGCCGGATTGCCACACATGGGTGTGTACATCGACGACCTGATCACATGGAGTGACTCCTGGGAAGAACATCTAAAAGATGTCGAGACGTTCCAACGCCTGACCCAGGCTAACCTGACTGTTAACCTGAACAAGAGTGACTTTGGTTGTGCCACTGTCACCTATCTTGGTTACGTCATAAGCCTGGGTAAGGTGGCACCCATAAATGCTAAAGTCCAAGCCATCATGGACTTTCCAGTTCCTGACAACAAAAAACCTTTGCGCCGCTTCCTTGGAATGATCGAGTACTACCGCAAGTTCTGCAAGAACTTTGCTGAGATTGCTCTCAGTCTAACTAACCAACTGAAGAAAGGCGTAAAGTTCACTTGGGATGAAGGATGCCAAAGAGCCTTCAATTGCCTGAAGTCTCAGCTGTGTCACTTCCCCGTGCTCAAATCTCCTGACTTCAACAAACCGTTCTCCATCGCGGTCGATGCTAGTGACCAAGCTTGTGGATCTGTGGTCCTACAGAGAAGTGACTCTGATGACATTGAGCATCCCGTGGCATACTTCTCCAGGAAGTTCAATCGCCACCAAAGGAATTATTCCACAATAGAGAAGGAGCTGTTGTCTCTGGTTCTATCTTTACAACACTTTGAGGTTTATGTTTGTACTGGGCAAAAGCCAATGGTTGTGTACACTGACCACAATCAGTTAATGTTTTTGAGTAAGATGAAAAACAAGAATCGGAGATTGTTGAATTGGAGTTTGATTTTACAGGAGTTTGACTTGGAAATTAAGCATGTAAAGGGTGCTGACAATGTGATTGCTGATTGCTTATCCTGTGTTTGAGTATGTGCATATATCACGTTTATTAGCATATTGTGTTATATATATACACACACACATGTCTACTTAAACATTTTTGTCTTGAAAAGAGAAATTTTGCCTTTATGAGTCAAAATTTTTCCCTTTTGGAATGGAGGTGTAATGCGAATAGAAGCCACTAGATGGCAGTATTTACCTTTCTTATGTTAAGCCCAGACTGGAGCTAGGTTTGGGCATGTCTGGGACAAGTCCCAGAAAATTAAAAAAAAAAAAAAAAGAGGTCTAAATGTGGGAAAGGTCTGCAAAAGAGAATATGAGGAGGAAATTGAGACAGTCAAGTAGTAGGAGAAATTTCAAGGAGAAGGATACATGTGACCTGACCTGTCACTCTTTTCAAGACCTGTGTAGCTTTTTGTGGATTTTTGCCTGTGTTGGAGCATTTTCCTCACCCAGGACATCACCAAGCCACCCCACCAAAGGGACTGTAAATATATTTGTTCTTGTATTTATCAATCTTGGGTCAGTAGAGTAGATAGTAGTTTAGTTAAGTGTTTGGTTTTATTAAATGTGTTAATTTTAAAATCGTGAGTCTGTCATCCCTTGCTGTCATATATTTAATAACAAATTGGGGCCTTAACAGCAGGAAAAATATTCTAGTTCATGGGCTGTCTTTCATGACCACAGATGGGGGTGTTTAAACCTGAGGAATGAGAAAGAGAATGAGGTTTTATTTTTAATTTGTTAGAAGTACTGTAACGTCCTCCCTCAGTATGGAGTGTCAGTCTTCTCCTGAATGGCTGGCATAATAGGAATTGGTCTTTCTCCAAGTAGACCGCTGCTAATATCAGGTAACATGCTCCTTACAAATGATAATATGCTGCAAATATAAGGCAACATCCTCCTTACAAACGATAACATGCTGCTAATATAAGGTAACATGCTCCTTACAAACAATAAAATGCTACTAATATCGTTTGTAAGGAGCATGTCACCTTATAACATGCTGATTATATAAGGTAACATGCATTGGGCGAGAAAGACTCGACATGTACCTGGCTCTCCATCGTATTTTTTAGGGGTGGTAAATGAGGCTCATGGTGGGTCACTGGAGGAGTCACTGGTAGTGCAGATGCCGAAGCAGCAGGTGGTTGGGGTACTGAGACGAGCTGTGAGGTCAGATCCGCCATCTGGTGGGACATGATCTGCAGATGCCGCATAAATGCCAGCAGTTGTTGCTGACTCACCTGAACAGCTTCCCGACGTTCCACGGCTGCTTGCAACAATGAATCTCTCGCTGGTTCCATAGTGGTCAGAGAGGTATCGTTCAGGAACCACTCGCGAGACAGAAATCCAAAAAACGTATGCCTTTATTGGAGTCCGAGTCAACGAGACAGAAATCCAAAAAACGTATGCCTTTATTGGAGTCCGAGTCAAAGCCAGAATACACAGGGATTGCCAAGCCATAATACGAAATCCAAAAACAGTATCGACTAGACAGGCCGGGGTCAGAACCAGTAAGACAGATGGGCAAAGGTACAAAAACAATAGGCAAAAGGTCGTAGTCGATGGGCAAAGCCAATGGTCATACACAGGGCATCCAAACACAGAACTCGTGGTCATACAAAAACAGGTCAAAATCCAGAAAGACAAAAACAGTACAAAAGGGCAATGGCAAGAATCAGGGGTCGGACTATCCAGTGGAAGAAAAACAATAATCACAGGCGTACAGGGAGCTCGGCACAATGAGAATTGATCAACGTTCTGACAAGAGCTGTGAGTGAAAAGACTCCTAATATACACACAGGAAGGGTCACATGCTATACAGAGATCAGCTGTGGGGAATGAGGCTAATTACATCAGGAGAATCACATGAGGGAAACCCTAACCACGGAAATTGGCGAGAGACAAAATACGGACAGGAATCAAACAAACAGCATATAACATTTAAACAGCTCCGGTCCAGGAGTTCTACGTGCACAGATAACAAGAGCAGGAAAGTAATTAAGCACGTGCGAGAGATTCTCGCTGAACATAGGGAGAGGACGGTGGAGAGCAAAAGGGGCGGAGAATACAACAGGGCGACTGCGAAGAGGGAATTAGTCTATTAGTAGCGGTGCAGTTTTAAAACTTAAACTAGAGTGCTCATTAGTAATTTAGTAATCGAATCTATATATACACGGTTAGTTGTGTTAGTATACTATAATACAAATGTAAGTCTCGTTAGTAATCAGAACAGAGGAGTGAAGGGAGAAAACGAGATACGAAGAAATGTTTTAAACACCAGACTGCCTTTAAAGCACCCGAAGTCAGTGAGCACACAGACAGGGAAGACGGACTGAACCAACTAGATCACAAGACAGGGGAGACAAGTGCAATGGAACTGAAACATGGAATGAACCAAAAAACAGAATATTACAAAAACCAAAAAGAACAAATAAAAGACAATAATCATAAACACAAAACCAGCACATAAAACATGATCAAAACCCAGAATCACAACTTGCATGTTTTAAAAAGCACCATGAATGCTGAAAGGTGTATAGAGGTTTTAGAGCAACATATGCTCTCCTCCAGACGAAATCTATTCCAGGGAACGCCTAGTGTATTTCAGCAGGACAATGCTAAACCACATACTGCAGCTATTACAACAGCATGGCTTCGTAGTAAAAGAGTCCGTTTGCTGAACTGGCCTGCCTGCAGTCCTAATCTTTCACCAACATTTGGCGCATAATCAAATGAAAAGCCTGTCAAAGGACACCCAAAACTGTCCCGCAGCTGGAACTCTATATTAAACAAGAGTGGGATCAAATTCCATTGGCTTAACTGAAGAAACTTGTCTCCTCAATGCCGAGACGCCTACACTCTGTGTTAAAAAGAAGAGGGGATGCTACACCATGGTAAACAGGCCCGTGTCCCAACTTTTTTGAGACCTGCAGCAGCCTTCAAATTTGAAATGTGCTCTTTTTATGGATAAAATTGTAAAATGTCTCAGTTTCAACATTTGCTGTGTTACCTCGATCTGTTCTATTGTTAATAAAATACTGGCTGGTGTGATTTGAAAGTCATTGCGTTTTGATTTTATTCACAATTTACAGTTTGTCCCAACTATTTTGAAATTGGGGGATCATAACATGCTGCTTATATACAGTAACACGCTCCTTACAAATGACAGCATGCAGCGTAAATACAGTAACATGCTGCTTAAATACAGTAACATGCTGCTCATATACAATAGCATTCTACTTAAATACAGTAACATGCTGCTTAAATATAGTAACATGCTGCTCATATACGATAGCATTCTATTTAAATACAGTAACATGCTGCTTAAATATAGTAGCATGCTGCTCACATACAATAGCATTCTACTTAAATTAAGCACCTATTACTAAAACCCCATAAGTCACACTTGACTTGACTTGTGGGGTTTTAGTAATCAGTGCTTCAAATACAGTAACTTGCTGCTTATATACAATAGCATGCTGCTTAAATACAGTAACATGCTGCTCATATATGATAACATGCAGCTTAAATACAGTAGCATGCTGCTTTTATACAATAGCATGCTACTTAAATACAGTAACATGCTGCTCAAATACGAAAGCATGCTGCTTAAATACAGTAACGTGCTGCTTAAATACAGTAACATGCTGCTCACATACGATAGCATGCTACTTAAATACTGTAACGTGCTGCTTGTATACGATAACATGCTGCTTAAATACAGTAACATGCTGCTTTTATACGATAGCATGCTACTTAAATACAGTAACATGCTGCTCATATACGATAGCATGCTGCTTAAATACAGTAACATGCTGCTCATATACGATAGCATGCTACTTAAATACAGCAACGTCCTGCTTATATACAATAGCGTGCTGCTTAAATACAGTAACATTCTGCTCATATTCGATAGCATGCTGCTTAAATACAGTAACATGCTGCTTAAATACAGTAACACGCTCCTTACAAACGATAGCATGCTGCTTAAATACAGTAACATACTGCTCATATACGATAACACGCTGCTTAAATACAGTAACATGCTGCTCATATACGATATAGCACGCTGCTTAAATGCAGTAACATGCTGCTCATATTCCATAGCAAGCTGCTTAAATACTGTAACACGCTCCTTACAAATGATAGCATGCTGCTTAAATACAGTAACATGCTGCTTAAAAACAGTAACATGCTGCTCATATTCGATAGCATGCTGCTTAAATACAGTAACATGCTGCTCATATTCGATAGCATGCTGCTTAAATGCAGTAACACACTTCTTAAATATGGAGGTGTTGGGCTCTTAAACATTCATGCTTATGATCTGTAGCTCCTCTCTTCTGCTTGATAGTATGTCCACAGTGTAACTGTAGAAAGAGGTGAGCATAAAGATCTACTCTCACGACTGTCAGTTTCTCAGCATGAGTTTACACTGATGGAAATATTGCTGCTTCCTTGCATTAACGCTGGAATTCATAAAGAAACGGGCTACCTTGGCCTTTTGGCCGCATCATTACTGGTCCCTTTCACATCTGATACTAGCATGAATGTTGGGAAACGAGACAGCGATAGATGAAATCGCGGAGGACGTCCTCGCCATGTGCTTCAAAGCAAGGTCAGCAAATTGGGTGAAAAATGAGGGCGTTTTTCTGGAAGCTGGTGGATATGAAAGTCTTAAATTCCTCCTGAAATTCCAGCGCTTTCCATCCTGTGTAGTTTAACCACAAACAGCAGGGCGCTGAGCTGAAGGAAAACCACACGCAATTCATACACACTGCCTGTTTAAAGTGTGTGTGTGTGTGCACGCGTGTGTTTGTGTGTGCGTGTGTTTGGGTGTGTGTGTGCTCGCACATGTGTGTGTGTGTGTGTGTCTGTGTGTACGCGCGTGTGTGTGTGTGCGCGCGTGTGTTTGTGTGCGCGCGTGTGTGTTTGGGTGTGTGTGTATGTGTGTGTGAGTGCGCGTGTGTGTGTTTGTGTGCGCGTGTTTGGGTGTGTGTGTGTGTTTGTGTGTGTGTGTGTGTGTGTGTGCGTGCGTGCCTGTGCTTGACAGTATTTACATGTGTGTAAGTGTGAATGTATGTGTGTTCCTGTACGTGTGCATTTGTTAGGCAGTGAGATTAGAAAACATGTTTTCCCTCTAAATGGAGACGTTGTAGGGAAGAGAGGACATCTTCTTGTGTCCTCACAACTACAAAGGCAAATTGTGATTAAGGATAGATTAAGATTAGGGTAAGGGCTTGGGGTAAGGTTAGAATTAGGGATAGGTTAAGATTAGGGTAAGGGTTTGGGGTAAGGTTAGAATTAGGGATAGGTTTAGGTTAAGGCCCAGTCACACAGCCGATCACGCACGAAACACTCACAAATCACGCACAGATTGGGTTTGTGCGTGCTTGTGCGTTGAGAAATTGACCAATTTTTCGGGGTGTCGGGGGTAAAAATCTCGGACGAATCACGCATGAATCGCGCATGAACCACGCATGTATCACTTACAATCACTGACATATCGCGCACGTCGACGCATAATAGCAAACACGGTGCAGTATTCCACAAACATTCGACGCACGCCCGACGCATGAATCGCCAGCGAAGCACGCACGAAAAACGCACCTTCGGCGTCACTATCGCTTCGGTTCAGCGCATATAAAAAGCGGTGAACGACGGGAGTTCCTCAGTACCTTTCGCCAATCAAGAACACTTCAAGAGATGCCACCCAGGAAAGCTCGCTTGCCCTCAAAGACAAGGGTGCAGAAGAAGAAAGCTGCTGAAGAAGAAGTCCATGTAGATCCACCAGAAGCTGCTGCTGCTGAAAAACCTGCTGCTGGTGCTGCTGCTAGGAGGTCCCGTAGGTCTGGAATGGCAAAAGTGCCCGAAATGGCTGCTTTTATATGCCAAAATACATACGCGAGTTGTCAGTGGTTCGTCAGTGGAACATCAGTGAATCATCAGTTTTCTGTCAGTCAGTCGTGCGTCGGAAATGCGTCACTCGTCAGTGGATGTGCGTCGTTATGCGTTTTCCGTCAGTGATATGTCAGTTATTCGGCAGTTTTATAATTGATTGTCAGTGGATGTCAGTGGAATAGACGTGATACGTGCGCGTTTCATGCGTGATATGAACGTGGGGCATCAGTGGACGGACGTGGACGTGCGCGGATTCAAAACAGTTCTGACGCATAAGCACTGACGGCCGACGAGTGTCCCGCGCATAGTTACGCATACTTGACGCATAAACTACGCATGCCGACTCATGAATTACGCACACCAGTGCACAGTTGTGCGTCGGAAAATTTTTGAACCGTTCAAAACTCAAAATCACGCACAAACCGCCTTCGACGCACATCCACTTACAATCACTGACAGTCCACGTTCGTTCCACCTACGAGTTACGCATACGACGTACGCGCCGCGCAGAAACGAAAATCTGTGCGTAATTCATGCGTAATTCATGCGTTTTCGCTGTGTGACTGGGCCCTTAGGGTTAGGGTTTGGGGCAAGGTTAGAATTCGGGATAGAATGAGGTTAGGGTAATGGTTTGGGATAAGGTTAGAATTAGGGATAGGCCCTTTACACACACACATGCTGTGTGTACACTCTGCCCTTTACACACACATGCTGTGTGTACACCCTGCCCTTTGCACACACACATGCTGTGTGTGCACCCTGCCCTTTACACACACACATGCAGTGTGCACACCCTGCCCTTTACAAACACACATGCTGTGTGTACACCCTGCCCTTTGCGCACACACATGCTGTGTGTACCCCCTGCCCTTTACACACACACATGCTGTGTGTACACCCTGCCCTTTACACACACACACATGCTGTGTGTACACCCTGCCCTTTACACACACACACATGCAGTGTGTACACCCTGCCCTTTACACACACACACATGCAGTGTGCACACCCTCCCCTTCACACACACACATGCTGTGTGTACACCCTGCCCTTTACACACACACATGCAGTGTGCACACCCTCCCCTTCACACACACACATGCTGTGTGTACACCCTGCCCTTTACACACACATGCTATGTGTACACCCTGCCCTTAACACACACACACATGCTGTGTGTACACCCTGCCCTTAACACACACACACATGCTGTGTGTACACCCTGCCCTTTACACACACACACATGCTGTGTACACCCTGCCCTTTACACACACACACATGCTGTGTGTACACCCTGCCCTTTACACACACACATGCTGTGTGTACACCCTGCCCTTCACACACACATGCTGTATGTACGCCTTGCCCTTCACACACACATGCTGTGTGTACACCCTGCCCTTTACACACACACACATGCTGTGTGTACACCCTGCCCTTTACACACACACATGCTGTGTGTACACCCTGCCCTTCACACACACATGCTGTGTGTACACCCTGCCCTTTATACACACACACATGCTGTGTGTACACCCTGCCCTTTATATACACACAAACACACACACGCACACACACACAACTTGTTGTGTGTATACCCTGCGCTTTACACCACAAATGCTGCATGTACACCCTGCCCTTTATACAAACACACACACAGACACACACAGACACACACACACATATGTTGTGTGTACACAGTGCCATTTACACACGTTTTGTGTAAACCCTGCCCTTTACACCAGTGGAGTGCTGTCAGATGTTCTGAGGGCCATCAATAACCTCACCCTTTACCGCTCGATGACCCTTAAGGTTTTCCTGTTTAAGTTTGCCTGATTAAAGCGGCTGTAAGTGATTAGAAAAAACAAGTGTTAAATAGCTCCACATTCCGACAGAGATAATTGATTTAGAGTATCTCGTCCATAACCCAGGTCTCTGTCACTGTCACCTGCAGTAAAGCTGTGATGGCTGGTGTTTCGAGACGCTAAAAGGAGCGGCCGAAACAAAAGGAAGTCCATCGAAATAAGAGAAAAAAAACTGACAAAAAGGAAGAGCGAGACTTGCACTTCCAACGGACAAAGATCTAGTCCAGGTACAAAAGGAAGCAACGTGAGCAGGACTGGAACAAAATAAAGGGAAAATCTCGGCTACCGAAATAACGAGATATGGCACCAGATGGCGCACAGAAAGAGAGAAATAACGAGAGAAAGATTCCCTTGCTAACTAGCACTTTCCCCTTTCCGCATATTTCCTCACACAATTCAAGCTAGAGACCTTACCAGCTGAAGTGCAACGTAACACTGACACTCTAGCAAAGAGGGCAAGGCGGAACTTGGGTTTAAATAGAGTCGGGGGCGCCGCCCACAATTAATGCCAGCTGGCAAGAGAATTCGATTGTGGGCAAAACGATTGATGGTATTCGATCCGCCTCATCAACGTTCGATGCTGCCATATTGTTGACATACCCACTAACATTCCTGGCTAGACTATCGAGAGGCTTTTACCTCACATTCTTCAGCGATCATATCAACCCTGGTTGGTTCAACATGGTTTGCTGTGTGGTTCAGGGCTGTTCTAATGACAGCAAAAAAAAAAAAAAACGGCGTTAGATTTCTTTGCAATGCCCACTGTGAGGAAAAGAGAGGGGAGAGAGGCAGAGGAGTTGCGCCAGCGGAAGAGAGACCTGTGGCTCGCCAGAATCAATAGGAGAGACCTCAGGCTACTCCTTACAGCAAAGTCTGGTCCGATCATTTTACCACAGGTAACGTTGGAGTTAGATAAGCCACTTTCCCCAGTAAAGTGTGAGCATTGCATTTAATCACTGGTAGTTAACGGTTTTATTAGCCAGAGATCATTTTGTCAGACAGTGAATGTTGATTGATGTGATAAACGGTGCAGGGTGCAGCTACCGGTGCCTGACATCGTTCTGGTAGGAGGCGACGTCAAGACGGCTGATCTGACAGTCGGTATAACTGACTTACGAGATTCACGGTGAGCTTAGTTACTGTTGAATGGAGTAAATGGTTGCATATAAAAGCACCAAAATTAAATCCTCGTTCGGTAGCTACACAGGTAAAACGTCGGTTTTGGCGTCAGCATTAAGATTTTGTATTTGTGTTTTAAGACGCCATACATTGCCCAGTTAGCACTCTCTTATTGTACAACAGAAATAGCCAGTTAAGACGCATAAATACAAAATATTAATTCGGACACAAAAACCGACGTTTTGGATGAAACGTCAGTTTATAGAACGAGGATTTAATTCAGGCGCTTTGAGAGGCAGCCAATGTTCGAGAAAGAGAGTATCTATGGCTGGAATAAAAGGAGGCTGCACTGCTGCATTTAGAGAGTATGTTCAGCTGGAATAAAAGGGGGCTGCACTGCTGCAGTTAGAGTGTATCTTTGGCTGGAATAAAAGGAGGCCACACTGCTGCAGTTAGAGTGTATCTTTGGCTGGAATAAAAGGAGGCCATACTGCTGCAGTTAGAGTGTATCTTTGGCTGGAATAAAAGGAGGCCATACTGCTGCAGTTACAGAGTATTTTTGACTGGAATAAAAGGAGGCGACACTGCTGCAGTTAGAGAGCATCTTTGGCTGGAATAAAAGGAGGCGACACTGCTGCAGTTAGAGAGCATCTTTGGCTGGAATAAAAGGGGGCTGCACTGCTGCAGTTACAGAGTATTTTTGACTGGAATAAAAGGAGGCGACACTGCTGCAGTTAGAGAGCATCTTTGGCTGGAATAAAAGGGGGCTGCACTGCTGCAGATAGAGAGTATTTTTGGCTGGAATAAAAGGAGGTTGCACTGCTGCAGTTAGAGAGTATCTTTGGCTGGAATAAAAGGAGGCCGCACTGCTGCAGTTAGAGTCTATCTTTGGCTGGAATAAAAGTGGGCTGCACTGCTGAAGTTAGACAGTATCTTTGGCTGGAATAAAAGTGGGCTGCACTGCTGAAGTTAGACAGTATCTTTGGCTGGAATAAAAGTGGGCTGCACTGCTGAAGTTAGACAGTATCTTTGGCTGGAATAAAAGGAGGCTGCACTGCTGCATTTAGAGAGTATCTTTGGCTGGAATAAAAGGAGGCCGCACTGCTGCAGTTAGAGTCTATCTTTGGCTGGAATAAAAGTGGGCTGCACTGCTGAAGTTAGACAGTATCTTTGGCTGGAATAAAAGGAGGCTGCACTGCTGCATTTAGAGAGTATCTTTGGCTGGAATAAAAGGAGGCTGCACTGCTGCAGTTAGAGAGTATCTTTGGCTGGAATAAAAGGGGGCTGCACTGCTGCAGTTAGAGAGTATCTTTGGCTGGAATAAAAGGGGGCTGCACTGCTGCAGTTAGAGAGTATCTTTGGCTGGAATAAAAGGAGGCCACACTGCTGCAGTTAGAGTGTATCTTTGGCTGGAATAAAAGGAGGCCATACTGCTGCAGTTAGAGTGTATCTTTGGCTGGAATAAAAGGAGGCCATACTGCTGCAGTTACAGAGTATTTTTGACTGGAATAAAAGGAGGCGACACTGCTGCAGTTAGAGAGCATCTTTGGCTGGAATAAAAGGAGGCGACACTGCTGCATTTAGAGAGTATGTTCAGCTGGAATAAAAGGGGGCTGCACTGCTGCAGTTAGAGTGTATCTTTGGCTGGAATAAAAGGAGGCCACACTGCTGCAGTTAGAGTGTATCTTTGGCTGGAATAAAAGGAGGCCATACTGCTGCAGTTAGAGTGTATCTTTGGCTGGAATAAAAGGAGGCCATACTGCTGCAGTTACAGAGTATTTTTGACTGGAATAAAAGGAGGCGACACTGCTGCAGTTAGAGAGCATCTTTGGCTGGAATAAAAGGAGGCGACACTGCTGCAGTTAGAGAGCATCTTTGGCTGGAATAAAAGGGGGCTGCACTGCTGCAGTTACAGAGTATTTTTGACTGGAATAAAAGGAGGCGACACTGCTGCAGTTAGAGAGCATCTTTGGCTGGAATAAAAGGAGGCTGCACTGCTGCATTTAGAGAGTATCTTTGGCTGGAATAAAAGGGGGCTGCACTGCTGCAGTTAGAGAGTATCTTTGGCTGGAATAAAAGGAGGCCGCACTGCTGCAGTTAGAGTCTATCTTTGGCTGGAATAAAAGTGGGCTGCACTGCTGAAGTTAGACAGTATCTTTGGCTGGAATAAAAGTGGGCTGCACTGCTGAAGTTAGACAGTATCTTTGGCTGGAATAAAAGGGGGCTGCACTGCTGAAGTTAGACAGTATCTTTGGCTGGAATAAAAGGAGGCTGCACTGCTGCATTTAGAGAGTATCTTTGGCTGGAATAAAAGGAGGCCGCACTGCTGCAGTTAGAGTCTATCTTTGGCTGGAATAAAAGTGGGCTGCACTGCTGAAGTTAGACAGTATCTTTGGCTGGAATAAAAGGAGGCTGCACTGCTGCATTTAGAGAGTATCTTTGGCTGGAATAAAAGGAGGCTGCACTGCTGCAGTTAGAGAGTATCTTTGGCTGGAATAAAAGGGGGCTGCACTGCTGCAGTTAGAGAGTATCTTTGGCTGGAATAAAAGGGGGCTGCACTGCTGCAGTTAGAGAGTATCTTTGGCTGGAATAAAAGGGGGCTGCACTGCTGCAGTTAGAGAGTATCTTTGGCTGGAATAAAAGGAGGCCGCACTGCTGCAGTTAGAGAGTATCTTTGGCTGGAATAAAAGGAGGCTGCACTGCTGGTGTTGTAAAATGTGTTGTGTTCCAGGGTTCTGGCCTTTGGCCAGGACAGTATTGTTTATGATTTTAACAGTTTCATGTTCAAGATTCCATAGTTCATAGTTTCATAGTTCATGTCACAGTTTTAACAGTTTCTTGTATCAGGATCAAGTATTTCATTATTCATGTTTATTGTCCATGTTTTTACTTTTCCATGTTTTTGTTTTCTCCAGGTCTGCCAAGCCACTCCACCTCTTGTCTGCGTTCCGCCCCGTGCCTTCGTTGTTGCACATTTCTGAGCTCTGGTTGGCTTTGGTATTTCCCTCTTCCTTCTGTGCTGTGCTGATTCGGGGCTCTCTAAGCTTAATTGGCAATTAACTGTTTATAAGTTACTAACATTTACTAACACTCACTGGGTGGTGTAATTCTTAGATAGGCACATTACTAATACTACTAATTTAGACAGGGAGTTTATTGTCATGATTCCTGCTTTGCTATTTCAAGATCTTGCTGTGCTTTTCTGTTCTTAACATTCATGCTGCTTTCAAACTGCATACTTAATTGGTACTTAAGCTGAGCACGCTCATTCTCTTAATGAGCAGGTCTTGTCATCCAATCCCTGTCCATGTCATGATCTTGCCCTGCCTCTTGTTTCTCCTTCTCCAGGTGTTGCCCCTCATGTGTCCTGATTTCTTAGCCTTTATCTGGATGCGGTGGAAGTTGGCTGGCAGACAGTGTCTCAAGTTTCTTGGCCAAGTCTTGTTATAGTCTGCTTTCATAGTCCTTGTCATTTGTTTATAGCCTTTTGTATTCCTTGCATCTTGTCCTTTCTGTTTTTGGTGTTCCTGCCTGGAGTTTCCAGTGCCTTTTGTTTTTGTCGTTTTTGATCTTTTGTTTTTAGCTCTGTGAAGCTCTCCTTAGTTTGTCTTTTGCAACCCTTTGGGCCAAGTTTTTTGTTGGTCCTCGTGCCTGTTTTCTTTTGTTTTAATAAATTCCCTTATCCCTTCCACCTTGCATTTGGTGTCTCTGATCTCGCATCAAAATGTGTATTTGATATGAAGGGCAGAATCTGCTCCACATTTCTCTGCAGCCGCTGTGCGATCCGGAGATCTCAGGCGAGCCCGGGGAGTGTCCCTCTTGTCCTACAATCATCAGCTTTGCTTTATTTAAGTGAATAAAGAACAGGAAATATGTATTTTAAAAGGTATCAGAAGAACATGTTCAGCCACCATTGCAAAGAAACTTTATTATATATATCCAGTGAGTCTCGCAAGAATGTATTTTTAACTGGTTCCCCTTCATTTTCTTAAATGAGCATCCTCTGGCCCTGTCATACTTTCTCTGAATCTCATCTTAAATATCTTTATTTGTCCAAAGCAGTCAGCTGAAATCCTGTCTTGGTTTGACCCGCCCTCTTCATCTCCCGCAAGTCTTCAGCCATTTAGACTTCCCTGTTCCCACTGATGCCAGAGATTTCAGCAGTCGCTCATTAGTTAGCCTTTGTTTCCCTAAATCTCATTACCAGTCAGAGGAGATCTGAGCTGTCATCACAGGTGGTCTCCCAGAGACTAGTCACTTCAACGCACATCGTCTAACCAGAAATGCAAATCTTTAGTCATTTAGTCAGATTGATTCCACAAAAAGCCCATTGCTATTGCCAGAATGGTTGTAGATGTTTCAGTTCAATAACAGCTGGCCGGGCCAGATCAATTCAGCAAGTTTTGTATCAATTATGTGCTCCAAGTCCAAACATCCAAAATGCTTTTCAAATAATTGCTTCAGACAAAAACAAACTTTAATGAAATTTCTGTTTTCTCAAAGGACTTAAACACAAGTAATCCCTGTCAGAAATAATTTAAAGGTTTTGGGCCTGGGAATTGGCAATATGATTTTGTGAATGTTTCGTACCAAACAAACACTTTTTGAAATGGTAATTATTAAATAATGTAACAGTTTTTCTGTTCGCGTCTATAAGTGCACTGTAAAAAAAAAAACATTTAAACGATAGCAGGATTCAAATGCATTGAAGTGATTGACTTTATCGTAAACCTTTGTAGCGCAGTAACAGAGGTAATAAAAAGGGAGTACAAAGTTAAGGGGAACTGCAGTTCCACACAGAGAATAAACATTGAGCTGAATGAACGGAGTCCGTGATATAAAAAAGTTTACCCAATATATGCAAATGAGTCATGCCATGTCAACCAGAGGCCCCCCCACATTAAAATTTTTATTTTGATTAAACTTTGCACATTTCAAGAGATAAGCAATGGCAGTACTGAGGTCAAATATTTCAGCTCAATTATTGCTAGTTCCTGAAATTTGGCCTATTTTAGGGATGGTGGGTCAATCTTGACAATATCGCCTTAATTTTGGAGGGAGTTTGAGGGCCTCAGATAAGGATTTTCAGAGCTGACAGACCCACAAGTTTCATTCTGTCATCAGAATAGTTGCTGAACTCTTGGCTTCAGCTTTTTGCTTTACTCAGTGAGTTTAGTTTATCTGTACTGTGGTCTGGAATAAGAAAAAAACACCAATCATACCAATCTCTTCAAAATTTTATGCATTTATTATTCTGTAACTAATTAAGATAGAGCCCTGAGATTTGGTATGCAAACTGTTGGTCAACTTTCTGAAGACCACAAAAATATCAAAGTCACGATGATTGAATTAAATGTTTTAATAACATTGGAAGTTGCCTTCACAATAAAAAAGTGTGTATTTTGGGTCATTATAGTGGGTATAAATCTCAAAAGGGACACAAGTGATCAATGTCATATTTTTAGTGCTTGAAGGCCTGGGTCTTGGGTCTAACATATTAAAAAACTGGAGATGTTAAACTCTTCCTTTAGACATCACTATGGCATCAATATTTGACATGGGGCGTTTATATTTTTGTTAATTCTTTTTTTTTTGGTGTGGAAGTTTCTAAAATTTGGTTGATTTGACATGGAATGACCCAAATGCAATATAGCAATAACCTTAACAAGACATGAGCTTCAAGAGTTATGGCTTATTCACTGTTAATTGGATAATTGGTAAATGAGCGACAGATGAATGCAGTTACGTAGATGGGAAGCAGGCTGGTGCTCAGAACTCCCATGATGGGGGCGCTAGAGGCGTGGCATGACAAATAAAAACCAGGTTAATACTCTGTTTTATGCCACTGGCCAGTTGGGATCCAAGAATAGGAGTAACGTACATTCGGATAAGCAAGAATAAGTCATACCTGACAAAGTTTGACTGATTTTTATACAAAAAGAATTATTATCCTTCAGTTATCGAGATTCGTCCTCTCTTGAAGAGAGATGACCATCTTTATTCACTTTTTGTTCATCCTAGGGAACTGGGTGGGTTCGAAGGTGGCTGATGAGGCCAATCCGAGCCCGGAAAGTTTTGGCACAGTGAGGGCAGGACAGCAGAGCTGAGGCCTGTGCTGGAAGGTTGATGCAACGAGGCTTCCGGGCTGCTCGCTTAGTCTTGGCAGTTTCGATGCGTTGTTGCTCGTATGCTGCTGCTCCTATGTGGATTGCACTGCGCCATGCTGACCGATCCTGTGCAAGTGCCTCCCATGAGTTGTGGTCCACTCCGAAGTCCTTCATGGAGGCTTTGAGTGTGTCCTTGAAGCGTTTCTTCTGGCCTCCATGACAGCATGCTCCAGTCTGCAGTTCTCCGTAGAGAAGGCGCTTCGGTAGTCGTTCATCGGACATCCTGGTGACGTGACCAGCCCAGAGGAGTTGGGACTTGTGGAGCATGGTGAAGACGCTGGACAATCCTGTCTGCTCGAGAATCTCTGTGTCGGGCACTTTGTCCTGCCACTTCAGTTTCAGTAGTTTGCGGTGGCAGTTGAGGTGGAATTGGTTGAGTTTCTTTGCGTGCCTCTGGTAGACAGTCCAGGTCTCGCTGGCATACAGTAGAGTGGTGAGGACGATGGTTCTGTAGACACTCAGCTTTGTTGCAAGACTCACGCCCTTGCGCGCCCACACTGATGAGCACAGCCGGCCAAAGGCCACACTGGCTTTAGCGATCCTGGCATCAGTCTCGTCATCGATGTGCACACTGCGAGACAGCGTGCTGCCGAGGTACGTGAACTTGTCCACAGCTGCCAGTTTCTGTCCGTTCACGGTCACTGTTGGTTCTTGGTACTGTTTCCCTGGAGCAGGTTGGTACATTACCTCGGTCTTTTTGGTGCTGATTGTAAGACCAAAGTTGGAGCAGGCAGTGGCAAACAGGTCCATGCAGTGCTGCATGTCTTCAGGACTACCGGCGTTGAGGGCACAGTCATCAGCGAACAGGAAGTCATGGAGCTTGTCAAAGTGGACCTTGGTCTTAGCCTGAAGGCGTCACAAGTTGAACAGCTTGCCGTCTGTTCTGTATCTGATGTTGATGCTTGGGTCGGAGTCCTGGAAGGCATTTGTCAGCATGGCTGTGAACATCATGCTGAACGGTGTTGGAGCCAGCACGCAGCCTTGTTCCACTCCGTTTGTAACTGGGAAGGGAGTGGACAACTCACTGTTGTCAAGGATTTGAGCCTGCATGCCATCGTGGAATTGGCAAACTATCGTGATGAATCTGTCAGGGCATCCAAACTTACTTATGATGCTCCAAAGGGCGTTGTGGCCGACGGTATCGAAGGCTTTCGTCAGGTCCATGAAGGTGGTGTACAGGTCAACGATCGGCTCCTGGCACTTCTCCTGCAGCTGGCGTGCAGCGAACACCATGTTGATGGTTCCACGCTCCTTTCAGAAGCCGCACTGGCTACTTCAGTTATATACATAATGACAGTACGCAGCATAATGCATTGGACAATGACCCCTTTTTTTATTTTGGATCGGTACTCTAGAACTCTGTGTCTGAACGGATGCAAGGACACTGAGGGTGAACAGCTGTCTCTCAGTTTTTCGGGTATTTTCATCAAAATCGCAAAAAGCATTTGGAAATTAGAAAAAATTTTGCGCACAGTCCAGGCACTTAAGAGTGAATTGAAATATAGACCAGTTTGATGTTTTGTACAATAAAGTAATCATTTTTAACTTATGGCCCCATATGGCCCCATAAGCAGTGACTGCTTGAGGTCTGTGACACACAGACATCACCAAACGCTGGGAATCTTCCCTGGTGATGCTCTGCCAGGTCTGTACTGCAGCATCTTCACCTGTGACACACACACACATCACCAAACACTGGGTATCTTCCCTGGTGATGCTCTGCCTGGTCTGTACTGCAGAATCTTCACCTGTGACACACAGACATCACCAAACACTGGGTATCTTCCCTGATGATGCTCTGCCAGGTCTGTTCTGCAGCATCTTCACCTGTGAGACACAGAAATCACCAAACACTGGGTATCTTCACTGGTGATGCTCTGCCAGGTCTATACTGCAGCATCTTCCCTGGTGATGCTCTGCCAGGTCTGTACTGCATCATCTTCGCCTGTGACACAAAGACATCACCAAACACTGGGTATCGTCCCTGGTGATGCTCTGCCAGGTCTGTACTGCAGCATCTTCACCTTTGACACACAGACTTCACCAAACACTGGATATCTTCCCTGATGATGCTTTGCCAGGTCTGTACTGCAGCATCTTCACCTGTGACACACAGACATCACCAAACACTGGGTATCTTCCCTGGTGATGCTCTGCCAGGTCTGTACTGCAGCATCTTCACCTGTGACACACAGACATCACCAAACACTGGGTATCTTCCCTGGTGATGCTCTGCCAGGTCTGTACTGCAGCATCTTCACCTGTGACACGCAGACATCACCAAACGCTGGATATCTTCCCTGGTGATGCTCTGCCAGGTCGGTACTGCAGCATCTTGACCTGTGACACACAGAAATCACCAAACACTGGGTATCGTCCCTGGTGATGCTCTGCCAGGTCTGTACTGCAGCATCTTCACCTGTGATACACAGACATCACCAGACACTGGGTATCTTCCCTGGTGATGCTCTGCCAGGTCAGTACTGCAGCATCTAAAACCTGTGACACGCAGACATCACCAAACACTGGATATCTTCCCTGGTTATACTCTGCCAGGTCTGTACTGCAGCATCTTCACCTGTGACACGCAGACATCACCAAATACTGGGTATCTTCCCTGGTGATGCTCTGCCAGGTCTGTACTGCAGCATGTTCACCTGTGACACACAGACATCACCAAACATTGGTTATCTTCCCTGGTGATGCTCTCCCGGGTCTGTACTGCAGAATCTTCACCTGTGACTCATAGACATCACCAAAAACTGGGTATCTTCCCTGGTGATGCTCTGTCAGGTCTGTACTGCAGCATCTTCACTTATGACACACAGACATCACCAAACACTGGGTATCTTCCCTGGTGATGCTCTGCCAGGTCTGTACTGCAGCATCTTCACTTATGACACACAGACATCACCAAACACTGGGTATCTTCCCTAGTGATGCTCTGCCAGGTCTGTACTGCAGCATCATCACCTGTGACACACAGACATCACCAAACACTGGGTATCTTCCCTGGTGATGCTCTGCCAGGTCTGTACTGCAGCATCCTCACCTGTGACACACAGACATCACCAAACACTCGGTATCTTCCCTGATGATGCTCTGAGAGGTCTGTACTGATGCATTTTCACCTGTGACACACAGACATCACCAAACACTGGGTATCTTCCCTGGTGATGCTCTGCCAGGTCTGTACTGCAGCATCTTCACCTGTGATACGCAGACATCACCAAACACTGGGTATCTTCCCTGGTGATGCTCTGCCAGGTCTGTACTGCAGCATCTTCACCTGTGACACACAGACATCACCAAACACTGGGTATCTTCCCTGGTGATGCTCTGGCAGGTCTGTACTGCAGCATCATCACCTGTGACACACAGACATCACCAAACACTGGGTATCTTCCCTGGTGATGCTCTGCCAGGTCTGTACTGCAGCATCATCACCTGTGACACACAGACATCACCGAACACTGGGTATCTTCCCTGGTGATGCTCTGCCAGGTCTGTACTGCAGCATCTTCACCTGTGACACACAGACATCACCAAACACTGGGTATCTTCCCTGGTGATGCTCTGCCAGGTCTGTACTGCAGCATCATCACCTGTGACACGCAGACATCACCAAACACTGGGTATCTTCCCTGGTGATGCTCTGCCAGGTCTGTACTGCAGCATCATCACCTGTGACACACAGACATCACCAAACACTGGGTATCTTCCCTGGTGATGCTCTGCCAGGTCTGTACTGCAGCATCTTCACCTGTGACACACAGGCATCACCAAACACTGGGTATCTTCCCTGTTGATGCTCTGCCAGGTCTGTACTGCAGTATCTTCTCCTGTGACACGCAGACATCACCAAACACTGGGTATCTTCCCTGGTGATGGTCAGCCAGGTCTGTACTGCAGTATCTTCACCTGTGACACACAGACATCACCAAACACTGGGTATCTTCCCCGGCGATGCTCTGCCAGGTCTGTACTGCAGCATCTTCACCTGTGACACGCAGACATCACCAAACACTGGGTGTCTTCCCTGGTGATGCTCTGCCAGGTCTGTACTGCAGCATCATCACCTGTGACACACAGACATCACCAAACACTGGGTATCTTCCCCGGTGATGCTCTGCCAGGTCTGTACTGCAGTATCTTCACCTGTGACACACAGACATCACCAAACACTGGGTATCTTCCCTGGTGATGCTCTGGCAGGTCTGTACTGCAGCATCATCACCTGTGACACACAGACATCACCAAACACTGGGTATCTTCCCTGGTGATGCTCTGCCAGGTCTGTACTGCAGCATCTTCACCTGTGACACACAGACATCACCAAACACTGGGTATCTTCCCTGGTGATGCTCTGCCAGGTCTGTACTGCAGCATCATCACCTGTGACACACAGACATCACCAAACACTGGGTATCTTCCCTGGTGATGGTCTGGCCGGTCTGTACTGCAGCATCATCACCTGTGACACACAGACATCACCAAACACTGGGTATCTTCCCTGGTGATGCTCTGCCAGGTCTGTACTGCAGTATCTTCACCTGTGACACACAGACATCACCAAACACTGGGTATCTTCCCTGGTGATGGTCAGCCAGGTCTGTACTGCAGTATCTTCACCTGTGACACACAGACATCACCAAACACTGGGTATCTTCCCCGGCGATGCTCTGCCAGGTCTGTACTGCAGCATCTTCACCTGTGACACGCTGACATCACCAAACACTGGGTATCTTCCCTGGTGATGCTCTGCCAGGTCTGTACTGCAGCATCATCACCTGTGACACACAGACATCACCAAACACTGGGTATCTTCCCTGGTGATGCTCTGCCAGGTCTGTACTGCAGCATCTTCACCTGTGACACACAGGCATCACCAAACACTGGGTATCTTCCCTGTTGATGCTCTGCCAGGTCTGTACTGCAGTATCTTCTCCTGTGACACGCAGACATCACCAAACACTGGGTATCTTCCCTGGTGATGGTCAGCCAGGTCTGTACTGCAGTATCTTCACCTGTGACACACAGACATCACCAAACACTGGGTATCTTCCCCGGCGATGCTCTGCCAGGTCTGTACTGCAGCATCTTCACCTGTGACACGCAGACATCACCAAACACTGGGTGTCTTCCCTGGTGATGCTCTGCCAGGTCTGTACTGCAGCATCATCACCTGTGACACACAGACATCACCAAACACTGGGTATCTTCCTCGGTGATGCTCTGCCAGGTCTGTACTGCAGTATCTTCACCTGTGACACACAGACATCACCAAACACTGGGTATCTTCCCTGGTGATGCTCTGGCAGGTCTGTACTGCAGCATCATCACCTGTGACACACAGACATCACCAAACACTGGGTATCTTCCCTGGTGATGCTCTGCCAGGTCTGTACTGCAGCATCTTCACCTGTGACACACAGACATCACCAAACACTGGGTATCTTCCCTGGTGATGCTCTGCCAGGTCTGTACTGCAGCATCATCACCTGTGACACACAGACATCACCAAACACTGGGTATCTTCCCTGGTGATGGTCTGGCAGGTCTGTACTGCAGCATCATCACCTGTGACACACAGACATCACCAAACACTGGGTATCTTCCCTGGTGATGCTCTGCCAGGTCTGTACTGCAGTATCTTCACCTGTGACACACAGACATCACCAAACACTGGGTATCTTCCCTGGTGATGGTCAGCCAGGTCTGTACTGCAGTATCTTCACCTGTGACACACAGACATCACCAAACACTGGGTATCTTCCCCGGCGATGCTCTGCCAGGTCTGTACTGCAGCATCTTCACCTGTGACACGCTGACATCACCAAACACTGGGTATCTTCCCTGGTGATGCTCTGCCAGGTCTGTACTGCAGCATCTTCACCTGTGACACACAGACATCACCAAACACTGGGTATCTTTCCTGGTGATGCTCTGCCAGGTCTGTACTGCAGCATCTTCACCTGTGACACACAGACATCACCAAACACTGGGTATCTTCCCTGGTGATGCTCTGCCAGGTCTGTACTGCAGCATCTTCACCTGTGACACACAGACATCACCAAACACTGGGTATCTTCCCCGGCGATGCTCTGCCAGGTCTGTACTGCAGCATCTTCACCTGTGACACGCTGACATCACCAAACACTGGGTATCTTCCCTGGTGATGCTCTGCCAGGTCTGTACTGCAGCATCTTCACCTGTGACACACAGACATCACCAAACACTGGGTATCTTCCCTGGTGATGCTCTGCCAGGTCTGTACTGCAGCATCTTCACCTGTGACACACAGACATCACCAAACACTGGGTATCTTTCCTGGTGATGCTCTGCCAGGTCTGTACTGCAGCATCTTCACCTGTGACACACAGACATCACCAAACACTGGGTATCTTCCCCGGTGATGCTCTGACAGGTCTGTATTGCAGCATCTTCACCTGCGACACACAGACATCACCAAACACTGGGTATTTGGTGCTTGGTTTTAAAGTGTTAATCGCCCCCTGTAGCAAGGGTTTGTTTTTTAACAGCGTGCATCATCCCGTGTAGTGAGTGTTTAGTTTTTGACAGTGTACATCAAACGGTGTTTCCAGTGTTTGATTTTAAATAGTGTATATTGTCCTGCGTAGCAAGCGTTTGCTTTACACCACTGTACTTCGCCCTGTGTAGTTGTGTATGATGTTAAACAGCGTGCATCGCCTTGTGTCGCGAGTTTTATTTTCCCGTACAACATAACATAACATGAATGGCAAGAGCAGGCCTTTCAACCCAACTAAACTCGCCAGGTTCTTTATACTATTGTGATTATGTCCCTTCCGGAACTCAATGAATCAATGGTATCTAGCTTTAAGTCAAGTCTGCTATTGAAAACCCCCAAGGTCTCTGCCTCAACATTATGGTCAGGCAAGCTGTTCCACATCAACATTACTCTTCGGGTGAAGAAATATGTCCGAATATCAGTGCAAAATTTATCCTTGGTCAACATCCATTTGTGACCCCTAGTGTTTCGCGAGTGTTTGATTTTAAACAGTGCATATCGCCCCATGTAGCGAGTGTTTTATTTTAAATAGTGTACATTACCCCATGTGTTTGCACTCTGGCCCATCACATGCTAGCCAGTCAACCACTCTCTTTATCTAGAAACCCCCCGACCCCCTTCGGCCCACTTTTAACTAAACACTAATTCTCAAACCCTTTTCCTAACCATACAGATATTTCCACCACCAATTATGCTTCTGTTCAATTCTTTAACTCTTCATGAAGGCTTAGCTGCAGTTGATTGGTCGGCTGGTTCCTGTGGATGGTCTAGCAGAATTGCTTGTGAATGCCTGCTTCTGCGGGAGTCATACAGCCTGTTTCAGCGGGGGGGATTTGGGTACGGTTTGTGACATCGATTAAGGAGGTATTCTGCACTGTCGGCAGAAAGATGAGCATCGATGAGCATCAACCAGAAGGAGAAGTGATAAAAATAGATTGATTTCTTTAATGTAACGTAAGGTTTACATTCAGATCAGATAAGATCCTCTTTAGCTAAAATCACATGGCTTTTCCTCCTCTTACATTGTTCAAATACTCTTTCATCCATCAACATAATTAACTTTTTGATGCATTCAAAACATGCGTGTATGAGAGCAGGAGTGTTTTGGAAAAACAGCATGCCCCTGACAACTTTATCTGCGATATTTCTGACTGTACCTCAGTTTGGACCTCCATCCCAGGACGGATGTGCACTTGCAATGCACTCTGGGAGTTTGCAAATTTAGGCCCTGTCTTGGAGGGAGGACCTTGGACAGCCTTTCACTGTCCTAACTGCAGCAGTTCAGCATCACAATATCAGGAGAGATACGGAGTCGCTCTGCACAGCATCTCTATAAATCATCCTCGAACACATGATACACTTTCTGCTGTCAGTCTGTTTAATATCTCCGAACTCTCTGTTTGCAGAGATATTTCGCTCTGGAGACGAGTCTGATCGGTGAATCTGATGTTTTTGGAGAGGATTACAGATGATGCTCAGCTATCTCAAAACAGTTCTGTCTTGTGTTTCCTAATTGATGGTTCCCATGGCGTTCACCCAAACCCTACATCTTCTTTTTCAGATACCGTAAATCACAGAATGTGAATGCAATTATAAATCCAGTCTGATGTGCTTAGTCTTGGCTCTCTGGGAATATCATGGCCTCTGTAACTCAAGAGCATATCTTCTCGGGTGGTCATGTGACATGTAGCAGACTGGTAATTGGTGGATTATCCTCGTAGTAGTCAGTAGTTCGTCATATAATAAATCTTAATACATGTGGTCTCTTTGGTTGCTTGTCAGCCAAACTCTAGGCTGCGTTCCAATCCAAAAAAAAGCTTGTGTTCCCTCGCCCCCTTATCGAGGGGCGAATCTCCAAAAAATCCCAATGTCAGATGGCTGCCACCTGTAGGGTCGTTCCAATCCAGTTTTGGAGGGAAGGGCGCATTTTTATTTGCTCAAGCCCTGATTTTCCTCCCTCAAACGAAGCCAACAACGAGTATCCCTCCAAGCTTTGATATTTCCCAGAATGCTTTGGTCATCCTCCATCAGTAAAACAATTCATGTCCGCCATTTTTTCTGATGGCAAAAGGAGGAATTATGGCAGGAACTTACCATACAAATGTAAGAATTGTGCTCGAGTAGTGTGTAATTTATGACAGAGTTATATAAAAATAGCAAAGTTTCGAGGTGGGGGACATTGGTTTCGCATTATTTCTAAGCGTGTAACATTACGTTAATTTTTGCTGTAGCTAGCCTATAGCATCCGCGAGGACTGTTGTGGAGTTTATCTTCCCATAAAACAGTCGCTTATATTAGTTTTAAACATTATGGAAGTCTGGAGTCCGGCTAATATGTGACTGCACATATTGGTGGACGGTCCTTTTATATTGCATCTCATTGTGGCTCGAAGATAGTGACTGCAAAGCCGTAAAAAGATCAATATGAACTTGAAGCAACTATCGAGTCTCTACTTTGATTTAATACGAGTTTTATTGTTAAACCGGAATGCAGATACCTCTTTTCAAATTCATATTTCATGTTCTGTTTTGTAACTTTGTTATTGAGACGGTTCTTTTTGTTAGTGACATGGCTTTTGACGTATTATGCTGGCTAGCCAGCAAACCACTACACTGGTTTTTAAATTTGCGAATAGTTTATAAAACGAACAGGCAAATAACTCAGTCGGCTCCATGGTAACACAAACTTCTCCTTGGCGACAAATGTCGAAGTGCGAAAGAAACACGAGGGTCGTTCCAATCCGATTTCCCACAACCCTCCCCTGAAGTCCCCTCCAATGCCCTCCTTCGCTCAGGAAGGGCTTACCCGCCTGCTGCGTCATTCGGAGGGCTCACTCGAGTGGAGGAAAGAAGTGAAGGGAATATCTTATTTCGAACACAGCCCTGGTCTCTCTTCCTCCTCCTTGCCCATTTCTCTCCCTCCTTCCCTTTCTCTCTCTCTCTCTCTCTCTCTCTCGTATGTGTTGTCATCCCTTTAAGTTTACCAAGCAGACAGCAGTCTATTTTTTTTACAGAAAGTTGCGGTGACTGTGCTGCTATATCAAGTCTACGTACTTGTCACTGAAATTACAAGCACCTTCATTCGCTGAAGGGTTCTGAAATGCCGCTCTCACAGGAAAAAAATTACTGTCGCTGAGTGCCAGTGCACAGACCAAATTATAATTATTTTCTGTACTGAATGCAGCCCATTATTTTGTCGCTGTTAGATCGCATGGGGGAGAGAAGCAGTGTCTTTCATTGCCACTCGATTATCACTACAATAGGAAAATGTATTAATAAAGGAAAATGACTGAGGACTAGCTAGGATTAATAAAGGGATGTATCTTTGCCCCCAAATTTTCAGTTCTGGCAGCGGCCTGGAGGATTTCCCTACCTCTGCGGTTTTTTCAGCAGTGTTTTGTCTTGCTGCCTCCAGCCTCCTGTCCAGGTAGGGCGGCCACGGGTATATAAATGAGGGAGGCACGGGAAGAGAAAACTGCTACAAACACAAAAGGAAACACTGAACAGAACTCCAGTCCCTACACTGCCTAACCAGAGCTTACTTAAGCCTACCGCTAGTCTTCGAAGGCTTACCAGGCACGGGGCAGCTTTTAAACACATAACTATATTGCCAAAAGCGAAGACTGAGCGAGCGAATCATGTACCACCTTCGGAAACAGGTTTCCACCCACAGTCACCTCCAAAAATAACAAATGGAAAATAACAAAGCAAAACAATAAAGATGAAGGGATAGTAAAATCCAGCAGGGAACTCTCAAACTAACCAGAGTAACTGAACAGCGTACAGAAGGGCGAGACGAGCGAGTTGTCAGACCAACGAATCAAAGGCAAAGGCAAAAATGAAACTCAAAATGCAAAGAGCCAACGAGTCAACCACAACAATGCAAAGGAACCAAAAACAGGACAAGGAAAGAATCGTAAGTAAAAAAGCAAACCGGTCCGACTCAGAAGACAACAAGATACTCACAGTACAGAAACAATAATTGCATAAGGTCGAACAGCTAGTCTCCAACAGGAGTGCAAGCGACGGCCTTAAAAAGCACCGCCCCGCCCCCGGAAGTGGAAACATTCAATTAAGGCCGAGGCAAAATGAATACGAAGGCAATTGTCATAACGTCCCCACCCTTAAGAGAAAACCTGTGCTCCAAGATCTTCTATTAAGAGTTGCAGCGTGACAGTGCATAAGCTACGATGTTTTCAGACCCTGAGATGTTTTTCCCCTGAGCAATATTGACACCCCTAACGAATTTAGGCCAGTCTCTTATAATTATAGGCTGCTATAGACCCCCTTCGGCTCTTTCAACCCTATCCAATTATGTGGCAGGGTTTAACTCCAGTGAAATTGTTCTTGTGGGGGATCTAAACTATGACTGGTTATCCTCAACTTCAGACAGCCTAAAACGGGTTTGTGACACTCTGAATCTCACTCATCCCATTGATAGCCCAACCCGGCCCAATATTACAATTCCATCTAGATCTTCACTTCTTGATCTAGTTCTGACCAATGTACCTCATAAATATAACATAAGTGTCTTTGCAAATGATCTGAGTGATCTCTCCACCATCCCAGTTGTTAGAAATGCTAAACTCCCTAAGACCAAGCCACGCATTGTGTACAAGAGAGACCTTAAGCACTTTCATGAACGAGCCTTTATCCGTGACCTGTATTATTGTAAATTGGACAGTGTATCCTTATTTGATGATGTGGAATTGGCCTGGAGCTATTTTCATAATGAATTCCTGAATTTAATTACAAAACCCAAGACCAGTGAAGTTGGCACGTTATGTAAATCGTAGATAAAAACAGAGTACAATGATTTGCAAATCCTTTTCAACTTATATTCAATTGAATACACTGCAGAGACAAGATGTTTAATGTTCAAACTGAAAAACTTTTTTTTGCAAATAATCATTAACTTAAAATTTAAAGGCAGTGTTATGCCCCAATTTGTTATTACATTTACAACCCAACAGCAACAGCAAGGGATGACAGACACAGTTTTAAAAACTTAAACACATTTAATGAACAAACAAAGACTTTTAACTAAACTACTATCTACACTACAGACCAAGATTGATTAATTGAAAGACAAACAGAAATATTTACAGTCCCTTTTTGGTGGGGTGGCTTGGTGATGTCCTGGGTGAGGAAAATGCTCCAACACAGGCAAAAATCCACTAAAAGCTTCACAGGTCTCAAACAGAATGACAGGTCTGGTCACATGTATCCTTCTTCTTGCAATTTCTCCAACCCCCTTACTGTCTCAATTCTCCCCCTTATATACTCTTTTGCAGACCCCTCCCACCTTTTAGACTTTTTTTTCTTTTCTCTGGGACTTGTTTCAGACATGCCCGAAACATGCCCAAACCTAGCTCCAGTCTGAGCTTAACAAAAAAAAGGTAAATACTGTCATCCAGTGGCCTATATTCACATTACAGCAGCAACACATTGCAAAAGTTGGCACAGGGGCCCTTTTACCACTGTGTTACATCGCCTTTCCTTTTAACGACACTCAGTAAACGTTTGGGAACTGAGGAGACCAATTTTTGAATCTTTTCAGGTGGAACTCTTTCCCATTCTTGCTTGATGTACAGCTTAAGTTGTTCAACAGTCTGGGGTCTTTGTTGTCGTATTTTACGCTTCATAATGCACCACACATTTTCAATGGGAGACAGGTCTGGACTACAGGCAGGCCAGTCTAGTACCCGCACTCTTTTACTACGGAGCCATGCTGTTGTAACACGTGCAGAATGTGGCTTGGCATTGTCTTGCTGAAATAAGCAGGGGCGTCCATGAAAAAGACTTTGCTTGGATGGCAATATGGTTTCTGGTTTCACCCAGAAATCGGAAATCTTATTAAAAAACAGAGATGCTGCCTGGGCTAGAGCTTGAAAAACAAAATCTGAGAACGATTGGCATTACTTCCGTCAGCTGCGTAATAAATGTACATCGTTGATTAAGAAGGCCAAAGCTGAGTTCTATTTAACAGAAACCACAAAAAACTTGAATGATCCGAAAAAATTGCTCAACATCTTAAAGAAAATCAGCATTTCTAACCAGGCAGCTACCTGGTTTGCTGATTACATGTCCAATAGGAGTCAGTGTGTTCAGACGGCCAACACCACATCATCTTTACTAGAGATCACTAAAGGTGTGCCGCAGGGCTCGGTCCTTGGACCCATTTTATTCTCTATCTAGTACATAAATGATCTTTGTGTCAACTTGTCAAATGCTGCCTCTCATCTGTATGCCGACAACACTTATTTATTGTTGTGCGTCCTCTGTTGCACATGCATTTGAGTTGATACAGTCGGCTTTCAACGTTGTCGAGGCCCGTCTGCAAAGTCTCAAATTGGTCTTAAACGCCAACAAATCAAAAATTATGGTTTTCTCAAAAGCTTCTTCCTCAAATGAAAATAACTCTTCTGTAATAACTGCTGAAGGTAATCCAACTGAGGTTGTCACCAATTACTAATACTTAGGTTTCCTCTTAGATTGTGAGCTTTCCTTCAAACCACATATTGAAAACCTGGTCAAAAAACTCAGGCTAAAGCTTGGTTTCTTTTATAGACAGTGTTTTTACAGTGTTTCTCTCTGAGAGCACGTAAACTGCATTTTACATTTAATTGACGATGGAGATGTGCTGTATATGCATGTGTAACCCCTCTCAATATTTCCAGTTCAATCTCGGCGACAGAAGGAATCACGCCACAACTTCTTTCAGGTTCGCGAAATTTATTTCAGTGCCAGCTCTGTTAGACAAATACATTTGCATGGTCGGTGGTCGGTGGTATAACGTACAATTCAGCTCCAGCTCCGCAGTGGAAATCATCAGCGAGCAAGAGGGCTAGCTCATTACAATGTGATCGTATAGTTTTTTCCAAACCAAATAAAAGTATGTTTGCATTACAGAATGAAAATCTACAAACAAATATGCATTCTGCTGATCCGTGCTACATCTAATCAGATGATCGTATAATTACAGAGATTACCACGAACCCATCTTTTTTCAAGTTAATGTGAAACCTGCAAAATACTAGCATGACAAAGGCTTTTACAGTGTTCTTTAAAACAGGCCAACAACGACATTTTCCCGAAACGAAAATAAAACGTACCTGTTAGACAAATACATTTGCGCGGTATTTCTCTAAACACGAGTACATGAGGCAGAGCAACTAAACGCTAGCTGCAATGGCTACCACACTTAGCAAACACACTTCGCTCGATTAAGCAATATACATATGAGTTGATGACTCAACAACAGTCACAAAACATGACGGGACAATTCATGTCATTCATATTACACTTTAATCCGAGCAAAGTAACTTTTAAGACTTGATATTTGAAACAATTGACGGAGCCGTTTCAGTACGTACCGCAGTGAAAATCATCAGCGAGCAAGAGGGCTAGCTGACGATTTCATTTTTCTATAAATACCACCGCCGCCCGCCACATGGGGGAACCCCAATCAAACAAACATAATGAGCCTTGCACAGATGCAGGCTGAAGAAAAGGGCTTCTACCAAAAGAAATTATAAAGGCTCAATGACCCTCTTGAATATAAATGGAATACCGAATGAACATTGCAATGAATTTTGACGAACTTCAACTATCTATAGTAACCCCGTTACACTCTTCTCCCCTGAATTCGGCAAAATTCTCAAGCACCCCTTAATGCATAAAGGACACCATTAAAAATTAACACCTCGGCGTCAATGAATCCCCTCATATCTCATAAGCAACACTGTGAATGAATAACGCGCATGCAATAACAGCGTGCCCCGTCAAGCCACAAGGCTGTTCAATGAAGAACTCAGGAGGGAAGTGCAGCGCTAAACACTACCCTTCACTGATAACATAAAAGTGCCTATATACACTTTTAAAATACACTCACAAACTCACACTGCTTACCACGACACAGCTTAGAGATGCCGAAGGCAGAAAAGATAAGACAAACCATCCATAGGGAAAGGAGTTCAACGCACTGTGTTAACACTAAATAAAGAACTGGCCCACATCTTCAGTTTATTAGTTTGTGTGCAATTTCTGCCCATTCATAGTCTGAATAAGTCTGTTGACAGGTCTAATGGTACGGCCAGCTCTAGATTTAACTGTTGCACTCCCTGGGCACGGTTCAGACTCAGCAACTTGGAAAATGTCAGACCCAACACACTCTTGGCCAATCTGGCATCCCGGGCCAACATCAAGGATTGGGGAATCCGAAGGTGCTTCCTCAACCATGAGCTCATCCTCTTGAACACAGTCCATCGCACCAGTGGGCACAGGTGGAGTGTTATCATCAGGGCGACCATCTTCACCCTCTATGGGAAGTTGGGAGATCCAGTCCTGAGTACGGGTGATGCTGGTTACAGCACAGCCGGGCTGTGCAAGTTGTTCAGTAGAGAGATCCAAAACTTCATTCCCATTAGAGGCACAGGAAGAAGTCAGAGAGGCACCATCATCAGCCTCAAGCATGACGGGCAAGCAATTCACACAGAGCAGCAGATTGCGGTGCACAACCTTTGTTTGGCCTGAGATGGGATCAAGAATCTCAAAGGTGTGAGTCTGGGGGTTCCTGTTGACCACAGTGTAAACCACATCTGCCCACCGATCAGCTAACTTTCTGTGCCCTCTCTCTCCCTTGTTTGCAAGGAGAACCCTGTCGCCAGGCTCAATCTCCACTCCTTTGACTCTCCTGTTGTATATGTTAGCCTGTCGCTTTTGCTCAGCACTGGAATGTTTCTCCACAAGCACCATAGCCTCACGAAGATCTCTCTTCAGGTCCTCAACATATTGCGGATACATGACCTCATCACTGTCTCTCAAAACAGACTTGAATAAAACATCGACAGGTAGACGGGGAACCCGACCGAACATAAGGCAGAATGGTGGGAACCCAGTAGTCTTGTGAACGGTACTGTTATACATAAATGTCAACGTATGCAACATTTGAGGCCAAACATGTTTTGCTCGCGGTGGGAGGGTACTGATCATATTCCCCAACGTGCGGTTAAAGCGCTCCGCTGACCCGTTCCCCATCGGGTGGTAAGCTGTGGTGCGGGACTTTCTGACACCTGAGACTTGAAGAAGGGCTGCAATCAGTTCACTCTCGAAATTGGCTCCCTGGTCGGAGTGAATTCTCTCAGGAAAACCGTAGTAGCAAAAAAAATTATCCCATAACTTCCGAGCCACCTGTTTGGCAGACTGGTCAGGGCAACAGAAAGCATGAGAGAGCTTAGTGAAGTGGTCGGTCACGACTAAGACATCAATAGGACGGTTCTTGGAGTCCTCTGCTGTCCAAAAGTCGATGCACACTAATTCCAATGGTGCCTGTGTCTTGATGCTCTCGAGCGGCGCACGGCCATCTGGCTCTGGTGTTTTTCTCATCACGCACCTGGCACAACGCCTGATGTGGTCCTTCACGTCTTGCTCCATAGAGCTCCAGTAGAATCTCTGTTTGACAAGGGAGAGGGTCCTATCTTGACCCTGGTGACCTGCGTCATCATGACAACCATGCAGAGCGTCCTCTCTTAGCGACAAAGGAATGACATATTGATGTCTCTTCTTTCTGGTAAGTGGGTCTTTGGATACCCGATACAGGATACCATCTTGTAGCACCAACTTGTCCCACTGCCTCATAACCCTCAGAGCACTCACAGTCTCAGCGGGTCTCTCTCTCCTTGATGGCCTGCGACGCCGCTCAACATAGAACATCACTCTTGCTAGGTCAGCATCTTCCAGCTGTCTGTCCCTAAGGGTCTGTTTGGTGATAGATGGCAACACACCTTGTCTAATGGACATGACACTTTGGACATGATCTACCAGGACCGTGGACCTGATTCTCGCAGCTGTCGCCCATTCCTTATGACAGTCTAAGAGAGCTGACACTTCAGCTCCAGACAGACAGCCAACCCTAGGTGCTGCTGTGCTTGCTGGCACCACCATCTTTCTCGAAGCCCTCTGAGTAGACTGGCGAACATTTGACCCCTTAAAAGCCTCTTGGACGTCCCCCCCAGATAGGGCCTCTGACTCCCTCAAGAGACACTCGTAAGGTTCACTAATAATACGCTCACCAATCCTCATCCCTGCAAAAGGCTGCCTACTTAAGGCGTCTGCGACTACATTCTTAGAACCTGGAACATATCTAAGGTCAAACTCATAAGCAGCTAACTTTGCAACCCAACTTTGCTCGCATGCATCTAGCTTTGGCTTTGACAGAATGTGGGCAAGTGGGTTGTTGTCCGTCCACGCAGTGAAAACATGGCCCTTAAGCCAGTGGCTGAATTTCTCGCAAACTGCCCATTTTAGAGCTAGAAACTCCAAGCGGTGAGCAGGGTATTTACTCTGAGCTTTGTTGAGGGATTTACTTGCGAATGCTATTGGGCGGGCCCGTTCGTCACCTGGAGCAATCTGGGAGAGGACAGCACCCAAGCCATCAGAAGATGCATCAGTGCAGAGGATAAATGGCCTAGAGAAATCTGGGTGAGCAAGCACGACATTAGTTAGTAAAGCGTCTTTCAGTCTCTGTAAAGCTTGGTCACACTCCTGGGTCCAGTCTGCAACTGTCAGTTTTCTGTAAGTCACACGTCTCTGTCCACCCTCTTTTTTTGCTTTGAATTTAGTTTCGGACGTTAACTGGAAGAGAGGCTTAGCCACCTTAGAGCAATTTGGAATAAAACGTTGGTACCACATGACGAGACCAAGGAATGACTTTATCTTCTTAGGACATGGGGTCTCGCCATCAGGAAGCATCAAGCCCAATTTATCCACCTTTGTTATGGCTTCCACCTTAACAGGGTCAGTCCCAACACCACTGCTGTCAATGATGTGGCCCAAGAAGTGCACTGAGCGGCGCAGAAGATGGCATTTCTTGGGGGCCAGCTTGAGGTTGTGTATCCACAACCGTTCAAAAACCATCTCGAGTCTCTTCACAGCTTCCTCCTCATCCGGCGCAAAAACCATAAGATCATCAAGGTAGCAGAGTAAGCTCAAAAACTTTTGGTCCCCAAAAATCATCATCATCATGCGCATGAAACTTGCTGGGCTGTTACACAGTCCTTGGGGAAGCCTGTTGTATTCGTGAAGCCCTACAGGTGAGGGGAATGCAGTAAACTTTTTATGGTCCTCATGAAGGGGGACGTTACAGAATTCAGACGTGAGGTCCATGGTGCTGAACAGTGCATTCCCCCCCAAAGCAGCAAGGCAATCCTCCTGATGGGGAAGAGGGTAGGCATCCTTTACCGTCCGGGCGTTGAGCCAGCGGAAATCGGTGCAGATTCGCAGATCGCCATTCCTCTTCCAGACCAAGACGAGCGGTGATGCAAACTCACTGGTTGACTTTCTGATAATGCCTCTTTCCTCCATTTCGTTCAGCGTCACTCTGAGCTTTTGGTAGTGGGCTGGTGGCACACGTGTGTAAGGGATTTTGAAAGGTCTTTCATCCATTAGGTGGATTTTGTGGACAAAGTCCTTCACTTCGCCACAATCAAGTCTCTGCTTAGAGAAGACATCAGAATATCTCAGTGCAAGTTTGCACATCTCTTTTCGACAGTGATCCGAGACTTCACAAGAGCTAAGATTCAAGTCACTCAACCCATGTTCTCTCAGGGCTTCCTCTATGTTAGACAAGTCAGGGGTCGGTTCTGTTGAGACATGCTGGCTGCTGGACCGAAAACACAACCAGTCAGCAGGCTGGAGATCCTCAACAGCCAGACATGGGGACACATCTGCCAACTTAGCATTCCTCCTCATTGCTATCGGCTTGTCTGTGGGGTTTATGACCTTCATAGGGATCCATCCATCTCCCCACAAGGGAGTCACCACTCTGCCAACAAGAATATTTTTTGGGGCAGAACGAGATTTTGTTGGCTCAACCACCACTGTACAGCCTAGCGATCCACGGCACTTCTCTGGGAGTTTACCCCACACAAGGTGTTCATGACCCGGTGAAAGAGTCACAGCCTTAGCGAGTTTGACAGTCCCCACAATATCAGGCACATCCTCGCCCTTCCACCGATGTACACCAGCGAGCATAGCAAGAAAGTCATCACGCCCTTTAATGTCAGGACCAGTCGTCTCAGAAATCATTTTCCAATACACATCTGATTCCTTGAATTTATGAGTCAAATACTTAATCACATTAGTCCCAATAATGAACTCATCTGTTTGACCGGGAACAACCAGTGTGGGAACAATCAATGTGCACCCATATACTTCAAGCTTCAAATCACAAACTCTCCTAGGATTCACCCTCTGCCCCCCACATCCAATCATAACAATATCCAATTCTTGCTGTCCACCACTGTCTAGGGTGCTAGTGGCAATGAGCCTTTGTTCCACCTCCTCACTCATAGACCATGCCATGGAACCTGTGTCTAACATGGCACTAACAGTATCACATCCATTAATAATCACAGCTGTGTAGAACAAACTATCACTACCTTTCAAACGCTGTGTATTTTGAAGGATGACTGTCTGGTGACTAGGAACACTCTCTCAAACTGACTCATACACTGACCGGAGATCAGCACTGAGGGATTTGCCACTAAGGCCCACACTGCCCCTCTCAAAATGTAGGCCGTCTAGTTTCCCTGATCCAAAGGGGAGACGGGGACAGACCGAGGTGCTGAAGGGGACACGTTAGGGCACTGTTGTTTCATGTGGCCAGACTGGTGACATAAGAAACACAGGTGGAGCAGCCGACAGTGGGCGAAGGTAGAGTGAGAACTGTCACTACAAATACTGCAACCCCCAGGCTCTGAGACCTTTCTCCTCTGGTACGATTGGTTATAAACTTGAGAGGTAAGAGGCTTTGTAGGAGCATTCACACGCGTCAGTACCTCACGAAGCATCTCTGTCATTTTGTCCACACTGTTCCGTATAGAAACCAATTCCACACTACTTAAGGGTTGACCCACATTCTGCCCGTAAGACTGTAACACAATGTCAGGTTCGGATCTCCCTGCATCCTGTACATTATCACCCACCATAGCGACAGCCTGTCTGGCCAACTGATTCGTAACAGGTTTGTTGGATCTGGATTTCACCTCCCTGTGATATTCGTCAATTCGTTCTTGGACCTCCTTAGCAGTCCAACTGTCAACAAGTTTACTTTTAAACACCACAGACAACGATGGCTCATTACAGTGCCTCATAAACATCCTTGCAACCTCGTCGCTGAGGTCCTCTATGCTCCTCCCCTGGCGCTGCAGACACTCTTCTGCTATATCAGCCGCCTTGTTAAGGCGCACCCAGTAATCGACTGGACTCTCATGAGCCCTGGGAAGTGTGCTATAAAAATCAGCAAGCGGCATGGATGAATATGACAGGTCACTGAAATGTTGTTTTAGGATAGCATAGATTGTATCAGGATGTTGCTCAACACTTAGTGATGGGTCACTGCGTAGTCCTATTCGCACTACATCCCTGGCCCTCCCCATCAACCTGCTTAAGATTTCATCAGACTGGTCAGCAATGCTGACACACGTCTTCCTCAGATACACTGACATTAAGTCAATCCATTCATGGACAGAGCATTTGTCAGTCGCCTCACCCCGAAAGATAGGGGGCTCTTTGCTATCTGATTTCAGGGCCATACTTAATTGTGCCAGGTCTACTGTAGTGCCGCTAGCTGGTGCACAGCTACCATCCCTGTTCTGGCAGTTGGCACTCTCCCTCTCTGACAGTAACCTAGCAGCAACTGAATCTCCTATATGCTTCCCCAGTTCTGTGATTAAAACACCCAGATGTTGCAGTGCACTCTCTGTCTCACTAGACTGGTGATGAACAGGAGTGGAAGTGAAGGGGGTCTGAGCAGCCTGATCAAACAACAAACTAGTCCCTCCCTCACCAGTGTTTGCAGGAACCCCTCTATCATAACCCCGAGAACCAACATTACTGGGGGGCGATAGAGAATTAGTGGGTAAGGTCAGTCCTCTGCCAAAACTCACTTTTGAACGAGCATCCATGTCACAAGGCTCTTTGTTGCTTACCTCTGTCCTAGTTACACAACAGCAACACAAATTCAATGAGTGAAATCCTACACATTAACTTTCCTAAAAATTGGAAATTATATTTGCATGCACAAAATGAGGTGCAGTATAGCACTAAGCCAGTAAAAGAAATTAAATACACTTCTGTATCACTACAATCACAGGTAGGATAATTCACATGCAACCATCACTTCCACCACTAAGGTAGCTAAATGTCACATGCGATAGAATTGACTCTTCAAATAAGTCATAAGTGAGCCAAAGGGCTGGGATTCAATGAAACTTCAAATGTTATAAACAAAAAAACAATTTCTGGCTGGAACTTTTCCCAGTAATGGATCATGAATGTCCACATAAATCTTCAAACCGATCCTCCTGCAGCCAGCTGGATGTAGGATCAACAGTAAAGTTGATCACCCGCAGTCACAGGTCACGGCACCAGATGTAACCCCTCTCAATATTTCCAGTTCAATCTCGGCTGACAGAAGGAATCACGCCACAACTTCTTTCAGGTTCGCGGAATTTATTTCAGCGCCAGCTCTGTTAGACAAATACATTTGCATGGTCGGTGGTCGGTGGTATAACGTACAATTCAGCTCCAGCTCCGCAGTGAAAATCATCAGCGAGCAAGAGGGCTAGCTCATTACAATGTGATCGTATAGTTTTTTCCGAACCAAATAAAAGTATGTTTGCATTACAGAATGAAAATCTACAAACAAATATGCATTCTGCTGATCCGTGCTACATTTAATCAGATGATCGTATAATTACAGAGATTACCACGAACCCATCTTTTTTCAAGTTAATGTGAAACCTGCAAAATACTAGCGTGACAAAGGCTTTTACAGTGTTCTTTAAAACAGGCCAACAACGACATTTTCCCGAAACGAAAATAAAACGTACCTGTTAGACAAATACATTTGCATGGTCGGTGGTCGGTGGTATAACGTACAATTCAGCTCCAGCTCCTATACACGTCCGAATAAAGTTACAATTATCATACTGAAATAAATGCTTGACGTAAATTAGCTGCGCGGTATTTCTCTAAACACGAGTACATGAGGCAGAGCAACTAAACGCTAGCTGCAATGGCTACCACACTTAGCAAACACACTTCGCTCGATTAAGCAATATACATATGAGTTGATGACTCAACAACAGTCACAAAACATGACGGGACAATTCATGTCATTCATATTACACTTAAATCCGAGCAAAGTAACTTTTAAGACTTGATATTTGAAACAATTGACGGAGCCGTTTCAGTACGTACCGCAGTGAAAATCATCAGCGAGCAAGAGGGCTAGCTGACGATTTCATTTTTCTATAAATACCACCGCCGCCCGCCACATGGGGGAACCCCAATCAAACAAACATAATGTGCCTTGCACAGATGCAGGCTGAAGAAAAGGGCTTCTACCAAAAGAAATTATAAAGGCTCAATGACCCTCTTGAATATAAATGGAATACCGAATGAACATTGCAATGAATTTTGACGAACTTCAACTATCTATAGTAACCCCGTTACACATGCCCCGCCTAAAAGCTCTGGACACTGTATACCATTGGCTGTGGTCGCCTTACACATCATTGTCAACTTTATGCTGAGTCTGGCTGGCCGTCTTTGAGCGCTCAGAGAGAAACACGTTGGATGCTTATAATCTATAAGGCACTCTTCGGTTTGGTCCATTCTTATTAATGTTTTCTCCTCCGCAGGGCAGAAAGCCGTTATGCCTTACGGTGCAGTGACTTCTTTTATTTGAATATTCCACGAGTTCGAACTGAACTTGGTAAAAATAAGCATTTAGTTTTGCTGCCCCGTCCTCTTGGAACAATCTTCAGGCCAATCTAAAAATGTCTGAACTTGTATCTTTTAATGTTTTCTGTCGTCTCCTAAAAGATCAACAGGAAACATCCTCTGAACAGTGCCTCTACTTTTTATTTTCTGTCATCACAACCCCTTTGCACTTTGCTTTTATTAAAACTTAGAAAAATTTTGTCTCTTCAAGATGCTGAAAAATTGGTTCACGCATTTGTGTCTTCTCGGCTGGACTATTGCAATGTCTTACTGTCTGGTTGCACTAGCTCAGCCTTGAAATGTCTTCAATTAGTGCAGAATGCTGCAGCTAGGGTTCTGACTAGGACTAAGAAACATGATCACATTAGCCCGGTGCTCAAAAATCTTCATTGGCTGCATGTAAAATTTAAAATTGAGTACAAAATATTATTACTAACTTACAAAGCTTCAAATGACTTGGCCCCGGAATATCTTTGCAGACTTCTTATTCCTTACTCCCCAACAAGATTACTTCGTTCACAAGGTGCTGACTACTTGAAAATTCCAAATATGTCTAGAATTACACTTGGAGGCTGAGCATTCTCTTACAAGGCACCAATTTTATGGAACAATCTCCCAAGACAAATTCGGGCTTCGGACACACTCTCTTTCTTCAAGAGTAGGCTGAAAACTTACCTTTTTAGTCAAGCCTATGATTAGTTCATGATTAGTTATGTGTTGGCTCTGGTGGGACTGACTACAACCTTGATTTATGATATGTTCACGATATTGGAAGCCAGTGTTATGTAAGTCCTTGTGGAACCGGTGGCACTGAGCCTGCATTAACGGTGCCAGTGGGGCTTGCTACAGCCTTAGTCACTGGGGAGGTCCATATGGTACTGGTGTACTGTTAAGCAAATCCATGTGGAACCGGTGGCACTGAGCATGCATTAACGTGCCAATGGGGCTTGTTACAGCCTTAGTCACTGGGGAGGTCCATATGGTACTGGTGTAGTGTTAAGGAAATCCATGTGGAACCGGTGGCACTGAGCATGCATTAACGTGCCAGTGGGGCTTGCTACAGCCTTAGTCACTGGGGAGGTCCATATGGTACCAGTGTCTAGAAAATCTTAAGTGATCTTCCTGGAATAAGTGTATGCAGAGACTGCTATTTTGCACCATGGTTGCTGTTTGACTCTGAGGCCGTTATCCTATGCTGAGACCGCTATCAAATTGTGAGGCCGCTTTCTGACACAGAGGATGCGATTTTACAATGAAGATGTTATCTAACACTGTGATTGCTATCTAACTCTGAGGCCGCTATGTTACACTGAGGATGCTATCTTACACTGTGACTGCTACCTACCTGTGAGACCGATATCTTACACGGAGGTTTCCATCTTACAGTGAAGATTTTAATTGACACTGAGGCCTTTATCCTATGCTGAGACCGCTATTAAGGAGTGAGGTCATTATCCTACACTGAGACCCCTAACTGTGAGGCCGCTATCTTACGTTGGATGCTATCTTACGGTGAAGATGTTATCTTATGCTCTGACCACTATCTAATTGTGAGGTCGTTATCTTACACAGAGGATGCTACCTTACTCTGTGACCGCTATCTAACTGTGAGGACGCTATCTTACACTGAGGATGCTATCTTACTCTGTGACTGCTACCTACCTGTGAGACCGATATCTTGCACGGAGGTTGCCATCTTACATTGAAGATTTTATTTGACACTGAGGCCGTTATCCTACGCCGAGACCGCTATTGAGGAGTGAGGTCATTATCCTACACTGAGACCCCTAACTGTGAGGCCGCTATCTTACGGTGGATGCTATCTTACAGTGAAGATGTTATCTTATGCTGTGACCACTATCTAATTGTGAGGTCGTTATTTTACACAGAGGATGCTACCTTACTCTGTGACCACTATCTAACCGTGAGGACGCTCTCTTACATAGAGGATGCTATCTTACACTGTGACCGCTATCTAACTGTGAGGTTGTTATCTTACATAGAGGATGCTATCTTACTCTGTGACTGCTACCTACCTGTGAGACCAATATCTTGCACGGAGGTTGCCATCTTACATTGAAGATTTTATTTGACACTGAGGCCGTTATCCTACGCCAAGACCGCTATTGAGGAGTGAGGTCATTATCCTACACTGAGACCCCTAACTGTGAGGCCGCTATCTTACGGTGGATGCTATCTTACGGTGAAGATGTTATCTTATGCTGTGACCACTATCTAATTGTGAGGTCGTTATTTTACACAGAGGATGCTACCTTACTCTGTGACCACTATCTAACCGTGAGGACGCTCTCTTACATAGAGGATGCTATCTTACACTGTGACCGCTATCTAACTGTGAGGTTGTTATCTTACATAGAGGATGCTATCTTACTCTGTGATCGCAATCTAACTGTGAGGGCGCTATCTTACACTGAGGATGCTATCTTACTCTGTGACTGCTACCTACCTGTGAGACCGATATCTTGCACGGAGGTTGCCATCTTACAGTGAAGATTTTATTTGACACTGAGGCCGTTATCCTACGCCAAGACCGCTATTTAGGAGTGAGGTCATTATCCTACACTGAGACCCCTAACTGTGAGGCCGCTATCTTACGGTGGATGCTATCTTACGGTGAAGATGTTATCTTATGCTGTGCCCACTATCTAATTGTGAGGTCGTTATCTTACATAGAGGATGCTATCTTACTCTGTGATCGCTATCTAACTGTGAGGGCGCTATCTTACACTGAGGATGCTTTCTTACTCTTTGACTGCTATCTAACTGTGAGGACGCTCTCTTACACAGAGGATGCTATCTTACTCTGTGACCGCTATCTAACTGTGAGGGCGCTATCTTACACTGAGGATGCTATCTTACTCTGTGACCGCTTTCTAACTGTGAGGACGCTCTCTTACACGGAAGATGCTATCTTACTCTGTGATCGCTATCTAACTGTGAGGGCGCTATCTTACACAGAGGATGCTATCTTACTCTGTGATCGCTATCTAACTGTGAGGGCGCTATCTTACACAGAGGATGCTATCTTACTCTGTGACCGCTATCTAACTGTGAGGGCGCTATCTTACACTGAGGATGCTATCTTACTCTGTGATCACTATCTAACTGTGAGGACACTCTCTTACATGGAAGATGCTATCTTACTCTGTGATCGCTATCTAACTGTGAGAGCGCTATCTTACACTGAGGATGCTATCTTACTCTGTGACTGCTACCTACCTGTGAGACCGATATCTGGCACGGAGGTTGCCATCTTACAGTGAAGATTTTATTTGACACTGAGGCCGTTATCCTACGCCAAGACCGCTATTAAGGAGTGAGGTCATTATCCTACACTGAGACCCCTAACTGTGAGGCCGCTATCTTACGGTGGATGCTATCTTACGGTGAAGATGTTATCTTATGCTGTGACCACTATCTAACTGTGAGGTCGTTATCTTACATAGAGGATGCTATCTTACTCTGTGATCGCTATCTAACTGTGAGGGCGCTATCTTACACTGAGGATGCTTTCTTACTCTGTGACCGCTATCTAACTGTGAGGACGCTCTCTTACACAGAGGATGCTATCTTACTCTGTGACCGCTATCTAACTGTGAGGGCGCTATCTTACACTGAGGATGCTATCTTACTCTGTGATCGCTATCTAACTGTGAGGGCGCTATCTTACACTGAGGATGCTATCTTACTCTGTGACCGCTATCTAACTGTGAGGATGCTCTCTTACACAGAAGATGCTATCTTACTCTGTGATCGCTATCTAACTGTGAGGGTGCTATCTTACACTGAGGATGCTATCTTACTCTGTGACGGCTGTCTAACTCTGAGGACGCTGTCTTACACAGAGGATGCTATCTTACACTGTGACCGCTATCTAACTGTGAGGGCGCTATCTTACACTGAGGATGCTTCCTTACTCTGTGACCGCTATCTAACTCTGAGGACGCTCTCTTACACAGAGGATGCTATCTTACACTGTGACCGCTATCTAACTGTGAGATTGTTATCTTACACTGAGGATGCTATCTTACTCTGTGATCGCTATCTAACTGTGAGGACCCTCTCTCACACTGAGGATGCTATCTTACACTGTGACCGCTATCTAACTGTGAGGGTGCTATCTTACACTGAGGATGCTATCTTATGGTGAAGATGTTATCTCATGCTGTGACCACTATCTAATTGTGAGGTCGAATGCTATCTTACTCTGATTGCTATCTTACTGTGAGGATTTTATCCAACACTGAGGTTGACTGGCTCAGTTGTTTTTATTTTGTGTGATTTCCGCAGTAGATGTGGGTGATGTGCATGGTTTTCTGATAGCCCCACAGTTGGATTGATCTTTCTGTAAATTCACATTCATGCCTGTAAGCAATAATGTAAAATCTACCATATTAATGTTTATGCCTCATTTTGCATAAATGAATGAACTTAAAATCCCATGACAGATCTGGGGTAACAGCACTGCTTGACCACTCTGCTATTGAGAGGCCCTGGTATTGCACTCCTTTAATTACTGTCCACTGTGAACTGAATCTGCCATCATTTGATTAAAATTCACAGTAATAAAGCAAATAACATATACTTTATCATTACATCATTTCTGTGGTGTTTTTCCCAGCAGACAGAAACTCCGCAGTTCTAGGGGGTCCAGCCCTGCCAGTGGCCAGTGCAGCTTCAGTCTGAAATCATTACTACGCTAAACAGGCTTCTCTGTCGGAAACAGTGAACAGAGTGAAGGAAATGAAATTCCTGTTATGATAGGAGATCTCGTCTTGAGTCATCTTTGGTCATTATGCACAAACACGATGCTCTGCTCTGTCTCTCACTTTGCGTATTACTTTGCTAACTGGAGTTGGCAACAAACTAAGCTGTCTGCAGCGCACCACCGCATTACTGCATGCAGTGAGCTTCAGCCCTCGGCAGTGCACACAGTGTTCCTGTGCACTGCAAGCCTTTACTCATGGAGCCATGAGCACCTGAGATAAAACAGCCTCTGATGGTGTCATCGCTGCTCGTTTGTGCTCACTCATTAGCTCTGGCATCCAGGGGATTTTGTTGTTGTTGTTGTTAATTGCTCATTTATAATTACTGTGTTCTTCATGATGACTGAAGACATGGTTTTAATGCCTTATTTAAAGGGCAGTGATTTAACATTCACCCGCTGTCAACATCTATTCTCAATGATACTCTCGGCAGAACTCTGCAATAGTTTCTTTTTTTTTGCCGTTCGTTGTTTTGACTGATAGTGTGTTCAGGTATAATGTGTGAAAACATGTCTGTCTGTAGAGTTTGTGTCCATCTGTTATGTTCAGGACTCTGTCTCAGTCCCGATGGTATGAAATCTCAGGTGTGCCCCCAAATTCATTCCCTGGACTTCTGTTCAAATCCGGCAGGGAGAGTTTTTTCAGTCATGGGCTTTCTGAAGCAGGATAACCTCAGCTGGACACTCTGGAAGCCTGTGGGATGTGTCCCGGAGCTTCATCCTACGTCTCTGGACATTGAGATATTCCTGGTATGGCTGATTGTGAACCCGCACGGACACGAGCCCGTCAGGTGCCAACCTGCAGACTCCGACGCGGTGTTCTCCTGGTCTCCTTGGGGGTTCATGTGTTGAATACCTGCTACTCTAATTTCTTCTCCAAAGCTACTGAAACGGCTGGTTGATGACGGCGTTTTTTCCCTCTCTCCGTCTCTAAGGTACTTTAACGTGTCTCCCTGTCTCCAAATCCTCCGAATAGAGATTGAAAGTTCTCCTGGGTGCCGGCCGTGGTCACTGTGCCAGCAGTCAGCACAAACAGAGCATTATTGCTCAGTTATGGCTCTCCGCAGACGCAAGGGTGGCGCAGTGTGCAGCTGTATGATGGTGGGTTTGAATCCGGACCTGGGAGTTCCGTGTGGAGTTAGCATGTTCTCCCTGTGTTTGTGTGGGTTTCCTCCGGCTCTCTCCCACAGCACAGGATTATCAGGCTCACTGTCCTGTAATATTTCTGACAAATAACTGATATGCTTATTTTTGAAGATATTTAAAGGAGAGACGACTGCTTCCATGGTCTCAGGAGGCAGACTCACACTGGGCCAGTAGCTCGGCAGTGATGTCTATCTGCTGAACTACAAGTTTATTTGGTCTCTAGTTTTCTGCAAACTTTTGCAAACAGTTACACAGAAAAAAGTTACAAAATTATTGAGCATAATAAATGCTGAGGGAAATTAACAAACTTTCTTACTGGAGAATCTGAGAAATTATACAAAAAAGAGACTTTCTAAGACAAAGGCAATGAAACTGAATTCTGTCTGCATTTCGCCATCACATTTTAGGAAAGGAGATGTTGAATGACTAAAAAGAGAGCCTGCTAAATTTGATTGTCTCCAAAAATTGGAATTTCTATATCACAAGAAGCATAATTGCACCTCCACAATGAAGTACTTTCTCCAAATGGGGTAAATGACCTGTGTGATCGTATGAATCCTCTAAGTGTTAAACAGGAAATAAAAGCGTCTGAAAATTCAGGATGAGCAACAGTTTTCAGTAAGAGAAAAGTACCTCAGGACTAAATATGGGAGCTTGGTGGAAGCTGTATGAATATTTAACAGCATTGCTATTTAAATGGTCTCAATTATATATGCATATTGCCTGATCTAATTCTGTGGCAAACACTTGTCCCAGTGGTTGGACATTAGCCCATTTATTGTATTTAATGAAGGCCGGATATTCTGATACTGTTATGCAGTGGTTCTGAAATTCCCTCCTGGTGCCCCCCACTGTATGCTGGTTTTTTAAAACCAGAACTGCAGTAAGGATTTTAACAAGCTGTTAATTTGTTTTAATTAGGTGTATTTATGTAAATATCCACCTTGGTATATATTGTAAGTATTGGCAGAGGGAAACAATTTAACCAAACATTTAATCAACATAAATAATCAAAAGGTTCCTCATTGGTGAAACTCTTGACAGATGGTGGCAAAACCCAACAATTTACTTGGCAAACAATGGAGTCACACCTGTTGTGTTTTCTGTTGATTTTATTTGGTTCAGGCAGGTTATTTCGGAAAAACTCAAAACACCTGTTTTCAGAAACCTAATTTGGAGATTATTGATTTTCCCAGAGTCTAATTTGATCTGTTTAAAAATGTTTTCACCTGAAAATCCTAGCAATATTGAAAATTCAGCACAATATGTTCAATATGGTTTTTATTCTTCATAGCAGAATGGATATGTCCATCCAAATGTGACTTTCGAGTAGTTATTTACCATCTTAACATGGAATGCAGCTAATTAAGACAAAGTAACAGTTTGTTAAAATCCTAGAATTGCAGTTGTTTCGGGAACAAAAACCAGCATACACAGGGGGGCGCCAGGACCGAGTTTGAGTACCACTGCTGTGATGTGTGATGATGAGTAGAGCTGCACTCAAAAAAATGAAACCCTATGAAATGTTAGATTTACTGAATAATGTTTTGACAGCTGGTTCCAAAAAACTGAGTTAAGTACATTCCACTCAATGCAATTAATTAAACTGGCCAAAAATGTTAGAAGTCAAATAAATGTTACGCAAAGCTACTGCGCAGAACCAGTTGACATGACATATTATTAAGTGAATCTAACATTTCATAAGGTTTTATATAATTGAGTGCACACGTTATGTAAGACTCAGGACATGCAGATGAGCCCCTGGGACCTGACGTACATCGGGCTCTCTGAGACGCCCGGCCCCATGATTATTTGGCGACATGTCAGGTGAGTCACGACATCCTGCAGAGGGGCACTGCTGAGGTATTGCAGACTCCCCAAAAAATACTGATTTATTTAGTTTTCCATGAAACTTGGCTGTTGATAAAGCTTTTTTAATGAAACAGGCATGAATATGCCGTAAGCAGCACAAACTTCCTGTGGAAGCAGACACCTCTCAGTTTCAGGAAAACGGAATAAAACTTGTTATGGCCCCAATTTGTTATGACAGTCGGACAGCAAGGGATGACAGACAAAATTTCAAAACTTAAACCAATTTCATTGAGCAAAGACTGACAACTAACCTAAAATTTATACTACTGACCAAGATTGACATATAAAAGATGAGATGGGGTTGCTTGGTGATGTCATGGGACAGGGAAATGCTCCAACACAGGCGAAAATCCACAAAATGAGCTTCACAGATCTTGAAAAGACTGACAGGTCTGGACAAATGTATCCTTCTCCTTGCAATTTCTCCTACTACTACTCTCTCAATTTTCATCTTTATATACTCTTTTGCAGACTCTTTTTTGCACAGAGAATAGAAGTGGCTGGGTGAGTGACAGGGAGAGCAGGATTTGGGGAGTAAGATGGAGGATGAGTGGCGGTTTGGGGGAGAGCAGGGTTTGGGGAGTAAGATGGAGGATGAGTGGCGCTTTTGGGGGAGAGCTGGAGATGGATGGAGGATGAGTGGCGGTTTGGGGGAGAGCAGGGTTTGGGGAGTAAGATGAAGGATGAGTGGCGCTTTGGGGGAGAGCTGGGGTTTAGGGAGTAAGATGGAGGATGAGTGGCGCTTTGGGGGAGAGCTGGGGTTTGGGGAGTAAGATGGAGGATGAGTGGCGCTTTGGGGGAGAGCTGGGGTTTGGGGAGTAAGATGGAGAATGAGTGGCGCTTTGGGGGAGAGCTGGGGTTTGGGGAGTAAGATGGAGGATGAGTGGCGGTTTGGGGGGAGAGCTTGAGATGGATGGAGGATGAGTGGCGGTTTGGGGGAGAGCTGGGATTGGGGAGTAAGATGGAGGATGAGTGGCGGTTTGGGGGAGAGCAGGGTTTGGGGAGTAAGATGGAGGATGAGTGGCGGTTTGGGGGAGAGCAGGGTTTGGGGAGTAAGATGGAGGATGAGTGGTGCTTTGGGGGAGAGCTGGGGTTTGGGGAGTAAGATGGAGGATGAGTGGCGCTTTTGGGGAGAGCTGGGGTTTGGGGAGTAAGATGGAGGATGAGTGGCGGTTTGGGGAGAGAGCTGGGGTTTGGGGAGTAAGATGGAGGATGAGTGGTGCTTTGGGGGAGAGCTGGGGTTTAGGGAGTAAGATGGAGGATGAGTGGCGGTTTGGGGGAGAGCTGGGTTTGGGGAGTAAGATGGAGGATGAGTGGCGGTTTGGGGGAGAGCAGGGTTTGGGGAGTAAGATGGAGGATGAGTGGCACTTTGGGGGAGAGCTGGGGTTTGGGGAGTAAGATGGAGGATGAGTGGCGGTTTGGGGGGAGAGCTTGAGATGGATGGAGGATGAGTGGCGGTTTGGGGGAGAGCTGGGATTGGGGAGTAAGATGGAGGATGAGTGGCAGTTTGGGGGAGAGCTGGGTTTGGGGAGTAAGATGGAGGATGAGTGGCGGTTTGGGGGGAGAGCTGGAGATGGATGGAGGATGAGTGGCGGTTTGGGGGAGAGATGGGCTTGGGGAGTAAGATGGAGGATGAGTGGCGGTTTGAGGGAGAGCTAGGTTTGGGGAGTAAGATGGAGGATGAGTGGCGGTTTGGGGGAGAGCTGAGTTTGGGGAGTAAGATGGAGGATGAGTGGCGGTTTGGGGGAGAGCTGAGTTTGGGGAGTAAGATGGAAGATGAGTGGTGGTTTGGGGGAGAGCTGGGTTTGGGGAGTAAGATGGAGGATGAGTGGCGGTTTGGGGGGAGAGCTGGAGATGGATGGAGGACGAGTGGCGGATTGGGGGAGAGCTGGCTTTGGGGAGTAAGTTGGAGGATGAGTGGCGGTTCGGGGGAGAGCTGGGTTTGGGAGGTAAGACGGAGGATGAGTGGCGGTTCGGGGGAGAGCTGGGTTTGGGGAGTAAAATGGAGGATGAGCGGCGGTTCGGGGAGGTAGCTGGAGATGGATGGAGGATGAGTGGCGGTTTGGGGGGGGAGCTGGAGATGGATGGAGGATGAGTGGCGGTTTGGGGGAGAGCTGGGTTTGGGAGGTAAGACGGAGGATGAGTGGCCGTTTTGGGGAGAGCTGGGTTTGGGGAGTAAGTTGGAGGATGAGTGGCGGTTCAGGGGGGGAGCTGGAGATGGATGGAGGATGAGTGGCGGTTTGGGGGAGAGCTGGGTTTGAGAGGTAAGACGGAGGATGAGTGGCGGTTCGGGGCGGCAGCAGGCCAGCTAGTTTCTGGTTAAGCGAGCAGGATGGGTTTGATTACACACTTACGTCAGACTGACTCACTCACTGATCTGATGGTCTATCTGAGATAATGAGGAGGATCCATCATTCAGTCGCTGTCCGTCATTAGACCCGAGGGTGGGTGAGTGCGTGTCTGTGCGTGTGTGTGTGTGTGTGTGTCTTAGGGGGAGAGTATACGCGCGCGCCTGTGTGTGTGTGTGTGTGTGCAGGAGGTGTGGCATTATGTGTGTGTGTATGTGTGTCACAGGGGGGGCATTATGTGTGCATGTTGTGGTAAAGGTGTGCATACATCTGTGAGGAGTGTGTATGTGCGTATGCAGGTTTGCATGCGTGTCTCTGCAGAAGGAATGTTGATGGGAGTGTATATGTGTGTGTGGGTTTTTATGTGTATGTGTTGGGTCGAGTGTGTGCGTGTATGTGCGGAGGGAGTGTTTCTGTTTGTGTCTTCGTGTGAATGTGTGCGTATCTGGGGGAATATGCATATTTGCGACGTTAGGTTTGTGTGTGTGTGTCTGTATAGCAGATAGTGTGGGCGCATATTGGGGAATATGCATTGAGTGTGTGTGTGTGTGTATAGGTAGGAGTTTGTGTGTTTGTTGAGGGCTGTGTGTTACTTTGCTTAGTAGATGAGTGTATGTCAAATTCATCTGCTGAATTCAAACCTGTGGAGCTTCAGGTAGGACTTAGTTATGGAGGCTCAGAGCCGGGGCAGATCCGGGGCGGAGGAGCCTGCTATCTGGGTTAGCATTTTTGTACCCACCAGTGGCTACTGGTGAACTGGCAATAGGGGAAGCTCAAAAACATCCCTTAAAAATAATGATTGGACATGAACTGTTTTAAATCATTTAACAAAATTCTATTTGATTGAACTCCAAAAATCCTAATGATTATCATGTGTTGTAAGTTCTACTTGTCAAGTTGTGAACTGGTGATAGCTTGACCGCAGTTAGACAGAGCACTGATAATTATTGCAGTTTTCAATTAATTAAATTATCTTTGCAAAAACTATGAAAACTCTCAACATTATCAGGTGTGGCCAGTTTTCATTAATGACACATATCAACTCTCACGCATTCGGATTTCTCGTGCTTTCCTTTACTCATGGGTTTGAAAATTCTGCGCTCAGCGGCTCGTGGGGCGCGTGTGCATTGGTCTGCGAGGCTCATGCAGTCACGAGACTCCATTCTTTTTTTCATCCTTAATCGCTGAATGTAGAAGGAAATGTCTGGCGCGTTTCACAGCTTGTTATTTAGTTAGCCTCGCGGGCTGTCCTGCGCCATTCGCGAGCCACTCATCCACAGAATTCATGAAGACATGCTGATATTTACGTCTTCATTTATGTGCAAAAGAAACGCCTCAATTTTGTGAAGCAATGTATAACAACGCTATTGAAATACATTTCATTTTCATTTTACCTATTAGTCTGAGAAACTTCATGATCGAGAAAAGTAAACTGCGACAGGTTTAGGTCATTCAGCACTGACGGGTGAGGATTGAGCGTCCCTTTGCAGCAGCCGACGCACCACCTGTGGTACCCAGTACCCACTACTGTCATTTATGCTCGAGTGGCGTTTATGAATAGCAACTGGCGAGGAGTGGGACCGCTCCCTCGGTTAGTGGTCGGTCGATCTCTCTCTCACGCTCCAGTCACATTTCAATCGTACTCACTATATGGTGAGTGGAGGGTGAATGTGAGTGTCGTTTCTGAATAGGGGCCTAAGGGTGAAAGGTAAGCAAGCAGACCAGAAATAAAACACCGTGCCAATGCACTGAACTGCAGGTACACTGCCCAAGGCACGAAACAGAAGTTCACACTCAACAAGTGGCTGAAAAGATCTAAACTAGAAAACAAAAACTTAACATAACTAACCGACGGAACAAGAAACACTGGGAGATTTAGACTTGGGTTGATCAAGACGTAGGCGCAGCAAAACACAGGACTCGGGATTGGCTGAAAGGAAACACTCGAGGAGGCACAGGAGCTGAGATTTCACAATGTAGCCCAAAGTTTCGTCTGAAGAGCTCTCCGCTCCTGCCCGCTGAAATACACACGGAAGGAGGCGGGGACTCGGAAGGCAATCTCAAGGTAAAAAGAACACATGGGATTAAAGCTATTCTTACCTTTTCTTTTGTAATCTTAAAATGCTCCTAATAAGCATATGGCTACATTTTATTTCTGATAAAAGTCTGACCAATCATTTTCTTCGGTCCAAATAAAATGAATTACTGAGCTTCCTGTCTGTCATCCGTTGCTGTGCCCCTTCCAGTTGCCTACCGCTGTCACCGCTTGCGAGTCGCGCGCCACTCTGGCAGAGCAGCAGAGCGGTAGAGACAAAGCAGGAAGCTACTCAACGAAGTTAGCCTGCAAACAAAGCAGCTGCGACTGCTCCTGATTTAATGACTCACGTCACCGGGACAATTCTGGTGAGGTAAGACGTTATATCAGCAAGAAACTACATATGAATTCTGCTGCAACACGAAGCATCTGACTGAACATACAAACAGGCAATGAAATGCTATAATTACTAACATTAATGGTAGTTCATCAGACACTACGAGGGAATTTTATTTTATACCACATATAGAATTGAATATTATGTAATTACTGTTGGTTAGTTTTCACTAAACGGTGCCTCTGAATCTTACTTCATTGCCCCGTTTCAAGATGCTTTCACACCGGATGCAAAACGAATTTTTCGTACGACAGATTACATTCAAAGTCAATGCAAAGACGCGAATGTGCGCGAGATTCGCGTCTTTGCATTGACTTTGAATGTAACACACGAAGCGGAACCGTAACACAGGAGGCAGAACCATAACACATGAGGCACAACCGTAACACAAGAGGCAGAACTGTAACACAGGACGCAGAACCATAACACATGAGGCAGAACCGTAAAACATGGGGCAGAACCATAACACACGAGGCAGAACCATAACACATCAGGCAGTACCGTAACACACGAGGCAGAACCGTAACACATCAGGCAGAACCGTAAAAGACGAGGCAAAACCATAAAACACGAGGCAGAACCGTAACACATGAGGCAGAACCGTAACACATGATGCAGAACCATAACACACGAGGCAGAACTGTAACACATGAGGCAGAACCATAACACATGAGGCAAAACCATAACACATGAGGCAGAACCATAATCCACGAGGCAGAACCGTATCACATGAGGCAGAACCATAACACACCAGGCAGAACCATAACACACGAGGCAAAACCATAACACACGAGGTAGAACCGTAACACACAAGGCAGAAACCTTACCAAATTAAGCCGAACCATAACACATGAGGCAGAACCATAACACACGCAGGGGTGGTCTACTGAAGTGCTTGAGCTGTTCACATTTTAAATAAGCCAAAACCTCGGCATTTAATATTGTTGAATACGGAATAAATTCTTAAGGGTCCATGTCAAATGTCCGAACGGCTCCCACTTGACCACTGCAGATTTGGCTGAAAAAATTCCAGCACGTACATTCACCTCCTAATAGGAGAAATCCAAAATTTTAGTTCTGAACTCCTGATAGTTTTGCAACTAAGTTCCAGTCCTTTTTGAACAGCAACTTCTGAGGAGCCACTTTCACATGGCTATATCTAGAAAAGTATTTCAGCTAAGTCCTTCAAATTTTCAGGGGTGAAAATCTGCTATATGGAATATGGACTTATGAATGTGTCCCCTTGGTTCATCATACAATGCCGTGAAAAAGTATTTGCTCCCTTCCTGATTTCTTATTTTTTTTGCATATTTGTCACACTTAAATGTTTCAGATCAGCAAATAAAGTTTGATATTAGACAAAGACAACCCGAGTAAATACAAAATGCAGTTTTTAAATGGTTAATTCATTTTTTAAGGGAAAAATGCTATCCAAACTTACCTGGCCTGATGTGAAAAAGTATTTGCCCCCTAAACCTGATAACTGGTTGTACCAGCCTCGGCGACAAGAACTGCAATCAGGTGCTTGCGATAACTGGCAATGAGTTTGAATTTGGCAATTGATGTGGAGGAATTGTGGCTCGCTCTTCTTTGCAGAATGTTTTAATTCAGCCAAATTGGAGGGTTTTTGAGCATGAACGGCCTGTTTAAGCTCATGTCACAGCATCACAACGGATTTAAATCCGGACTTAGGCTGCTTCAAACCTTCAATTTGTTTTTTTTTAAGCCATTCAGAGGTGGACTTGTTTGTGTGTTTTGGATCATTGTCCTGCTGCATAACACAAGTGCGCTTGAGCTTGAGGTCACCAACTGATTGTTGAACATTCTCCTTCAGGATTTTCCGGTCGAGACCAGAATTCATAGTTCCATCAATGACGGCAAGTCATCCAGGTCCTGAAGCAGCAAAGCAGCCCCAAACCATCACACTACCACCACCATGTTTCACTTTTGGTATGATGTTCTTCTTATGAAATGATAGGTTAAGTTTTAAACCTGATGTAACCGGATGCACACCTTCTAAAAAGTTTAACTTTTGTCACGTCAGTCCACAGAATATTTTCCCAAAAGTCTTGGGGATCATCAAGATGTATTTTGGCAAATGTGAGACGAGCCCTTTTGTTCTTTTTGGTCAGCAGTAGTTTTCGCTTTGGAACCCTCCCATGAATGCCATTTTTGTCCAGTCTCTTTCTTATTGTTGAATCTTGAACACTGACTTTAAATGAGGCAAGTGAGGCCTGCAGTTCTTCAGATGTTGTTCTTAGTTCTTTTGTAACCTCCTAGATGAGTCGTTGATGCGCTTTTGGAGTAATTCTGGTTGGCCGGCCACTTCTGGGAAGGTTCACCACTGTTCCAAGTTTTCTCCATTAGTGGATAATGGCTTTCACCGTGATTCACCGGAGTCTCAAAGACTTATAAATGGCTTTGCCACCCTTTCCAGACTGATAGACGTCAATTTCTTTGTTTCTCATCTGTTCTTGAATTTCTTTTGTTTGCAGCATGACATGTTGCTTTTTGAGATCTTTTGCGTACTTCACTTTGTCAAACAGGTTCTATTTAAGTGATTTGTTGATTCAACAGGTCTGGCAGTAATCAGGCCTGGGTGTGGCTAGTGAAATTGGACAAAAATTGGAGTCTTTTTTAATTTACTTAACTTCGTCCACTACCTTATTTTGCTCACCAGATGTCACTGTACTGCATTTTGTGTGACTAACATTTCTTAAAGATGTTATGGTTGGTCATAATTATTGTAGCCTATATCATTTGTTTTTCTGATCATTAATAGTTGGGTCGTATGTCTGAATGTATTTGAAAAATGCACACAATGCATTTGTACATTGATGAGAGAGCAGAAGTGCATCAAAGATCAGAAGATCTTAATGTTTCGTGTTATGTCTTCTGCAGCAAATTAATGCCGAAAACTGCATTTTTGAGGCGTCATCCTTCAGACCCTGACCAGAGTCTGTTACACTGGTGCCGTGGCCCTTGGGATCTTCACATCAGCTTGATCCTCATCGCCGTGGATGTTGCGCAGCCGTCTTGATCTGCCTTTCAAGCATTTTGTATGGTCAGGGTTATAGAACATTGTGGTTCATGGACTCTTAAAATTTCATAAGTGTTTAATACTGTTATTGATTGCTATACTGTTGCATATATTGTCTTTCTGTTCAACTTTTATTTTGCCACATTCTTGTTTCTATGTAAGGATACACAACGCTGGTGCATTTAACAGTCATAAGTTACTGGCAATGGATGAGTATGCTAGTCCTAGGTTGCCGAAAGGTAGGGGTGTTTGGTTCAGCCATGTTGCTGAGAATGGGGCTGTGGGGCACTCGGCGTCTACATCTGAGACTTGTGCAGATACACCGTTAGGTCAGAGCCCAAGTTGCACTCCGGTTAGTGGGGTCACGAGGGAGAATCCCCAAACTTCTATGCCCCGCAGTGACATTGATGTCATTCACCAGCTCACTGATATGGTCGGACAGTTGGGCACTCAGATAGGTGAATCTATAGTTGCGAAGCTAATGTCAGCAGGTGTTGTTGACATGAATAGTAACCACCAGACCACCTTTCCTACACAGAACAAAGATAGTAATGTTGCCAGACATGATATTCCACACATGACAGTTTGTGTAAAGTCTGATAGAGACATCCAATTATTCAGAGGTGACAACACTGACAAATACTCAGTCCAGGATTGGATTGACATGACTAAGACTTACCTCCGAAAACATGAGATTCCTGTGTGTGACTGAGCGGAAGAAATCATGAGCCATTTGATGGGCAAGGCGAAAGATGTTGTAAGGATTGCCTTGCGTAGTGATCCAACACTTGATGTCGAACAAAAACCTGAGCTGATATATAATTTCCTTCTTCACTACTTTGGCGAAGCCCCATCATGTCTCCCTCTTGCAGACTTTTACGCTACCCTGCCCAAACACAGAGAAAATCCTGTTGACTACTGGATAAGGCTTAACAAGGCAGCTGACATGGCTCTTGAGGGCCTGCGAAGGCAAGGGAGGCAAATGGGGAACATGACTGATGAGGTGGCTCTCATGTTCGTCAAACACTGCCCTGACCAAGAGCTTTCCTGCATATTGAGCTGTAAGCCAATCCATGAATGGACTTCACGTGATGTTCAGTTAAGAATTGATGATTATCAGAGAGAGTTAAGAGCAAATGGCAGAACTGCTTATGCTGCACACGGTGCACAGTTAAAAAGCCACATCGCCACTATCACATCTGATCAGCCTAGTAATCCATTGTGTAGCCCAGCAGTGGTTGAGGCGGGCCACTCTACAAGCTCCTCAACTTCCTCATCCCATGAGCAGTATCACACTCTCAGTCCCACACCCTTCTTTCCCCAAGGCCAGCGTTATGAGCTCCAGAACCCTCATTTTTCTTCAGTATCTGCTCCTGTTCAGAGTCAAACCCCCCTACCAGTTGTGGCTCAAAATCTCCAACAGTCAGATAAGAGACTTCTTAATCGTGTGGTTGATATGTTTCAGGAGATGATGGAGAAAATTCAGCAACGTATCACTTCTCATCCAGCTCGAGGTAGGAGGCCCCAGACGCGCCCCTCAGGACGGACGGCCCAGAGAAGCTGATTGCAAAGTTTGCAGTGACTTGAGCCACACCACCTTTTCCCACTTTATGTCTGAGAGACTGTGTTTTGTCTGCCTCACCCCTGGTCACACTAAATTGAACTGCCCCGCTAATAGCTCCTCCCAAGCTCGGCCTGAGGGAAACTAGATGACCTGTGTTTGGAGGGAGGCAGTACGGGTCGCATCAGAAACTCCCACATTGATGATACGTCTGATGCTGAGACAGCAGTGAGAGGTTCATGTAATGATTCTGCAGTTATTGTTTTTCAGAACATACACCGAGTTGGCAGCAGTGAGAGTCTTTTCTACACACTTGTAGAGATAAGCAGGACAGTGAAAATGGCTGGGATGTTAGACAGTGGTTCAATGGCCTGTAGTATGAGTGAAGCAGCTGAGGTGAAACTGAGGGGGGCTGGCGTGATAACAAATCGAGACCAGATTGATGTGAATGTGGTCCTTGTTGGGTGTGGCGGACTTCGTGTGAAGCCTAAAGGTGCCTTTGAGGTGGAGATGGAAGTGTACGGCTGTAAGATGTTGGTTCCAAAACTTGTTGTTCCAGGTCAGCATGAGGAGTTGATACTCGGGACTAATGTTATTAAGCACATCTTACTTCAGTCCAAGTCAAAACGGTCCCATTGGAAGACAGTGCCCGGCCCCTGCCCAAACGGAGACCCAGAAACTGAAAGTTTTCTGTCGATGCTCTCTGGTCTGAATCACTGGAAAGGTGTAGATGTTCTAGACAAGGTTGGGACAGTAAGGTGTACCTCAGCGACCTGTCTTGAGTCTGGCCGTGAATATCTCTTGTGGGGAAAACTTCCCAAGAATGCTGCAGTATCACCAGGCAGTACCGTTATAACTGAGCTCACATCTTCACGCTCAGCTCCTAGAGGTGTTTTGGTTGCCAAGATTGTAACTACACTTTGGGCAGACAGGTGGGTGCAAGTGAAACTGATCAATACATCTGACAGACCTGTGCTTTTAAGGCGTAATGCGAAGCTGGCTGACGTCTACATCTGTGTGGCGCTTGAAGACATGGATGTCGGTGAACGCTAAGAAGTTCCCGTAGTCAGTTGCACTCAATTATTCATGGCACCTACACAAGATGCAAATTCTGCCAAAGATAATCTCAGGTCAGTAGGGCTCAGTGGTGTTGATATTGAGTCAAGTGAAGTGTCCGAGAACTATAAGCAGAGAATTGCTGGCCAAGTTTTGCAGTATGAGGATATACTTTCACGCCAGCATCTTGACTGTGGAGAAGCTAAAGGCTTTGTACATCGCATACACCTGTCAGACAACAAATCATTCAGGCTCCCATAAAAGGAGAGTGCCATCTAGCCAGTATCAAAAGTTACGCCAGGTGCTGACTGAGATGGAGGAAAAGGAGATTATCAGAAAATCAACTAGTGAATTTGCATCTCCGTTAGTGCTAGTGTGGAGGAAAAATGGAGATCTCTGCATTTGTACAGACTTTTGCTGGCTAAACAAGAGAACCCTGAAGGACGTCCATCCGTTTCCTCACCAGGCAGATTGTTTAGCAGCACTGGGAGGTAACTGTCTTTTCAGCACAATGGATTTAACCTCCGGATTCTACAAAACCCAAAACCAGTGAAGTTGGCACGTTGTGTAAATCGTAAATAAAAACAGAATACAATGATTTGCAAATCCTTTTCAACATAAATTCAATATAATACACTGCAAGGACAAGTTACTTAATGTTCGAACAGGTAGACTTTGTAATTTTTTGCAAATATTAGCTCATTTGGAATTTGATGACTGCAACATGTTTCAAAAAAGCTGGCACAAGTGGCAAAAAAGACTGAGAGAGTTGAGGAATGTTCATCAAACACTTATTTGGAACATCCCACAGGAGAACGGGCTAATTGGGAACAGGTGGGTGCCATGATTAGGTATAAAAGCAGCTTCCCTGAAATGCTCAGTCATTCACAAACAAGGATGGGACTTAGTGAACAAATGCGTGAGCTGATTGTCGAACAGTTTAAAAACAACATTCCTCAACGAGCTATTGCAAGAAATTTAGGGATTTCATCATCTATGGTCCGTAATATCGTCAAAAGGTTCAGAGAATCTGGAGAAATCGCTGCACGTAAGCGACAAGGCTGAAAACCAAAATTGAATGCCCGTGACCTTCGATCCCTTAGGCGGTACTGAATCAAAAACCGACATCAGTGTGTAAAGGACATCACCACATGGGCTCAGGAGCACTTCAAAAAACCACTGTCAGTAACTACAGTTCGTTCCTACATCTGCAAGTGCAAGTAAAAACTCTACAATGCAAAGCGAAAGCCATTTATCAACAGCACCAAGAAATGCCGCCTGCTTCGCTGGGCCCAAGCTCATCTAAGATGGACTGAGGCAAAGTGGAAAAGTGTTCTGTGGTCTGACGAGTCCACATTTCAAATCGTTTTTGGAAACTGTGGACGACGTGTCCTCCGGACCAAAGAGGAAAAGAACCATCCGGACTGTTATAGGCGGAAAGTTCAAAAGCCAGCATCTGTGATGGTATGGGGGTGTATCAGTGCCCAAGTCATTGGCAACTTACACATATGTCAAGGCACCATTAATGCTGAAAGGTACATACAGGTTTTGGAGCAACATATGTTGCCATCCAAGCAATGTCTTTTTCATGGACGCCCCTGCTTATTTCAGCAAGACAATGCTAAGCCACAATCTGCACGTGTTGCAACAGCATGGCTCCGTAGTAAAAGAGTGCTGGTACTAGACTGACCTGCCTGTAGTCCAGACCTGTCTCCCACTGAAAATGTGTGGCGCATTATGAAGCGTTAAATACGACAACGGAGACCCCGGACTGTTGAACAACTTAAGCTGTACATCAAGCAAGAATGGGAAAGAGTTCCACCTGAAAAGCTTCAAAAATTGGTCTCCTCAGTTCCCAAACATTTTCTGAGTGTCATTAAAAGGAAAGGTGATGTAACACAGTGGTAAAAAGGCCCCTGTGCCAACTTTTTTGCAGTGTGTTGCTGCCTTTCAATTCTAAGTTAATGATTATTTGCAAAAAAAAAAAAAGTTTCTCAGTTTGAACATTAAACATCCTGTCTTTGCAGTGTATTCAATTGAATATAAGTTGAAAAGAATTTTCAAATCATTGTATTCTGTTTTTATCTACGATTTACATAACGTGCCAACTTCACTGGTTTTGGGTTTTGTACAACATGACACTTCATGAGGATGATAGGAAGTATTCTGCCTTTACAACTCCCATGGGCCTGTATGAGTACAATCGTCTTCCGCAGGGCCTCTGCAACAGTTCAGGGAGTTTTATGCGAATGATGACGAGCATTTTTGGTGACCAAAACTATCTGTGTCTCTTGTGTTATTTGGATGATCTGTTAGTATTTGCACCAGATGAGGAGACTGCCTTGTTGCGCTTAGGAATGGTGTTTGAGAGGTTGCGTAGCCATAACTTGAAGTTGGCCCCTAAAAAGTGTGTCTTTCTCAGAAGGTCTGTTAGGTTCCTTGGCCACGTTATAGATGAGCATGGTGTTTCAACAGACCCCAGCAAGGTTGAGAATATAACAAACATGAGAAGTGCTGACCTTATGGAGCCTGATGGCGTGACCCCATCCCAGAAGAAGATAAGATCCTTCTTGGGGATGATAAATTACTACCAACACTTCGTACCCAGGTACTCTGCCATTGCCAAACCACTGTTTGATCTGCTGAAGGGTGTAAAAAGGAAAGGGAAACATCAAAAAAAGTTTTGTTCATCTGATTGGAGACCAGAGCAGGAAAGGGCTTTTGAGGACCTGAAAGCTTCACTGGTTAACAGTGTTGTCCTAGTCCACCCTGATTTCACTCCCTCTTTCATGTTGTCGACTGATGCATCTCTAGATGGCATAGGGCCTGTGTTGTCTCAGATTCAGGAGGGTGAGACACGAGCCAGACCCATTGCTTTCGCTAGCAAGTCATTGTCACTGACCCAAAAGAACTACCCAGCTCACCGGTTAGAGTTTCTGGCCTTGAAGTGGTCAGTCTGTGACAAGTTCAGTCATTGGCTGAAAGACCATTGGTTCACAGTCTGGACGGATAACAACCCACTGACTCACATTTTGACAAAGCCAAAGCTCGACTGTTGTGAGCAACGCTGGGTAGTTGGCTAATTATGACTTTGATATTAAGTATGTCCCGGGTCAGCAGAATGTTGTAGCTGATGCCCTGAGTCGTGTGCTGTTTGTCAAGGAGAATGTTGGCCTCAGGCTACTTGCTGAACCGTATGCGGGTCTTCTCACCGAAGTCAAGGACATGTCAAGTTTTTCAGTCCAGAATGCCTTCCGTTCATCTGGTGGTCACAGGAATCCCTCACCTGAGAGGGATAGTGCCCAGTCCATGTGCAATCCACTGCATATGTACACCCAGTCTATTGCTATGGAGGATGTGTCTGCTGTATTGCAGTCACTTGTTGAGTGGGATGCTGGCCCAACGACTCGCGCTGTCGAGGAATTGCAGTACCTGCCCCAGTTAATTCCTCCTGGACAGGACGCTTTACCTGCTTACACCGAAAAGGACCTTTGCGATAAGCAGTTGGAGGACACAACTCTTTCCCGCGTACTTTACTATGTTTAAAGGCATCGGAGGCCTTCAGACCCGACCAGAGTCCGTTACATGAGTATAATTGTCAGTAAGTGTTAGTCCACCATCAGTGTGTCATCTGCCTCGGCGCGCACCACGCTCACCGAGCATTGCAGTAGCAGCCAGTGTGCACAGTGTGCGCTGCACTCCCCATGCTTATCCAGGAGAAAAGAGTGTCTCACTTCTCAACTAATGTGCCTCCAGACAAAGCCATTAGTGAGCTAATCAGCGAGCCCTCTGACTCTGAGGATGATGTATTGGGCCTGGGCAGACGCCCAGAGCCCCTGCATGAATGGGTGCCGCCGGAACTGAGAGACGACTGCCCAGTCATCCTGGAACTGGTGGCCATCCAGTTGGGTGTGCAGTTGTCCTCTACTCCTTCCGAGCCCATGAGCGACCCCACTAAACCGATGCAGGTCAGCGCATACAAGAAAGAGCGCATGGGAATCTCCAGCAAAATTCTCACTCCCAGCTGTGCGGTTTCCTTCCACACAGCTGTGGCAGGCTGGATGACTGAGTTCCTCGACAGTGCCTCGTCTGTAGATGCACAGCTGTTAAACCACCTCAGGCTGGAGCCCACAGTGTGGTCCCAGCAACGACCCCTCCCGCTCAGACGTGAGCAGAAGGCTAAGTTGGGAGACAAGATGTTCATTGGCAGTGCACAGGCAGCATCTGCCATGACTATTGTCAGCTTCACAGGAAATGCTCTGGCAGAGCTGTCGCTCCTCCACGCCCGTCGGGAAGGGGACAATATGGCTTGGCAGGACGCCCACCGGCTCCCTGGTGTGCTACTCCGTGCAGCCCAAGCGGCCTCAGTGTGTGTTGGGCGGGTCATGTCTCTGGCAGTAGTCTCCCTGCGTCAGATGTGGCTCATCTCTAAAAGAACACTAGAGGGCACCACTGCTCAACGCGCCACTGTGCCCATCCTCTCTGTTTGGTCTGCCACTCAACGCTGCCATACAGGAGCATGTGGAAAGGTGTTCGTCCAAAAACCAGCCGCAAACGCTAATTTCCATGGTCACTCCTGCCGGCGGGAAGATGCGTCCCTCGGCTGCGAAGAGGAGGCTGCTCCCCACTGCTCCGTCCTGCCTTCTGCCAGTCCGCGAGCCTGGTGCACAGCCTGAGATGCCTCCCCGTCTGGCAGAGTGATATGGGAAACAAGCGGGGAAGTGACGACCTGCTACAGCAGTATAATGTGGCCCCCACCGCGACAAATGGTGGTGCGCAGGGATGTGCATTTCTGTTTGTATCTGTAACATCTTAAATAAAGACGATACCTTGTCACTAAAAGCGCAGCCCAATTGGCGTCCCCACCCTTACACTGAATATGTCAGACGCATACAATCAGTTAAGCACACCATTCCTGAGAAAGTTCCAGCCGGTTGTTTTCTGACCCCTCAGAAAAAAATCCTCCACTCCTCCCCTCATAACGTCAGGATCCACCATCGAAAAACTGTCAAGAAGAGCGTGTTCGGGGGCAAATGCGGACTACGTAAATGAGCCACTACTGGCGCCATTTTCCAGTGAGCCTGTGATGGTTACTGGAACGCAGTTTTCATCCAGGTCCGTGTCACTTTTGACTAATACGAGTGCATACAAGTGCAAGTAACCACATTGCTGATAGCACAATGGTTAGAGCAGTAGAATATGGCATGGGCAATCTGGGTTTGAATCCGGGGTGTGTTGTGTCTGTCCAGTACAATTACCTGTTTATTTGCAAACACGAGTGTCTTCATTTAATGAAGGCTGTTGTGGGCAACACAAATATCAACATTCTTTTGCTGTTTTTTCCGGAATTTCCAGCGCTTCCCGCACAGGAGATTCTGCTCGTCCCTATCAGAGATGGCCCCCCTTGGGCAGGGGTGGGGTTTCTCCCTACATCCCCAGGGGTGGAGAGGGCCTGTATCAGCTTTCAGGATTTCATTATGAGCACCCCCTGCTCTCAAGCGCGCCCACAGTCAAAGACTGCAAGTGTGGCGACAGCTGTGTTATTCACCCCCGTGGCTCAACAGAACGTTAAGCCAGGGCCACTCACTCCAATTTTCAAGGACACCCCCCCTTCCAGGGTATTCTCGAATCCTGTTTCCCAAGAAGTCAGGAAGGATGCGCCCCATACTGGATTTATGGGTGCTCAACGGCTACTTAGCACACAAGCCCTTCAAAATGCTGACAGTCCAGCAGCTGTTGAAAGCAGTCCAGCGGGGCGACTGGTGTGTATCAGTCGACCTGAAGGATGCATACTTTCATGTGGCTACTTGGCGTCGCCATCAAAAATTCTTCCGCTTTGCCTTTCTGGGTTCTGTTTTTCAGCACTCCAGATTGCCTTTTAGGCTTTCGCTCTCGCCCCACTCTCCAAGTGTGTGGACATAGCCTTGGAACCATTGCGGAGGGGGGGATGTAAGTCCTACACTACTTGGATGACTGGCTCCTTCTGGCCAACTTGCCAGTTGAAGCCATAGAACAAGCAAAGCGCCTGATTCTCCTCATATCGCAGCTGGGATTTGCTAAAAATTGGGAGAAGAGCATGGTGACACCTTTGCAGACCGTGGTATACCTGGGATTCACCTTGGACACGGCATTAGGGCATGCACACCTGTCCGACGAGTGCCGCAGGGTGTTGCTGCAGCTGGTACAATGGGTAATATCATCCCAGAAGGTGTCAGCACTGACGATCATGTCATTGCTGGGCATGATGTCGGCCGCTCACGTGGTGGTACCATTGGGCCTTCTCCACATGTGGCCCCTACAGATGTGCTTTCACTGTCTGAAGCTGAGTCCATGGCACCGGAATCTCCGCATACTCACTTTGATGCAATCGGTGATGCCCAGACTGATTTTCTGGTCTAGTGTGGAAAACTTGACCCGAGGGCTTCTGTTGGGCCAGCCGGCGAGCTCAATCAAGGTCTTTTAGACTTCTCCCTCCAAGGCTTGGGAGGGTGTGCAAAGGCTACACTTCATCTGCAGAGGGTAACTCCCCCTACCCACTGCAAGCCTTCGTACTCTTTCATAATAATGGCCACTAGGTGGCAACCGCAAGTCGACGAGGACTGAAGACCAATCAGCGCTGAGCTTATAAATGCTTACAAAGACAAAATGGCAGAAACGTGTAAACAGTGAACAATCTGCGATGATCATGGCAGAAAATACTCCAAAAAAAAGGGTAAACCGTTGTGCCGAAGGGCTTTCATGCTTGTGCGTGGTATGTCAGTGCGATATAAGATTAGGAACCACGTGGGTCGCCTGGAGCCAATGATAAACGATGTGTTAGATTCTCAGCTTAAAGCAGGATGAGTGCACTGATTGGATGGTTGTGATTATGTGACCTCGTGGCCTAGTGACTCTTATAAAAGAGTACGAAGGCTTGCAGTGAGTAGGGGGAGTTACCCACTGCGGAAGGAGTGTAGCCAAGGCCAGTCGGTCAGGGGCCGGTGGGACTCAGAGGAGTCCCGGCATATAAATGCCCTGAAAATGGTCGCAGTTTCGAATGTCTTGGTTCATTTCCTGGAGCTCCTACAGGCACAACATGTCCTGGTGAGGAGCGACAACTCCAGCGTGGTAGCTTACATTAACTGTCAAAGTGGGGTGCGGTCAAGGACGCTTTGCGCCCTCGTGGGGAGACTGCTGCAGATCCACCTCGGGTCTCTGAGCGCATGCTACATTTCCAGGGCCTTGAATCAGGGAGCCCTCATGTTGCGGGGTGGGCCCATGCCGGGAGAGTGGTGTCCGCACCCTTGCATTGCTCAAAAGGTGTGGGCCCAGTTTGGCCTCGATGTAGCGGATCTGTGCGCTGCCAAAGAGAACACTTTGTGCCCCCTTTGGTGCTCACTTAGGGTGGAGGATGACCCTCCACTGGGTGTGGATGCCTTAGCCCAGAAGGGTTGGACTCAGCAAACATTTCCCCCGACTTCGCTGATTCCACCACTTCTGCTGTGAATCAGGAAGGAAGGCCAGACGGTGATATTGATAGCTCCAGATCGCCACAACTCTGGTATCCGGAATTTGTGTCTAGTACCCTCCCCATGGTGGACTGGGCAATTTCACAGGCAAAAGGAAATATCAAGGCCCCGCCCATCCTGCGTCAGCCTCGAAAGGCTTGGCTCCTGAGAGGCAGTGGTTAGAAAGGTGTGGTTTTTCCGCAAATGTCATTGCTACCATCCAAGGGGCCAGAGCGGCTTCCAAAGTAGCGTCGTATGCAACACGGTGGGGACTGGTTAGTGCAATGCGTGTAATGTCGACCCTATGATGTCTCCTATTACCATCATCTTGACTTTCCTGAAATCTCTTTTGGATTCTGGCAGGGCTGTGTCCACTGTTAGAGTGTATGCAGCCGGTATCTCTGCATGTCATGAAGGAACACTGAGGGCTCCTGTATTCACACACCCCCATTAGCGGTGATTTTTAAAAGGCACTCTGTGGCTGAGGCCACCGTGGCGGGTCACAGTGCCGCAGTGGGATCTCCATGTAGTCCTCGATATTCTTTGTAAGCCACCATTTGAGCCATTCGACAATGTTTCCATGCAGCTTCTGTCCTTGAGGACAGCACTACTGGTGGCGCGGTCTTCTGCAAAGAGAGTTAGTGACTTGTATGCCTTGTCAGTAAGCCCTTCAGTTCTAGGACTGTGATCTTTGAGGCTTTTCATCCTCCGCCTCATACTTCCGAGGAAGATAGCAGGCTTCACTTGATTTGCCCAGTAAGGGCCTAAGCCAGCTATGTACACCGTACATCGGCAAGTCATAAGACGGAGCAGCTGTTCATCTGTTATGGTGCAGCTGCATCGGGACAACCTGTATCGACTCTGGGGTCTAGCTAACTGGCTATGCGACTCTATCTCTGAGGCTTACGTCACTATAGGAAGTACTGCCCCAACGGGGCTGCCTGCTCATTCAACGAGGGGTGTGGCAGCCTCTGCGGCCTTGTATAGGGGTGTTGCTGTTGGTGACATCTGTGCTGCAGCCTCCTGGTTGTCACCATCCCCCCTTGTTCAATTTCATGTCAGGGATATGGTGGCTGGTTCCTTGTCTGAGGGTGTATTAAATGCAGCTCAGGGCAAGGAAAAGGACCGAAATTGATGCCAGGAAACCCCCCCTCCTACACACGAGGACAGCTGGGCGGGAAGTCATCTAGGCTCCCCCCTTTGTTGCACTAGTGGAGCTGCTTGAGGGCGGAGCCCATACGAAGTATAACGATAGTTACTGGGTTTGTAACTCCAGTTATACGAGTATGGGCGGAGCCCTCTAACCACCGTGGCACAGCTGTTGCTTCTTCGGGGCTTCAGTTTTTCCATAAACAGGAGTTGAATGAAAGGGGTCTCACCATTATATAGCCAGAAGGAGGTTAGATATGCAACTTTCTTCAGGCGGGCTGCTGCACAGCAAGGGATTGACTCTAGCGGAGCTGTTAGGTTAGCTGTTTTCTCCAACTGCGAAAAAGCACATTAAAAAACCCAAAAAACAAGTCTAACATTATGAAAATCGGACGATAAATGGCCAACATAGGTGAAATGACTGTTCTGGAGGGTCCTGAAAGGGAAATAACCCCCCAGATAAGGAGTGGGGGGGGTCTGAAAATTTGAACCCCATCATTTTCTGACCGTCTGGTCCCTATTAAAGCCAAAACAGCAAAAAAATCAATTTTAGCACAAAAATCCGACGGGAGCTTTCTTGACACACCATACCGCACTATATAGACATTTCAAATAATCTTTTCTCATTTAAACAATTTAAATGATCATGAAGAACATGCTTTGCTTCCAACCCCAGAGTAAAGAAAAGAGTGAGAAGTCCGGAGTCATAATCGCTGGTGAAAATGATATCCATACTATAGAACCAAGTGGAGTAGGCATCCAGTAAAGAAAAGTGTGAGAAGTCCAGAGTCATAATCGCTGGTGAAAATGATATCCATATTACAGAACCGAGTGGAGTATGCATCCAGTAAAGAAAGGTGTGAGAAATCCAGAGTCATAATCGCTGGTGAAAATGATATCCATACTACAGAACCGAGTGGAGTATGCATCCTGTAAAGAAAAGTGTGAAAAGTCCGGAGTTATAATCGCTGGTGAAAATGATATCCACACTGCAAAACCGAGTGGAGTATGCATGCAGTAAAGAAAAGTGTGAAAAGTCCGGAGTTATCATCACCGTAACTCATGTGAAACAGATAAACCTCCATGCACAAGGACTTCAGTTCCACATGAGTATCTCTCACACATGCGTTGATTGAGTAATTGCTGATTACAGCAGGGGAACGTAAATACTCACTAAAACTCAAGCCGAATGCCTGAGAGTTGACGGGTGTGCGTTATTAATGAAAACTGGCAATACCCGATGATGTTAAGAGTTTTCGGAGTTGTTGTAATGGTGATTTAAATGAATGATTGAAAACAGGTCATGACCAATCATTATTTTCAAGGGATGGGTTTCAGCCTGCCCTATCGCCAGTTCTCCAGCCGACACGGCTGTGTAGGTATGTGCTTGGGGAAATTTGATTGTGTTGGTCGTGGGGAGTGTATGAGTATGTGCAGTTCACAATGTGTGTGGTGGGGAGTGGTGTGTGTGTGTGTGTGTGTCTGTGTGCATGTGTGTGTGTGCACGTGTGTTGGGGGATGGTAAGAGAGGCAGTGTAACGCACATAGGCCACATGGCCCGACCAGTGTGACCTCATCCATCACCCCCCACCATAGTGTCCTACACTAATCCCATTGTCAGCAGCTCTGGGGGTCATGGCAGCACAGAGGTGAGAGGTGAGGGGTCAGAGTTGGGGTCAGAGAAGCAACATAATAAAAGCACTAAATTATCATGAACTGTTATCATTTCTGTTAACTGGCATGAGCTATGAGCATAGTGATTGGCTCACTCCAGCCAACATCATACAGCCCACTTTTTAGCACCAGCTATGAGAACAAGATGCTTTCTGACATCCATGACTATAGTATACAGGTAAGACTATTTTTGCTTTTCATTTTCATTAGAAAGTGGTGTGTTTTGTTTTCAAAAAGATGCTTAACACATGTAACATGATCCCCACAAGTCATATTCTTAAAGTCTTGTTTCTTTTCAAAAATGGACTTGTGCGCTTCTGGAAATCAACCGTTCAAGTGTCTCAGTGTCCAGCTGCTTTCATAACACTTACTCTCAATTAACAATATTTATTTTTTTCAATTACTTTTTGAAGCTTTTGTTCTAACTCTTCTGTCGTTTGAGTCAGTGGGTGGTGAAAACATTCCCGTGTGTGTGTGTGTGTGTGTGTGTGTGTGTGTTGCTGCTGCCTGTTTTCTCAGACATCAGTACTTATAGTAATGTTACGGGATTGCTGCAGTCTCCTGGATTCATCTGCCCTGTCATGTGGAAACAGCAGTTCACTGTGCAGGGAAAACAAGGCCTGATGGTTCCCCTTTCCTCAGGTTCCACAGCTTCAACGGAGCACTAATCACTGTCGTCTCCATGAATGAAGCACTAATCACTATCATCTCCGTGAACAAAGCATTAATCACTGTCATCTCCGTGAACGAAGATTTAATCACTATCATCCCCGTGAACAAAGCATTAATCACTGTCATCTCTGTGAACGAAGCATTAATCACTGTCGTCTCCAAGAAAGAAGCACTAATCACTATCATCTCCATGAACGAAGCATTAATCACTATCAACTCCATGAATGAAGCGCTAAACACTATCATCCCCGTGAACAAAGCATTAATCACTGTCATCTCCGTGAACGAAGCATTAATCACTGTCATCTCCGTGAACAAAGCATTAATCACTGACATCTCCGTGAACGAAGAACTAATCACTATCATCTCCATGAACGAAGCATTAATCACTATCAACTCCATGAATGAAGCGCTAAACACTATCATCCCCGTGAACAAAGCATTAATCACTGTCATCTCCGTGAACGAAGCATTAATCACTGTCATCTCCGTGAACAAAGCATTAATCACTGAAATCTCCGTGAACGAAGAACTAATCTCTAACATCTACATGAAAGAAGCACTAATTACTATCGTCTCCATGAACGGAGCACTAATCACTATCATCTCCAAGAAAGAAGCACTAATCACTATCATCTCCATGAACGAAGCATTAATCACTATCAACTCCATGAATGAAGCGCTAAACACTATCATCTCCATGAACGAAGCACTAATCACAATCATCTCCATGAACGAAACGCAAATCGCTATCATCTCCATGAACGAAGCTGTAATCACTATCATCTCCATGAATGAAGCGCTAAACACTATCATCTCCATGAACGAAGCACTAATCACAATCATCTCCATGAACGAAACGCAAATCACTATCATCTCCATGAACAAAGCATTAATCACTATCATCTCCATGAATGAAGCACTAATCACTATCATCTCCGTGAATGAAGCGCTTATGACTATCATCTCCACGAACGAAGCACTAATCACTATCGTCTCCGTGAACAAAGCACTAATCACTGTCATCTCCGTGAACGAAGAACTTATCACTATCATCTACATGAACAAAGCACTAATCACTTGTAGCGATTATCCCCGATTACTAACAAAGACAGCGCCCTGGGTTCTTTCTCCAAAGATAAGTATCTATACAATTTTTAAAGGATCAATGCGGGAATACAATGAAACTCAATGACTCTCTGTGTACATTATATACATGAGCCAATTACTAACCTTTTCTGTCTCCTGTCCTTCAGCTCCACACTAGTAATCACGAGGGAATGACACTTTAACCAGGTAAGTAAGTCAATTTAACTTTAAATATGGTAGGTTACTTTACCCTTTTTTACAGGTAGGCTATCAATACTGCAATTGAAAGTCAGTGGTTTTCTATCTAAAGGAATACACACTCACACAGTAATAACAAAATATGAACATTTATATAAAGATTGAAATAAGTGCAAACAAATAAACATTAGTGCATTGTCTAGATAGACCCCTCAACGTCCAATACAAATAACCCTCGTTGCAGGCCTGTTGAATTTAGGGGCAGTGTGGCTTAAAACAAATAGCCCCTTCGCTCAAACTGAGCCAAACAAAAAGAATGGTACCTTACTTGTGTTAGGGGGAGGGGTGGGGGCGACAGATCTCTCCTCTCAACATGCTGACTCGGCGTACTAGCACGCTGGCTTGGTGAATGCGGTCCGATTACAAGTGCTCCCACGAGGTCGGTGGTACCCAGAGTCGCCCTGGTATGACTAGGGTGCTGACCGGTTCCCTCGACGCCAGAGGAACCGCTGGCAAAACCCTCGTGGCCAGCGGTGCTATCTGGTGAAGTCCTGTGTCTGGCTCTTCACGTGCTGGATAGCGAAGTGAAACGCTAGATAGGCTACAGCTAATTAGCCTCGCTGTGCTAGTGGGCTCACGCCTAACACTACAAGCTGAACTAGCTAGCTAGCACTTAACCTACGCGAACACTTCGTACTCGGCGACTACCTTTAAACAATCTAGTCGACCGTTCAGGCGGTCCCGTTAACCACAGTCCTTTTACAACCGTTTAGTCACCGAGCAGATAACTTCAATAATTGCAAATGATGGCTGGATTCTCTTCTCCGTTACAGCATTGATTCTCACCGCATGTGTTTTATCTCAACCTCTCTTCCGCGTCCCTCTCCACCTCTTTCTAGGTCCCCGGCTCACCCCACAGCCTCTCTCTCAGACAGCCACACCCCCCACCTGCCAGCCAATTATCACCATGCTTTCCGCAAAACTCCAACCCTCTCCATCAACATCAAAGGTACATTCAGATTCAAATGAAAATAACATATTTGCATGACCGTATGGAATGAAACTTGTTAATAACATAATTTTGTCTCTTTACAGGTGATGAAATACCAACAAAGCATGAAAATACATGACCAAAAATAAAGGTATTGTTAATTATATGTTTTTGAATAAACCTTGAACCATCTACATTAATAAGACTATGTGTCTTTTTTATCAGGGCTACACACTATTGTCTCTATGAACGAAGCACTGATCACTATCGTCTCCATGAATTAAGCGCTAATCACTATCATCTCCATGAACGAAGCACTAATCACTATCATCTCCATGAATGAAACGCAAATCACTATCATCTCCATGAACAAAGCACTAATCACTATCATCTCCATGAACGAAGCATTAATCACTATCATCTCCATGAATGAAGCACTGGTCACTATCATTTCCATGAACAGCGTACTAATAACTATCATCTCCTTGAATGAAGCGCTAATGACTATCATCTCCATGAACAAAGCACTAATCACTATCATCTCCATGAGTGAAGTACTAATTACTTTTATCTCCATGAACGAAGCACTAATCACTATCATCTCCATGAACGAAGCATTAATCACTACCATCTCCATGAATGAAGCACTAGTCATTATCATTTCCATGAGCAGCGCAAGAATCACTATCATCTCCGTGAATGAAGCGCTAATGACTATCATCTCCATGAGTGAAGCACTTATCACTATTATCTCGATGAACTAAGCACTAATCACTATCATCTCCATGAATGAAGTGCTGATCACGATCATCTCCATGAACAAAGCAGTAATCACTATCATATCCATGAACAATGTACTATCATCCCCATGAACTAGCACTAATCACTTTCATCTCAATGAGGGAAGAACTAATCACTATAATCTCCATGAATGAAGCATTTATCACTATCATCTCCATGAATGAAGCACTAGTCACTATCATTTCCATGAAGAGTGCTCTAATCACTATCATCTCCGTGAATGAAGCGCTAATGATTATCATCTCCTTGAGTGAAGCACTAATCACTATTATCTCCATGAACAAAGCACAAATCACTATCATCTCCATGAATGAAGCACTAATCACTATCATCTCCATAAACAAAGCACTAATAACTATCATCTCCATGAACAAAGTACTAAGCAGTATCATCTCAATGAATGAAGCACTAATCACTATCATTTCCATGAGTGAAGCACTAATCACTGTCATCTCCATGAGTGAAGCGCTTATCACTATTATCTCCATGAACGAATCACTAATCACTATCATCTCGATGAATAAGCGCTGATCACGATTATCTTCATGAACGAAGCAGTAATCACAATCATCTCTATGAACAAAGAACTAATCACTATGATCTCCATGAATGAAGCACTAATCACTATCATTACCATCAACAAAGCACTTATCATTTAAATCTCCGTGAATGAAGCGCTATTCACTATCATCTCCCTGAAAGAAGCACTAATCACTATCATTTCCATGAATGAAGCACTAATCTCTATTATCTCCATGAACGAAACACTTATCACTATCATCTCCATGAATGAAGCGCTAATCACTATCATCACCATGAACGAAGCACTTATCACTATCATCTCCATGAGTGAAGTATTAACCACTGTTATTTCCATGAACGAAGCCCTAATCACTATCATCTCCATGAGTGAAGCACGAATAGCTATCATCGTCATGAACGAAGCAATATTCACTGCCATCTCCATGATTGAAGCACCGATCACTATCATCTCTGTGAATGAAGCACTAATCACCATCGTCTCCATGAGTGAAGCACTATTCACCATCATCTCCATGAACAAAGCACTAATCGGTGTCATCTCCATGAACGAAGCACTAATCCCTATCATCTCATGATCGCCTCTGATCACAGTAAGTTCATTGAGCTGAGACTTGGATAAGAGGCAGAGATGATCAACTCATGATCGCCTCTGATCACAGTAAGTTAATTGGATAAGAGGCAGAGATGATCATCTCATGATCGCCTCTGATCACAGTAAGCTCATTGGATAAGAGGCAGAGATGATCATCTCATGATCGCCTCTGATCACAGTAAGTTCATTGGATAAGAGGCAGAGATGATCATCTCATGATCGCCTCTGATCACAGTAAGCTCATTGGATAAGAGGCAGAGATGATCATCTCATGATCGCCTCTGATCACAGTAAGCTCATTGGATAAGAGGCAGAGATGATCATCTCATGATCGCCTCTGATCACAGTAAGCTCATTGGATAAGAGGCAGAGATGATCATCTCATGATCGCCTCTGATCACAGTAAGTTCATTGGATAAGAGGCAGAGATGATCATCTCATGATCGCCTCTGATCACAGTAAGTTCATTGGATAAGAGGCAGAGATGATCATCTGATGATCGCCTCTGATCACAGTAAGTTCATTGGATAAGAGGCAGAGATGATCATCTCATGATCGCCTCTGATCACAGTAAGCTCATTGGATAAGAGGCAGAGATGATCATCTCATGATCGCCTCTGATCACAGTAAGCTCATTGGATAAGAGGCAGAGATGATCATCTCATGATCGCCTCTGATCACAGTAAGCTCATTGGATAAGAGGCAGAGATGATCATCTCATGATCGCCTCTGATCACAGTAAGTTCATTGAGCTGAGACTCGGATAAGAGGCAGAGACGATTCTTCGTTGGACAACAGCGAACCCCCCCACCATCCTGCCTTCCTTTTCTACTGCCCCTTTTCAAGAGGAGTTCGGACGCTGTATAAAATGTAAATAAAAACTAAATAAAATGTATTATTTCTTTGCATTGGAATGCTTTATTAGTTCAGGCACTCAGGCACCCTTGAAACACAGTTTCATTCTGCAGACGTGCACCAGACCAGATAAATGAGCTGAGATATGTGGGTAAGTCAGGAAAGCTGAGCTGAAAATTTGGCTGCCACTGAAATGGTGGTTAAATGAAGCGGGTTCTGCTGATTACTGTGATATTAGACAGACCACTCTGGCGACTCTGATCTCAGCATAACAATCTGTCCAACATCTCCATTCTTCTCCCAGCTTGAATCTATTTACAAGGTATTTTTTTCATTGTTTTTTGGAAGACTGATTGTGGTGTTGTTAAAATGGCGACCAGCAGTGATTCGGATCTGGCGGAGGGCATGGGGCGAGATGCCATGGCAACTTCACAAATGCAGAAAAGCTATTTTTTGGTCACCACACTGCACGGAGGTGTCGGGACTGTTTAAAGTAGTGTTTTATCGACCTCAATAAAGTTTGCTCCAGCTTCTTTAAACAGAGTACAGACACCATGGCTTGCATATTTCACTGAGTTTTCCAGTTTTGCTTTGGTATCGCTCTGTCTCTGCCTGTCTGTGTGTTACACTAAGGTCTGCCAGGTGTGTGAGTTTTGTGTAAGTGTTGAGTAGCAGAATGACCATGTGCAGTACACAGGTCCACCTGGTCTGTGAGTTTTGTGTAAGTGTTGAGTAACAGAATGACCATGTGCAGTACTCAGGTCTGCCTGGTGTGTGTGTTTTGTGTAAGTGTTGAGTAGCAGAATGACCATGTGCAGTACTCAGGTCTGCCTGGTGTGTGAGTTTTGTGTAAGTGTTGAGTAACAGAATGACCATGTGCAGTACTCAGGTCTGCCTGGTGTGTGAGTTTTGTGTAAGTGTTGAGTAGCAGAATGACCATGTGCAGTACTCAGGTCTGCCTGGTGTGTGAGTTTTGTGTAAGTGTTGAGTAGCAGAATGACCATGTGCAGTACTCAGGTCTGCCTGGTGTGTGAGTTTTGTGTAAGTGTTGAGTAGCAGAATGATCATGTGCAGTACTCAGGTCTGCCTGGTGTGTGTGTTTTGTGTAAGTGTTGAGTAAGAGAATGATCATGTGCAGTAATCAGGTCTGCCTGGTCTGTGAGTTTTGTGTACGTGTTGAGTAACAGAATGACCATGTGCAGTACTCAGGTCTGCCTGGTGTCTGTGTTTTGTGTAAGTGTTGAGTAAGAGAATGATCATTTGCAGTAATCAGGTCTGCCTGGTTTGTGAGTTTTGTGTCAGTGTTGAATAACAGAATGACCATGTGCAGTACTCAGGTCTGCCTGGTCTGTGAGTTTTGTGTAAGTGTTGAGTAACAGAATGACCATGTGCAGTACTCAGGTCTGCCTGGTCTGTGAGTTTTGTGTAAGTGTTGAGTAACAGAATGACCATGTGCAGTACTCAGGTCTGCCTGGTGTGTGAGTTTTGAGTAAGTGTTGAGTAACAGAATGACCATGTGCAGTACTCAGGTCTGCCTGGTCTGTGAGTTTTGTGTAAGTGTTGAGTAACAGAATGACCATGTGCAGTACTCAGGTCTGCCTGGTGTGTGAGTTTTGAGTAAGTGTTGAGTAGCAGAATGACAATGCACAATACTCAGGTCTGCTTGGTGTGTGAGTTTTGTGTAAGTGTTGAGTAACAGAATGACCATGTGCAGTACTCAGGTCTGCCTGGTGTGTGAGTTTTCTGTAAGTGTTGAGTAGCAGAATGACCATGTGCAGTACTCAGGTTTGCCTAGTCTGTGAGTATTGTGTAAGTGTTTAGTGCCAGAATGATCATGTGCAGTACTCAGGTCAGCCTAGTCTGTGAGTTTTGTGTAAAATTTGATTAGCAGAATGATCATGTGCAGTACACAGGTCTGCCTAGTCTGTGAGTTTTATGTAAGTGCTGAGTAACAGAATGATCATTTGCAGTAATCAGGTCTGCCTGGTGTGTGAGTTTTGTGTAAGTGTTGAGTAACAGAATGATCATGTGCAGTACTCAGGTCTGCCTGGTGTGTGAGTTTTCTGTCAGTGTTGAGTAAAAGAATGATCATGTGTAGTACTCAAATCTGCCTGGTGTGTGAGTTTTGTGTAAGTGTTGAGTAACAGAATGACCATGTGCAGTACTCAGGTCCACCTGGTCTGTGAGTTTTGTGTAAGTTTTGAGTAGCAGAATAACCATGTGCAGTACCCAGGTCTGCCTGGTCTGTGAGTTTTGTGTAAGTGTTGAGTAACAGAATGACCATGTGCAGTCCTCAGGTCTGCCTGGTGTGTGAGTTTTGTGTAAGTGTTGAGTAACAGAATGACCATGTGCAGTACTCAGGTCTGCCTGGTGTGTGATGTTTGTGTAAGTGTTGAGTGACAGAATGATCATGTGCAGTACTCAGGTCTGCCTGGTGTGTGAGTTTTGTGTAAGTGTTTATTAACAGAATGACCATGTGCAGTACTCAGGTCTGCCTGGTGTGTGAGTTTTGTGTAAGTTTTGAGAAACAGAATGACCATGTGCAGTACTCAGATCTGCCTGGTGTGTGAGTTTTCTGTAAGTGTTGAGTAACAGAATGACCATGTGCAGTACACAGGTCTGCCTGGTGTGTGAGTTTTGTGTAAGTGAAGAATTACAGAATGATTGGTGGCAGCTATAAATCCCTTCATCACGTTTTTGGCTGCAGAAAACATTATGCAGTGATCTATCACCGAAACCCTACACTGCCGGCAGCTCGCTGACATGCGCCTGCCACCTTTTGGGTCACTGACTCTTCACCTTTGACCTCTCCCTCCGAGCTCTGTTATTGGCTCAGCTTGTCTGTCAGCCGGCAGTGAGATCGTATAGACCATGGTGATGAGAGGAACATGAGTGGTCGCTCTTAGAACAGCCACCGTGACCTGCAGCCATTCAGAAACTGAATTTATACTGAATCTGCAAAAAGTGAGGTGCAGAGAGCCCAGGTCCTGGCGGTCGTAGTTATGCTTAGGGTTTGTTCATTTGGGGAAGCTCTAATTTTCATGTTTTGGTTGAGATTGTTTATTTGTTAGGGCTGAGGAAATGTTGGGCTAACCAGTGGCATTGGAAGTTTCTGTGCTCAGGGTTGCCAACTTTGGTCATTTGGCTGGAGTGAGGTTTTTCCCCAAACATGTGCATGCAGCGGTCAACAAGAAATTTGGGGCCGCCGTCGATTCAAATTTCAATCCTGGCAGTCTCGATTGAAGCGTTTACATGAATTAATCTTTTTGTCATTATCTCCTCTATTAGTATACAGACTTCCTACAGGCTTAGTCTTAATTGTTTTGATTGTCAATCAGGAATAGTATGTGGGAACAGGTTCACAAAATCCTGTAATTTGGGCCACTGTCTCACCTCACCGCACGTCTCAGGCTTCCTGTAAGCAAGTACTCGCTAATCTGCAGTTTGGTGAGCATTTCAGGTTTGATGTACTGAGTATTAACGCTGCAGAAACCGAAACTGACCTGTAATTCTGCCAAATAGTCTTACTAAACAAGTTCATCATCTGATTGCTAATCAAGCAAGGGGGAGGTTTCTGCCTCACCAAACCAACCTCCGACAGCACGTCACTGGTAGCTACCCAGCTGACCTATACAAACTAGCTTTCATTACGCCTAAACTTTACCGTTTCCTTGCGACACTAAGAGTACATAATGCGACTTTCCATCAGACAATGTTGAACTATGAAATACAGTCAGGCAAGTAGGCCTATATTGTTTTGATAAATCATATTTTTCTTACCTCAATAACCGCTCAGTCTAATTAGGAGTTTAGAGCCTATGTAAAACTAGAGCTTGTCTATAGTCATTTGGAAATGAGTGCAAATGAGTGGAAACATTTACAAAATAAAATAATGTCAGATTTGGCATGAGATTTCTTTCTTGAGTGTGAGAGCGTGAGATTGAAGCTGAATGCGTGAGAGTTGGCAATCTTGTATGTTACTTGAAATGCTACAAACAATGCAAGAAATAAACCCAATAGAACTATTTGGTAAGTTTTAATACTTCTTTTCCTGGTATCAGTGATAATCAGGTGAATGATTTTATATTAATGCACAGATGATATTTGCCAGGCATTCAGCTCTCGATAAATTTGAGGCCATTGGCATTCCCATGAACTTTGACATTAGTTAACCCCCAGCGCAGTGTTCAGATGGACTCCAGCTCCTGAGAGTGACGTCTCTCTCCTCCGAAGCTCACCATTTGGGCTGTAAAAATCATGCCCTTGGGGTTAGAGTTCCTCGATGGAGAGTTGTGACATGAGGGTTTCGGACAAACATGCTTATGTGACAGACAGAGCCATTTTGTTTCCATTGCCTTGTCGGGCACTGTCTCAAAATGCGTAATTTCATGCATTAACGGGTCCATCATTTTGACGATAAGTATTCAAACTTTGTTAATATGACGGGTGGCTGCGCCTATGGCTGGAGCAATAAGTCAGAAAAAGGTCACAAAATATACAAGTTCACTGCTGACACTGATAGATCTCAAGCTTGACACTAAAGTTCATCCTGACGAAGAGGAATTAACCTCATCATCATTCATTTTTGAGGCAAGTCATCAATTTTGATCTTCAGCAAGGATACGTTTTTCCTCCGTTATTAATGAACCAGAATTAAAGAAGAGAATTTCTTTTACTCTACAGTATATACTCTGTAATTACTTATAATGTAGCTCGCCGAGATTACCTATGTTTCAATTTTAATGTCAATTTATTTGTATTGCGCTTTTCACAGACAAACTGTCACAAAGACGCTTAACAATCACAGATGAGTTACTGAAAGGGCAGTGCCCAGCCTATTCCCCACTATGAGGCAAAAAATCAGGACGAGAGCCACCAACATTTACTTTGAGCTGCAAGATTAAGCATTTATCAAGGCACTTAAATGGTATGTCCTGATTTTTGTCTACCATTTCCACAAAAAATAAAAATACTGAAAATAGCAAGCATTTACAACCCCAATTCCGAAATGGTTCGGACAAAGTGTAAATTGGGAATAAAATCAAAACAGAATGATTTTCTAATAACACCAGCCAGTATTTTATTCACAATAGGACAATAGAGATAACATAGTAAATGTTGAAACTGAGAAATTTTTAAATTGTATCCACAAAATTACCCCATTTCAAATTTGATAGTTGGTACAGGTCTCAAAAAAGTTGGGACAGGGGCCTGTTTACCATGGTGTAGCATCCCCTCTTCTTTTTAACACAGAGTGGAGGCGTCTGGGCATTGAGGAGACAAGTTTCTTGAGTTTAGCCAGTGGAATTTGATCCACCTCTTGTTAAATACAGGCTTCCAGCTGTTGGAGAGTTTTGGGTCTCCTTTTACGGACTTTACGTTTAATTATGTGCCAAATGTTCTCAATCTTTGAAAGATTGGGACTTCAGGCAGGCCAGTTCAGCACATGCACTCCTCTACTATGAAGCCATGCTGTTGTAATAGCTGCAGTATGTAGTTTTGCATTTTCCCGCTGAAAGACACAAAGCCTTCCCTGGAATAGATGTCATCTGGAGGGGAGCACATGTTGCTCTAAAACCTTTATATACCTTTCAGCATTCATGGTGCTTTTTAAAACATGCAAGTGTCCCACACCATATGCACTAATGCATCCCCATACCATCAGAGATGCTGGCTTTTGAACTGAACGCCGATAACAGGAGGGGTGGTCTTTCTCCTCTTTAGCTCGGAGGACACAAATCCATGATTTTCAACACGAATGTCAATTTTGGAATTGTCTGACCACAGGACACTTTACTGCTTCGTGACAGTCCATTTTAAATGAGCCTTAGCCCACAGAACAAGGCGGCGCTTCTGGATCATGCTCAACAATGGCTTCCTTTTTGCGTGGTAGAGTTTTAGGTGGCATCTGTGGATGGTGTGGCGGACTGTGTTTACAGACAGTGGTTTCTTGAAGTATTCCTGGGCCCATTTTGTGATAGCTGCTGAAGGTGGACGTCAAGAGCAGCGGCCAAATATTAAAAAAGGAAAACCTCACAGCGTGTAGAGAGACTAAAAACAGATAGAAATAACGAGGCTTGGGCTACCAACGGACCAGAAGCCGTCCGTGGTCGAAAATAAGCGAGCTCAAAGAAAACAAAAGAAAAGGGAAATAAAACAAAGATTCCCTTACTCACTCACACTGATCCTGTTATGCAGCTAATTCCCTAAACAATAATCTCACAAGAGATCACCACTCTAGCTAGGAACGTGAGGCGAAACAAGAGCTTAAATAGAGTCTGGGCAACGCCCCCAATTACTGCCAGCTGGCCCAGGAATCCGATTGGGAGCAAAAGGATATAGTCCCAGACGAGATTAACAGAGCTCACAAAGCTCTCAAAGCATGACACATTTAGTAATGACAATGACAGAGTCATGCCGGTGAGTGATGCAGTGGCGTCTGAGGGCCCGAAGATCCAGTAATGGTCTTCGGCCTTGTCCCTTACGCACAGAGATTTTTCCAGTTTCTCTGAATCTTTTGATGATGTTATGCACTGTCGATGATAAGACCTTCAATGTCTTCGCAATCTGATGTTGAGGAACATTCCACAATTTTAAAGTATTCCACAATTTTTTTACGCAAGCCTTCACAGGTTGGAGAGCCTCTGGCCATCTTTACTTCTGAGAGACTCAGCCTCTCTAAGACATCCCTTTTATAGCCAATCATGTTACACACCTGATGCCAGTTCACTTAATTACTTGGTAAATGTTCTTTCAGCTGATGCTCTAATATAACCAAAACATGGCAAACGAATCAGGAACATGAAAACATGGCAATACAGAGCAGAATCACAACAAGATGAACCTTCACCTGCATTGTCAGCTGGTGTATCTTTAGGACGCTTCTTTGCACATTCCAGTTTCGTATTGTTGTAATAAGCCTGCACGACCTATGCCAACATGCATTTTGAGCAATGAAAGCTGCCTCAACACCATGACCTTCGTCCAATGCGTCAATGTTTATCGTTCTTGGCAGCAGACAGAGGTGATTAAACTCGAGAAGATTTTCAACTAATGTCCTGTCCCCTGCAGCCGGTACTTCACCTTGTTCACCTTTAAAAACTGAGCCTATTGAGTGGTGTTCCGTTGACAAAGAATGCAGGGTTCCCACTGAATAACTCAAGGTTTTTCAGCATGTGGCTCAGATGGATCCACAAGTTTCATGCGCTTTGCCATCTCCAGTTGCAGATGAAAGGACCTATGTAGCGTTAATCACTTGTGCAGTCACCTTTACAAAGGATGATGTCCCTGAAATGACAAAATGCATAACTGCTACTTTGATCAATATTTGATAGAATCAAATATGTGTCTTTGTTGCCGAAATGTGAGAACAGACCTTCTCTTTTTATTACCTATTGAGCAAAATAGCTTGTGAATGGTGGCCATCTTGGATTTTAAGATGGCAGCCTCAGATTTCAAACATTTTATGCCACCATTGAATTCCTAGACCCTGAAAACTCAACTAGTTATGGAGATATTCAACAAAACGGATCCACAATGGTGCCATTTTGAAATCTAAGATGGCCGCCACACAGGGTGCAATTTCCGGTGGCCCCTGGACTAAAAATCGTTGTTTTGTGTTACTCTAACCATGTGCTAAGTTTCATGTTTTAAAGGGAAAGTGCACAGTTGATCAGCTAAGCCGCCCCACTATGCTGTGGCACCTAATTAAGCCCACCTCTGAAATCAATATCAGCTGAAGCGTGCTATAAATTGAGCATATTTTCACCGCTTTACCTTGCAGTAACTTAGTCAGACCTATCGTTTGGTTTTTTTTTTTTTTCAAATTCAGTGATAGGGTTATGAGAGTCATGTTGGTGAAAGTTGGGGTTATGAGAGTCATGTGGGTGATAGTTATGGTTAAGAGAGTAATGTGGGTGTTTGGGTTATGAGAGTAATGTGGGCGGAGCAATTTCTGGATTACATCTCCGCCTCTGGAGGGTATTTGGATTTTTTCAATACTCCAAAATCTTAATGAAGAGACCGACCCCTGATTTGTTTTGGCGTAGTGACGCGCGATAGCATAATCCAGATTCTTTGAGCGTATAGCTGTTTTATGTTCAGCCATACACAGCTTTAAGGCCTTCATGGTCTGGCCGATGTAAATCTTGGAACAAATGCACTTCAACATATATATGACATGACTGGTACTGCAATTAATAAACTCATTTATTTTGAACTCCTGCCCATAATGAACCAGTCAGAGTACCAATACCCGACACTATGGGGCGCAGAGGTGGGTCAACGAGGCGTTTATGAATTTTGGGCAGCCAATAAAACACCGGACAAATGGGATAAATCCCTTTCATTGGCCGTTATCCAGCCCGCAGACAAAGCATTTTCAACAATACTGTCGATATTAGTTTTAATACGTTCAGTGGGGTTGGAGCGCAGGGGGGTATAAAACTTAGTGTCCAAGAGATGTGCTTTAATCCCCATATCATACTGCTCAAATGACTGTTTCACTACCGCTCCACCTTTGTCTGCGCTGCGGATAACCAAAGTGGGGTCTGTTTGTTGCTCTTTAAGGGCTTGACGTTCGTCTAGATTTAAATTGTCTTTTTAATGATTGCGTTTCTTGGCTGAATGTGCCAGATCATTTTCTACTGGCTAAACGTGGCAATGGTAGAATTAATGTTGCCACCAGGCATAAACACAGATTTCTTTTTGAATTGTGTACATTGTCTACCATCATTAACAGAGTTTCTCAGGACAGTATTACCATCAGATAGTGGATTAACTGATGAAGAGAAGAAATGTCCTGTTTATTGTTCCCCTTATTGGTACAATACTTTCTCTATCACTCTGTCATTTTGTACTTATGTGCACTTCAATTGTATCATGGGTGTTGGGGTAATGGCCTCGCACAGAACACCAATGTTGGGGAAATGCCAAATGATATTCTTAATTTGACTATCAAAGAAATATGATATTCTAATATTAATATTAATATGAATACCTCTGGGCACCACCCTTCCTCAGTGAAGGGAAACGATAGTCAATTAATAAAACCTCAGTCTCAATATCCACTAAGCTATTAATTTGGAAATTGATTAGTACCGTATTGACCCGAATATAAGACGACCCTGAATATAAGACGACTCCTCTTTTCAAGACCCTTATTTGGAAAAATACTTTTTATTTGAACAAAATTTCAAAAAACATTTCATTGTTTTTCTCGCACATTTCAACATCTTTGGTGTTTATCATGGGGGAGAAAATCATAAAATCATCCATAGCCCTGCAAATAGGAAAAGCGCAGAATGCACTTCACGGTTATATGCCATGAAAACAGTGCAATAAAACGGGCTTAGGCCTACTGGCCTAACTTGTGCAATAAACGGCGCTCATTCGCTTGACAAACACTGTCAGAAAAGTCTGCAAAATGTAAGAGCATTAACATCCAAAAACACTATGAACAGTTTTTTTCCAAATTCATTCTGAATGACGTTGATTTAAATACAGCAAATACGCGTCCAGATGAATGATTGTTGTCCCACAACAACAAGAACAAGGAACACCTGTTAACTGTGGAGTGCTCTCGGAGGGAACCTTCTGTTAATTATGAAAATGAGTGAGAACAGGTCAGGACTAATAATTGTTTTAAACGGAGGTTTTGTACAGGGGCGAAGCTAGAACCGGGAATTGGGGTGGCACAGACACGTCCCTTTATGACAATTAGGATAGTCCTGGCTAGTTCTCAATTATTTTTCTTTATTGACGCGTTTTCCAATTATCGTAATAGGCAACTGAAGACACGGTTTCTCATGCGATCTAACAGCGATGAAGTCATGGGGTAAATTCCGTAAAACAGAATTGGGGTGGACGTAACATCTGTTTTAAAGAATTATTAGTCTTGACCTGTTCGCAGTCATTTTCATGATTAACAAAATGTTCACTCCGAGAGCGCTCCGCACTTAACAGGTGCTGCTTGTTCTCCCCGATTAGGTAAGACGACAATCATTCATCTGGAAACGTTTGCTTAATTTTTTGGTTGCCAATAACGATAATAACGTTGCACTCTGTCATACATCTTTTTCCTGCCCTCACGTTGTTCGTTCTCCCAGCTTCGTTTACAACCGTAAGTTTAAATTTCACATCATAACTTCTCCTCTGATTTTTATTCACCTTACCGATTTTGGAAGCACTTTTTTCAAGTGGATCTTTGTGCCTTGGCTGCATCTTTCTGTCATTAAGTAGCTCATGCAAATGTAAGCTAACACACCCACTCCAGCCGACTTGTTTACAGGATCACGGTAGGGTCACACTGCTCTAAACACCGACAGAGAGAAAAGCGCTCATATGGCACCACATATTGTTTTACATGGGTAACTCCTTAGACCCCGAATATAAGACGAGGTGTCATTTTCAGGCATTTTTCAAGGAAAAAAATATCGTCTTATATTCGGATCAATACGGTAATTAAATGAATAATTGTGACCAACTTACCCAAGCAATTGCTAGATTGAAGGATTCAGAGTTCTAGATAGAAGAGGTTGGCAATTTCCTTCACTCTTGTACAACATTAATAACCACAGCATATGTCTTTAAAGAATATTTATTTAAATAAACAAATGAAACACACAATCTAAACTACACTAAACACTAACACTACATGCACAATGAAGGAGGTGTGTGTGTGTGTGTGCGTGCGTGCGGGTGTGGGTGAGAGAGAACAAAGGGATGATCTAAGGTGTGAATGAAGGGGCCTTGCAGACAATGCGAGTGGGGGAAGGAAACCCTACTGTAACAGAGACCAAGTCTTTGTAGCAAAGGAAAGTGACGAGTTTTAAAGTCAGTTAAATGACTTAACAGCTCAATGTTGTTTGTGTGTGTGTATTGCGTTAAAATGAAGAGATCTCTGTGTGTTTTGCACAGGAAAGGCGCCGTGTTAGTCTACAGGGGTTATTTGCATGCAAGACCTTGTCTCCCATACATTAATACCATCCTGTCCTACTAAAACACAATCCTAACAATAATCACAACAACTATCATTTTACAAATACACACAGTCAGTTTTAGCCTTAAAAGAGGGTTTGAATGCCCAGTTGTTACCAGTCCTTAGTTGAGGAAAGAGGTTTGGAGGTTGCTGGAGGATCCGATCATGGGCGATGTTGATCAGGCTGGGAAGAGCGGTTCTGGTACTGCCTAAGTCCGTGTCTTTGCTGTGGGAAGAGGAGGGAAGCTGGCCACTCCTCATAAGCAAGCTGTTGCTCCCAAAGCTTGCTCTACTCCTGGTAGCCTGGCAGATTCTTCAGCATGGCCAGTCTATGCTGGGCCTAAGAGTTGGGGGAGGAGGACCCCAGCCTGAGCAGTCCGCAGGGGTCCAGGAGCCTCTCCAAGGGAGAGAGAGAGTATCCAGAGCAGAGTCCAAGGGCTAAGAGAGAAGAGATGCAAGAGAAGAATAAAATGGTTGACCACTGCTTTTATGTGCCTGGCCTGCTGGCGGGAGGGGCTTGCAGGAAGCAAGTGGTCATGGGAAGTCCTGGACTCCATTTTGTCTCCTCACAAATGAAAGGCTTTCCTCTGTGTGACAACAATGGGTAATGAATGAGAGGTGTTATGGCCCCAATTTGTTATGACATAAGACAGCAAGGGAAGACAGACAATATTTCAAAACTCAAACAGATTTTTATGAAACAAAGACTAACACTAACCTACAATCCACTCTACTGACCAAGATTGATATATACAAGAAAAAAAATATTTACTGTCCCTTGAGATGGGGTCGCTTGGTGATGTTCCGGGTGAAGAAAATGCTCCAACACAGGTAAAAATCCATTAAAAAAACTTCACAGGTCTTGAACAGAATGACAGGTCTGGTCAAATGTATCCTTCTCCTTGCAATTTCTCCTACTACTTAACTCTCTCAATTTTCCTCCTTATATACTCTTTTGCAGACCCCTCCCACCTTTTTGACTTTTTTAAATTCTCTGGGACTTTCCATCTCAGGCATGTCCAGGACATGTCCAAACCTAGCTCCATTCTGGGCTTAACAAAAGAAAAGGTCAATACTGCCATCTAGTGGCTTCTATTCACATTACACCTCTATTCCCAAAGGGAAAAATTTTTACTCAGAAAGGCAAAATTTTTCTTTTTAATACAAAAATGGTTAAGTGGACACTTGTGTATATATACATTCAATACAATATGATCATAAACATGTGATATATACACATACTCAAACACGGGATAAGCAATCAGCAATTACATTGTCAGTACCCTTTACAAGCTTAATTTGCAAGTCAAACTCCTGTAAAATCAAACTTCAATTCAACAATTTCCAATTCTTGTTTTTCATCTTACTCATAAAAATTAACGGATTGTGGTCAGTGTACACAATCATTGGCTTTTGCCCTGTACAAACATAAACCTCAAAGTGTTGTAAAGATAGAACCAGAGCCCACATCTCCTCCTCTATCGTGGAATAGTTCTTTTGGTGGCGATTGAACTTCCTGGAGAAGTTTGCCACAGGATGCTCAATGTCATCAGAGTCACTTCTCTGTAGGAGCACAGATCCACAAGCTTGGTCACTAGCATCGACCGCAATGGAGAACGTTTTGTTGAAGTCAGGAGATTTGAGCACGGGGAAGTGACACAGCAGAGACTTCAGGCGATCGAAGGCTCTTAGGCATGCTTCATCCCAAGTGCACTTTACGCCTTTCTTCAGTTGGTTGGTGAGACTGAGAGCAATCACAGCAAAGTTCTTGCAGAACTTGCGGTAGTACCCAATTATTCCAAGGATGCGGCGCAAAGCTTTTTTGTTGTCAGGAACTGGAAAGTCCATGATGGCTTCGACTTTAGCATTTATGGGTGCCACCTTACCCTGGCCTATGACGTAGCCAAGATATGTGACAGTAGCACAACCAAAGTCACTCTTGTTCAGGTTAACAGTCAGGTTGGCCTGGGTCAGGCGCTGGAACAACGTCTCTACATCTTTCAGATGTTCTTTCCAGGAGTCACTCCATGTGATCAGGTCGTCGATGTACGCACCCATTTGTGGCAATCCGGCGATTGTTGACTGTATCATCCTTTGGAACGTGGCTGGGGCATTTTTCATGCCAAAGGGTAGGACTTCATACTGGTACAACCCAGATGATGAAGCAAAAGCAGAGATGCTCTTGGCCCTCTCAGTTAAAGGCACACACCAATAACCCTTCAATAAATCAATCATGGTCAGAAACTTTGCTTGCCCTACTCTATCGACACAATCATCAATCCTAGGTATTGGAAACACATCAGTTCTAGTTACAGCATTGATTTTGCGATAATCTGTACAGAATCTAGTACTTCCATTCGGTTTTGGAACTAGCACACAGGGTGAACTCCAATCTTAGTTGGAGGGTCTGATAATATGTTCTAACATGTACTCAACCTGTTTCTCAGCAATCTTTCTCTTTTCAGGATTCATCCGGTATGGATGCAGTTTTATTGGTTTGGCATCACTAACATCTATATCATGAGAGGCTATTGAAACTCTCTTTGGAACATCAGGAAATAGATCTTGATATTTCTTAATCAACCTCTCAAACTGATCTCTCTGTGAGGGTTCTAAGTGCTGGAGTTTTACATCAAGATTTTGCAACACTTCAGAATTTGACAATTTACATGAAAGAACATCAGCTTTAATTCTAGGTCAATCATCTTGAAACTCCCCTTCATCTTCACACGTCTTGACCATAGGAGAATCTGAAGTGACAGCTACAACCGTAGCATTTCAGTCATGATAAGGCTTCAGCATGTTAATGTGACACAACTGCTTTGGCTTTATCCTATCTGGAGTCTTCATAATGTGATTGAGATCATTGAGTTTTGTCAGAATTTCATACGGACCATGAAATCCAAGACAAGAACCTTGTCTCCTGGTCTAAACTCACAGCTTCTAGCATTATGATCATACCAAGTTTTCATTTTTCCCTGACTTCATTTCAAGTTCTCTTTGGCTAGGTCACAAGCTGCACGCAATCTTTCCTTGAACTTGCTAACATAGTCTAACAGACTGATATGTGGTTCTTTCTCTTGCCATTGTTCACTCAACAAGAGCAAAGGTCCTCTCACTTCATGGCCAAACACTAGCTCAAACGAACTGAATCCAGTAGACTCCTGCACTGCTTCTGTAGCTGCAAACAACATCAAATGAACACCTTCATCCCAGTCTTTCTCATGATCATAACAATAAGTCCTCATCATTGTCTTGAGAGTGGAATGAAACCGCTCTAAGGCTCCCTGACTTTCTGGATGATAGGCACTAGAAAGAATCTGCTTTGCACCTAGTTCATACACAACCTGCTGAAACAATCCGGACGTGAAATTTCTACTTTAGTCTGACTGAATTTCCCTGGGAAGGCCAAACAACGTGAAAAACTTTATCAAAGCCTTCGAGATTGCAGTGGCCTTGATGTTGCGTAGAGGTATGGCTTCAGGGAATCAGGTAGATGCACACATGATTGTCAACAAGAACTGATTTCCAGATCTAGTCTTGGGTAATAGACTAACACAATCAACAATGACCTTAGAGAGGGGCTTCCCAAATGCTGGGATAGGCTGCAATGGAGATACAGGTGGGTCTAACTCGTGTTTTCCAACTACCTGACAAGTGTGACAGGTTTTGCAAAAGTTGGAAACGTCTTTCCGAAGCCCAGGCCAGAAGAAGTGTTTCATGATCTTCTCAACAGTCTTGTTAACACCAAGATGGCCTTCTAAAGGTAAACTATGAGCCATTGTTAACCTCTTAAGCCCCAGCCTCTTTTTTAGGTTTCTGTTTGAAAATGACATACCCAAAAAGAATCGAGTATATCTCTGTTTGTGTAGCATGAAGCATCAGAGAGGGAGACAAATGTGGAGAGAGGGTTGATTTTCTGACGCTACTCGGAGTTTGATATTTGAACATTAATATGCTTGGCATTTGAGTTGTGCTTGGTGTAAGTAAAAATGACTTAAATGTGCTTGTAGTCGAGGCTCTCCTGTTTCATTTGATGTGTAATATGACTTTATTGCTACTTAATTAGCGCGGCGTTGTAGGTATTTTGCTGCGGTGAGTCTCAGGAGAGGTTAAGATCTCATTCCTGTAGACCTTCATAATAACAATTTGCCTAACCACTGCCCAATCTGCATTGGCAGGGATATCATGAGGGCGCCACTTCCGCATCAACACTCCATCCTTGAGATAATACCCAACTGGAACTTCGTCTATTTCTTCATCAGGAAGGGCTCTGCTCTTTAGTGCACAAATTTCAGGATCCTTAGTTTGCTCCTGGCTCAACCGTTTTCTGAACAGAGACAAGTCTCCAGACACATCAGAATCACTAGACCCATCTGGCTGGCTGAACAGAGAACTGATAAAAGTATCTGATAAGTCCTCAAACGGAGAAACCATAGCAGGCCGAATAGAGTCATGAGGCGAACCACCTGAGTCATGACTATTCAATATGCTGGACAGCACCACATCATTTTCTTCTAAAGCCTTCTTGGCCATAGCACGAGTCACTGCACAAGAAGGATACAGAGATGGGTCCTCATCCCCATCTTCAGTGCTCGGCTGTGAAGTAAGATGTACAGGGGGAACTACTTTGACCCCAGCCAGGTCATTGCCTACCAACAGAGAAACACCCTTGATAGGTAGACCTGTCATAAGTCCCACCATTACCGGTCCTGTTACTAAATCTGACTTCAAGAATACAGAGCGCAAGGGTACAGATACAGTCCTCCCTTCAATACCTTGTACAAGTATGAAATCCCCAGAAGCGGTCTCATCACGTAACTCCAAGGAGTCCGTCAACAAAAGTGACTGAGAAGCTTCGGTATACCTTAGGATTTACATGGGTGCAGGAGGAGAATGCTCATTCAGAGCCACAAAGCCCTCTGACACAAATGGAAGAAATTCCTCCCTCACAAAATCAGCAGTATCAGGCTTCTTCGCCCCACAAGGAGCAGGCAATTTAGCAGATTAGTCATCTACTGCAGGGGTTTCTAACCTTGTTTTCACAAAAGCATTTGGTTTGGTATCCTTTTCTCTTTCTTTCTTAGCTTTAAGGAACAAACAGTTAGTTGTTACAGGACCAGATTTCTTACAATAATTGCAAACTAGACCACTTTTCTCACTGTTAGCTTTCACACTTTCATCAGACCTGGATTTCTGAGCACCATCACCAGATTTGTTTTTGGTTTTGGGTGAGGAATCTTGGGTATCACCGTTTTCTATTTTCATAAATTGGAACCATCAATTGTTACCGCTGGACTGAAATTTGGACTTATGTTTGAGAACATATTCGTCTGCAAAATGGCAGCTGATTGCAAATTCAGTGCTTGGTTCTCATTTAGGTAGGTCTTAATATCATCCTTAACACAGTTCTTGAACTAACACCATCTCTTTCAGTGAGTTGAAATCATCCTTGACCTCCATAGAAGTACACCAGCGCTCAAAGCAAACCTTCTTCTCATTAGCAAATTCCACATAAGTCTGATTGTCAGATTTCTTCAGACCTCTGAATTTCTGTCGGTAAGCCTCTGGAACCAACTCATAAGCTGTTGTGTTCCAGGGTCCTGGGCCTTTGGCCAGGATTGTTTTAGGGTTTTAACAGTTTCTTTGTATCAGGTTATCACATTTCATAGTTCATGTTTATTGTTCATGTTTTTACTTTTCCGTGTCTTTTGCCAGGTCTGCCCAGCCACTCCACCGCTTGTCTGCGTTCCGCCCCATGTCTTCGTTTCTGCACATTTCAGAGCTCTGGTTCCTTTTGTGCTGGATTCAGGGCTGTCTAAGCTTAATTGACAATTAACTGTTTTCAAGTTACTAACATTTACTAACATTCACAGGGTGGAGTAATTCTTAGACAGGCACATTACTAATATTTCTAATTTAGGTAGGGAGCTTATTGCCATGATTCCTGCTTTGCCATTTCAAGTCTTGCTGTGCTTTTCTGTCCAAACATTCATGCTTCCTTCCAATCTGCATGCTTCATTGGTACTTAAGCTGAGCCACTCTTTCCCTTAATGAGCAAGTCATGTCGACCAATCTTTGACTTTGTCTCATGATCTGGCCTTGCCCATTGTTACCCCTCCAGGTGTTGCCCCTCATGTGTCCTGATTTTCCTCTCTTTATCTGGATGCGGTGGAAGTTGGCTGGCAGACAGAGTCTCTTCTGTGCCATAGTGTGTAGTGCAGTATTCATGTATTTTTTCCTTCGCCAAGTTCTTGTTGTTTAAATTCTTGATCTAATTATTCTTTTCTGTTTATGGTTTTCTGCCTGGAGGTTCCAATGGGTTTTTTTTTTTGTCATTTTGGGATTTTTAGTTAACAGCTCTGTGAAGCTCTTTTTATTTGAATTTTTGCAACCCTTTGGGCCAAGTTTTTTGTTAGCCCTCGTGCCTGTTTTTCTTTATTTTAATAAACTTCCTGTTCCCCCTCTATCTCGCGTCTGGTGTCTACCTGATCTCGTATCATAAGCTAACAACTTTTAGCTACCTTTTCAAAGCACTGGAAATAGTTATCAACGTCCTTCTCTCAAAATGGATGCACCAGTTTTACCTCCTGGCTAGCACAAAATTTATTTTTAGTTTCAATTTTCATTTTTAGTTGCTCAGTTTGGAGTCTTTCTTCTCTATCCAACTTCTCTAATTCAAAATCTCTCTTTCTCTCTTTTTCTGCTCTTTCCTCTTTCTCTCTCTCTTGCTAATTTTTCTAACTCAAATTATCTTTGTTTTTCTCTTTCCTCCCTTTCAATCTCTAGCTGTTTTAATTTAAGTTCAATTTCTACATTTGGATTTTCCACTGGAAACTGTTCCAGATCCCCTGGTGCGAATGGCTGGTTTTACCTCTGTCAGCTCTAATTGTCTGCATATTTCTAGCAGTTCTGTCTTTTTAAAAGACTTCAAAACCTCTAAGGTTGGTGATGCCAAGAAATCATTCATTGCTGTTGATCTGTCTATATATATATAGGAAAATTTTACAATTTGAAAGGTTAGATTTTCAATAAATGAATCACGCAATGGTCTATCCCGGACTTGAGCCCCCAATTTGTTATGGCCCCAATTTGTTACGACATAAGACAGCAAGGGATGACAAACAAAATTTTAAAACTCAAACAGATTTTTATTAAACAAAGACCAACACTAACCTAAAATCTACTCTACTGACCAAGATTGATATATACAAGAAAAAAAAAATATTTACAGTCCCTAGAGATGGGGTCGCATGGTGATGTTCCGGGTGAGGATAATGCTCCAACACAGGCAAAAATCCACTAAAAAAAACTTCACAGGCCTTGAACAGAGCAACAGGTCTGGTCAAATGTATCCTTCTCCCTTCAATTTCTCCTACTACTTTTCTCTCTCAATTTTCCTCATTATATACTCTTTTGCAGACCCCTCCCACCTTTTAGACTTTCTTTTTAAATTCTCTGGGACTTTCCATCTCAAACATGCCCAGGACATGCCCAAACCTAGCTCCATTCTGGGCTTAACAAAAGGAAAGGTCAATATTGCCATCTAGTGGCTTCTATTCACATTACAGAGGGTATTTATACCGCAGGGTGCCTCCTTTGCATACTTTCATTTGACTCTGAGGAAGACGTCATGAGACGTCAGTCTCTCCCTGTTCTATTAAAGTGAATTCTGTCCTGAGCTCTGTGAGCTCCAGCTTGCTTTTTACTAGACCAGTCCAATGCTGGGAATGATTCTGGTAAGGTGCGGTTTTCTACTGACTGTCCTTGCTGTTGGGCACCTATTCGAGCCCCTTTTTCAATAGCGGGCTTTGAGCGCGTTTGATTCCCCTCTCTGTGTAGGCTTGTAATTACATTGGCTCCAAAGCCCTGTGCCACTGCCAGTTTCAGCAGTTTCTGATCGACATCCAGGCTGAATACGGAGATGTTGTGCATCACAACGAGGCAAGATGGCTTTAGGAATTTTCCCTTTTCTACTTTTGTTCTCTCTTGCGTTGCTTCCATATTTCGGACTACTTTATGTCCTTTGGAAGCGCAAGTACCTTATAGTGGTCTGTGTGATTCTCTGTGTTTGTATTGTGTCTGCATTGTTCATTCTCTCTTTGGCCGCTGTTCTTAGCCTCTCAATTTAACCAGCCTTTTCATATGAGAGTCTTGTGAGTGATAGTTAGGGTTACAAGAGTCGTTTAGGTGATGGCTAGGATTATGGATGTAATGTGGGTGATAGTTAAGGTTATAAGAGTAATGAGGGTGATAGTTATTGAGGGATTATGAGTCATGTGGGTGATCGTTAGGGTTAAGAGAGTCATTTAGGAGATAGTAAGGTTGTGAGAGTTGCGTGGGCGATAGGGTTAAGAGAGTAATGTGGGTGAAAGTTTGGGTCATAAGAATTATCTGGGAGGCACTTTGGGTTATGTGAGTTATGTGGGTGTTAGTTAGGGTTATGAGAGTTATGTGGATAATAGGGTTTTGTAAGTCATGTGTGTGATAGTTGAGGTTTGGGTAGTAATGTGGGTTATAGTTACTGAGGGATTATGAGAGTCATGTGGGTCATAATGTTATGAGAGTCATATGGGTGATATTTAGGGTTAAGAGAGTTATGTGGGTGATGCTTAGGGTTATGAGAGTTATGTGGGAGATATTTGGGGTTATGAGAGTTATGTAGATAGAGTTGTGAGAGTCATCTGGGTGATAGTTAGGGTTATGAGGGTCATGTGGGTGATAGTTCGTAATATGAGATTCATGTGGATTTTAGTTATGGTTTTGAGAGGAACGTCAGTGATAGTTAGGTTTATGATGGTCATGCTGGTGATAGTTATGGTTTTGAGAGTTGTGTGGGTTATAGGTAGGGTTAAGAGAGTCCTTTGGGTGATAGCTTTGGTTTTGAGAGTCGTGTTGTTGATAGTTAGGGTTATGAGAGTCATATGGGTTATATTTAGGGCTATGACAGTCATTTGGGCCATAGTTTGGGTTTTGAAAGACATTTGTAAGATCTGGAAAGGGGGTTGGAGCTCTGCAAACCTTGATGAGTGGGGGAGACCAGAGGCTGGAGGCAGCAAAGGACTGACAGCTCAGGAACTGGACCTCAAGGAACTCCAGAGCCTTGCTAGATAGCAATAAATCTGTTTGGACTTCCTCCATTATGAGTGGGCCCAGGAGATTCGCTCAGCCTGCAAGTAGAAGGTGTCAATGGTATTTCTGTGTCCTTGGTGTTACTCTGTACGGGAGGGGTAGTTGCAAGTCTCTGGCTGACACAATGCCCCCTCTGGAAGTCATATTACTGTCTTCAGTCTTTAATATAACTGGACCTTAACTTATCTGTTTAAAATTATCTAAACCTCTGGGAACTTCACAATATGCTCATATGTTCAATATACTGCTAAGAAATCATTTCTGTACTTATAATCCAATTTACCTATAAAATAATTGAAGCACTAATTACTAAAACCCCACAAGTCAAGTGTGACTTATGGGGTTTTAGGAATAGGTGCTTCAATTCATCAAAGACTTTTTCATGACAACTGCATCATGTTAGTACATATTCATATCATGTTTGGTCTTGTAATTCTCGGGAGAATCCAAGGAGTTGAACGAAGTATGTTTCATTCCGTGTTTCATTCGATCAAAATCCTCAAGGGTAATCATTCTGTTCTTTTCTCTCTGCTTAATTATTTTATTACATCCTCCAAATGGTGAAAACCCAGAAACCAGATTCGACCCTCCTTCCTGGTAATTTATGGCCATGCCGACTGGATCAAAGACATGTTTTGGCTTTAAGCAAAGAGAAACAATCCATTCTGGGAAGATTGTATCCAATTTCTCCCCGCACATGTTAGTGCGTGTCTAGCCTCTTTAATTATGGAAGATCACACCCGACTTCCACATGTACACCTCTATGCCGTGTGTAGCCTCCATAGACATGGCAGATCGTCTCTCTGATCTCGCCCTAACTCAACTCTGTGTGTGCAGCTTTCCCCAGGAATGACTTAAGACAAATATAAAATTTGTGGTCATTGATGTTTGATCTGTTGATTTAGGCTCTTGCCTACCTGGTGAATAAATTATTGTCATTCCTTTAAACTTGCGTGGTCTCTGTGACTCCGAATCCTTTTATTCTTTCTAGCCACGTTACGGCGGATACCTAAGGGTTTAATCCCAACCAATGACTGACAGGCCAGGAGCCTGGTTTGGGAATTGGTTTTATTAAGTTGGAGAGACAATCATGATCTACTTACATAAAGGGTGTATGTATTGCCGGTTCTGGGATTTTAACCTTAAAGAAACCCATGGACGAAAAGTCGGTTATCTGTTAAAATTCCCTGAAGGAACCCATGGGCGTGCATAAATCTGGGTTCGCAGTATTCATGCCAAAAGATGCTGTTGCTGTGCTGATTGACTGCCATCCCCTGAAATTACCAACGAACCTAAGATTCTGCAATAATGCTAATACCCCGGAGCATGTATTGAGTGACGGCGGTTGTTTCCTAAGAGTTTGAGGTGCAGTGACCTCGAGATCCGTGCTTGTTGTCCCTAAACTATAAAATCTAAATTCTAATTAAAGTCAGATATTTAACGAGAGTATAACTAAATTTGGTATTCTAAATTTACTATGGAGTCAGATTAATTGTAACCGCTGTGCTTTTGTGCCTTGTTCTTTGAACGGAAAAAAATGATTAATTTCATTGCGATTCGCAACAGCCAAAAGATCGCACTTGTAACACCAGCCTAAAGAACACGTTGAGCCTTCGCCCCCTGCAATTTCCATCGTTGGTATTGTTTTGTGGGGTTTTACACATTTGCAAGTTTAACTTTTTTTTACTGCTGTTCTGTTCATTGCATTCCTTAGAGGACTTTCTCCCTTAAATAAAACAGACCACGATCAGTTACTGTCTTGTTTTCGTTCCTCTCGACAGTGGCATTGTCTCACGCCCTGATCGCATGAAGCTGCAAGATCATGTCAGATTGAAGCAAGAAAAAAGCCAGAATAAAACCAGATAATCTTCTGCTGGTCTTCATCAGTAACACATTTTAAGGAACAGGGCAGCGCTCCAGGCAGGCGGTAGAGTGTGACGTTAGACCTTAATGCAGTCCCTCTTGAAATAATAAATGACACTTGTTTTTATTTCCTGTCATTAAATATTTTATTCTGCTGGTAATATCTCTATCATTATAGTCTATCCTAGTGGATGGCTGGATTGGGGAACTGGGGAACAGGGCTTATACGTATTTACATGAGGACTTCAGGACGCTTTGGGTGTGTTGACAGACTGTATTTTGATATAAGGCTATGGTGCACTTCGGGCAAACATGGAATTTTCCTCTCACTTTGCTAACTGTAATTGATGACTATTCTGTTATTCTCATCCAAAACTTCATATGACCCATATGACCATATCTCCTGTGTTTTTTTCTTTAAAACGTAACAGTCTTTGACTCAGAAACACTAAGAGCATCGATCACTTCATTGCCTTAATTATCTGCATCCTTGATGTTACCCTTAATGCCTGACAGAATGATGACAATGCTAGTTGTGTTTTAATGATAGTAGAGATACCCTGTATTGTGTTTTATGCAAACACTGGTAGTTGTGGTTTAATGACAGCAGAGATACCCTGTGTTGCCTTTTCTGCAAACACTGGCAGTTGTGTTTTAATGACAGTAGAGATACCCTGTGTTGTATTTTCTGCAAAAACTGGTAGTTGTGTTTTAATGACAGTAGAGATACGCTGTGTAGTGTTTTCTGCAAACACTGGTAATTGTGTTTTAATGACAGTAGAGATACCCTGTGTTGTGTTTTCTGCAAACACGGGTAGTTGTGTGTTAATGACAGCAGAGATACCCTGTGTTGTGTTTTTTGCAAACACGGGTAGTTGTGTCATCATCATCATCATCATCATTATCATCATCATTTTTATTATCATCATCATCATTATTATCATCATCATTTTTATCATCATCATCATTATCTTTATCATGATCATTATCTTTATCATCATCATCATTATCATCATCATCGTCATCAATATCATTATCTTTATCATGATCATTATCTTTATCATCATCATCATTATCATCATCATCGTCATCAATATCATTATCTTTATCATTATCATCATCATTATCATCATCATCATCATTACCATCATTATCATTATCATCATCATAATCATTATTATCATCATCATTATCATTATAATCATCATTAATATCATCATCATTATTATAATCATCATTATCATCATCATCATTATAATCATCATTATCATCATCATCATTATAATTATCATCATTATCATCATCATCATCATTATCATCATCATTATCAACGTCATCATTATCATCATTATCATCATCATCATTATCATCATTATCATTATCATCATCATCATTATAATCATCATTATCATCATCTTCATTATCATCATTATCATCATCATCATTATCATCATCATTATTATTATCATCATCATTATTATAATGATCATCATTATCATCATCATCATCATTACCATCATTATCATTATCATCATTATCATCATCATAATCATTATTATCATCATCATCATTATCATCATCATCATCATTATAATCATCATTATCATCATCATCATTATCATCATCATCATTATTATAATCATCATTATCATTATCATCATCATCAATATAATCTTCATTATCATCATTATCATCATCATTATCAACGTCATCATTATCATCATTATCATCATCATCATTATAATCATCATTATCATCATCTTCATTATCATCATTATCATCATCATCATTATCATCATCATCATTATTATTATCATCATCATTATTATAATCATCATCATTATCATCATTATCATCATCATCGTTATCATTATCATCATCATTATCATCATCACCATTATCATCATAATCATCATCATTATCATCATCATCGTTATCATCATCATCATCATTATCATCATTATCATCATCATCATTATAATTATCATTATCATCATCATTGTCATCATCATCATTATTATAATCATCATCATTATCATCTTCATCATTATCATCATCATTGTTATCATCATCATCACCATTATCATCATAATCATCATCATTATCATCATCATCATTATCATCATCATCATCATTATCATCATCATTATTATCATTATCATCATCATTATCATCATTATCATCATCATAATCATCATCATTATCATCATTTTTATCATCATCATCTTCATCATTATCATCATCATTTTCATTATCATCATAATTTTCATCATCATCATCATCATTGTCATCATCATTTTTATCATTATCATCATTATATAATTATTACTTTATTTATCAAGCCATCAAATGTGCAAAATTAATAGGGCGATTAATCTATTTTTAAATCATTGTAAGGTGGCTTATTTTGACAGATGGACCTGTTGAGTTGTTGTTGTTATTTTCTCTTTCTTTTTAGTCACATTTTTTCACAAGAAATCAACACTGATTGAAAAACAAACAAAGCAACATCATCACGCCACGGTAAGAATGGTCGCGGGGTCTTAGGGAAAACCTGCCCCCATTAAAACATTCAGACACCAAGCTCAGAGTCAAGGATCATAACTCCGTAAAAAAAAATAAAAATTCTCGAAATCAATTGTCAAACTCCTGCAATCGGGTCATTAGTTCTGGCCACACACAAAATTTCACCCATGAAGGTGCAATAGTTTCAGAGAGAACTTGTCCCCATTGCAAATTCCATACACCAAGTCGACGAACAGAAACAAGGACCATAACGCCGTAAAAATAAATTTCTCGGAATCAACTGTCGAACTCATTCAGTAGGATCATTAGTACTGGTCAGCCACAGAATTCAATCCACATAGGTGCAATATTTGCCGAGAGAACTTGTCCCCACTGCAACACCCAAACACTTAATTCCACAAACAGAGTCAAGGACCATAATTAAGTAAAAATGAATTTCTCAGAATCAATTGTCGAACTCATTCAGTAAGGTCAGCAGTACTGACAACATACAGAATTTCATTCACAAAGATGCAATAGTTTCCGAGAAAACTTGCCCGCATTGAACCCGGCCGGACAGAATGATGGACGGACGGACGGACGAGCACAATTCCAATGTCCCCCAATCCACTTTGTGGCGGGGGATAATAATAATAATCAGCTGCGTTGATTAATCCCGTTGATTAGTCATACCTACACAATATGGCTGCTGAGGAGTAGCTCCGTTCGCTTCTCCTCCTGCATGATTTAATGTATAAAGTATAGTCCAAGTTTTGTCCACTGGATTTGCTGGCACTAGCAAGTAGCTTGTGTTAAACATCAACTTTGAAGGGTTTGGGGAACTAATGATACTTCACATGCCGCGGGGAAAAGGAAACCTTCCCGAGAGAACCACAGAGAGCGAGGCCACAATGGCGTCTGCAGAAACGCTAACTTCGCTTATTGAAACTGCTCTCGAGAAATACTTTGCCAAGGCTGAGGTAGCATCAAAGGAAGGATTTGCACGTTTGGAGCAACGTTTGGATTCACTACGTGCAGATTTCTCAGAGATTAAAGAAGAGACAAAGGCGCTACGGGAGGCTAACACAAACTTAATGGCTCGCACGGCAAGAGTGGAGCAGACATCTACAGCTTTGTCCAAAACCATGACAACTGTGGAGACAAAGCTAGCTGACTTTGAAGATCGGAGCAGACGAAACAACATTGTCGTGCACGGCCTTTGTGAGGGCAAGGAGAACTCTAATGCTTTACATTACATCACGGCTCAATTACCACTTTGGTTCCCAACGCTGAAAGATGCACCGCCGGAGATCATGCGAGCGCACCGCATTGGACCTCCGCGGGGCAATGCGGCCACAAAACCAAGGGTCATGATTTTCATGTGCTTAAGATATACGGACAGAGCAAGAATCTTGAGAGTATCGAGGGACTCACCACTTGAGATCGGAGGAAAGGAGGTCCGTTTCACAGCTGACTACAGCCTGGCAACTAGGGTCCGACGTAAATCCTGTTATCCTGTCATGGAAAAGGCTCGACTGGCTGGTTTCATGGCTTTTCTGATCTATCCGGCTACTATAAAAGTATCCAAAGGCCATGAACACAAGTTTTTTGATGACCCGGCGAAGTTAGAGCTGTTCCTCAAGAGTCAGGAGAACGCAGAGTAGAATCCAAAGGAATGACGACATGGGTCGCTCAAATTAACGCTAGCCATGTTGAAATATGTCATCGTATAGTCAGCTATCCCAAAGTTCCCTTTTTTCCAGACATTGTGTCCAAGCACCGGATTGTATTCTTCCATTCGCCGGTTCATGTGAGGATTAATACTGTTGTTTGGGTTCCGCATTGTCGGTCACGTGGTAAAGCCGCAAGAGTTGCTTTGGATGAGTGGCCATTCTATCATACATGACGTAAGCAATTGGAAGACTGACTGGTGGATGTATATTTAACTATGAAATTATTTGAGGGAACTTAATATATGAATTAGAGAACGATGGACTAATATATTTTTTTGTACAGCAGGACAATAAGGAGAAAATCATTGCACTAGTTTCACTATGATCACAGACTTTGGGGGGTTGAAGGGGAGGGGTGAGTGTGTGTGTGTGAGAGGTTGTGTATTGAAATGTCTGTTGAATTTGAACCCAGTAACTATAAATGCCAATGTAGAGATGATGGCTCTATGGTGGTTAAATAAATCCGAGCATAATGAAGTATAAGATTAATAACTGAGAATGGTGAATTTAGGAAAGCTACCTAAGAAGGGACTAAAGCTGGCACATTTAAACATACGTAGCCTTAGAAATAAGTTAACGGATGTTTCAAATATCTTGTTTGAAGGCAGTGTACATATATTAGGGATTACTGAGACTCATCTTGATTCCTCATTTGAAGACTCCTCAGTATATATACAAGGGTATTGCATATATAGAAATGACAGAAATGCAAGGGGTGGCGGTGTAGCCATGTATATACAGGAGCAAATACCAGTAAAAATTAGATTGGATTTAATGTTACCTGAGATTGAAGTGTTAGTGCTTCAAGTCCACATTCCACATCTAAAACCGCTGCTGGTTGGCTGTTGTTACCGTCCACCCAATGCAAATTCTGCCTACCTGGATAATGTATGTGCTATGATAGACAATGTATGTGACAATCAAAATGAAGTCTATATTATGGGAGACCTTAATATAGACTGGAATTTATTACAGTGTCCTTTAAGAAATAAGCTTCATTCTATTATTGAGGCATGTGGTTTAAAACAGATGGTAACCAAACCAACACGAATATACTGTAGGAGTGATGGATCTAAGACATCTACTTTAATTGACCATATCTTTACTAACTCTGGTGATTTTTGTACTAAAGCTATATCAGTCCCAGCGGGCTGTAGTGATCATAACCTCATTGCTATGGTAAGGAAAACCAGAGTTCCTAAAGCTGGGCATAAAATAATAGTTAAAAGGTCATATAAAAGTTTTACTGAAGATGGTTTTACTGAGGATATCCGTAATATTTGTTGGGATGATGTGTTGATTAGTAAAAATCCAGATGTAGCAGTTGAAGTTTTCAACAAGCTGTTTTTAGAAGTGAGTGATAAACATGCCGCGATTAAAAAGCGTACAGTGAGGAAAGTAAGAGCTGGTTGGATTGATACTGAACTCAAGGACTGCATGGTACAAAGAGATGAGGCTAAAAGAATGGCAAATGTTTCTAATTATGAAACAGATTGGCAGATATACCGGAAACTGAGAAATTATGTAACTAAACTAAATAAAAAGAAAAAGAAGGCGTACTATAACAATTTGATTATAAATGAGAAACATGACAACAAGAAATTATGGAGTATCCTGAACAGTATCCTGGGAAGGAATGTTAAATCCACTCCATCATTTCTTGAATCAGGGGGTCAGTTTATCACAAAGCCAATGGATATAGCCAATCACTTGAACAATTATTTTTGTAACAAAATTGATAGGTTAAGAGATGATATGGGAGAAACTAATAACTCAAAAGCAGAATTTCTCATAAGAAATTGTATTATGGTGGGGAAAACTTGCAATTTTGAGTTTGTTAATGTTACTGCTGGCCAGGTAGAAAAATTATTATTAGAATGTAAAGAAAAGCCATCGGGTATAGATAATATTGATCCAAAATTATTGAAACTTGCTGCAAGCTTCATTGCAGTTCCTATTGCTCACATTTTAAACTTGACTTTTAATAAGGGAATCTATCCAAATGCTTGGAAAACAGCAAAAATTGTGCCGTTACCAAAAAGTGCAACCGCACCTTTCTGTGGCCCTAACAGTAGACCGATCAGTCTGTTACCTGCTCTGAGTAAAATTATGGAGAGGATTGTTTTTGAACAAATTCAAAAATATTTCTTAGATAATAATTTAAATACAGATTTCCAACATGCATACAGAGCAGGGCATTCAACCGCTACAGCTATGGCCCAGATGACAAATGATTGGATGACGGCATTAGATAACAGAAGGTTGGCCGGAGCTGTATTGCTGGATTTTAGCTCAGCTTTTGATCTTATTGATCACAACCTTCTGTTACGAAAAATGCAATGTTATGGCTTCGGTCAAGCAGCATTACTTTGGCTAAAGAGTTATTTAGAAAACAGGAGGCAAGCTGTCTTTTTCAATGGGAGCTTCTCAGATGGGAAAAGTGTTTGCTGTGGTATACCACAGGGAAGCTGTCTAGGACCACTCCTGTTTTCTATATATACTAATGACCTGCCATTAGTGTTAAAAAAAGCAAAAATAGCAATGTACGCTGATGACTCCACCATTTATTCATCACAAGATACAGTTGAAGAACTTCAAAATGTTTTGATGGAAGAGTTAAAAGCTGTACTTGACTGGGTTATGAATAACAAGCTAGTTCTAAATGTTGGCAAGACAAAAAGTATTGTCTTTGGAACCAAACATATGCTGTTAACCGAACCCAAACTACGTCTGGTTGTCAAAGACATTAGTGTTGAACAGGTACAGGTGACAAAATTACTTGGTGTTGAGATTGACAACAAACTATCATGGTCAGAACATATTCGTATAGTAGTTCGCAGGATGGGCCAAAGTCTCTCAATGGTAAGAAGATGTTCTCACATGCTACCTCTCAACATGACAGCAGATGTGATAAAGACCCTTGTGCTGTCGCAGTTAGATTACTGCTCTGAGATTTGGTCATGTGCTGCTGTAACACATATAAAGACCTTACAAACTGTCCAAAACAGAGCAGCTCGATGTGTGCTACGTTGTCCACTCAGGACTAATGTGAACTGGATGCACAACATATTGTCTTGGCTAAAAGTGAAAGAAAGATTTACGGCCTCATTCCTTAATTTTACTAGAAATATTGTTACAACTAAATTACCAAATGTACTCTTCCAAAAGTTATATCTAAGCTCTGATGAACATCAATATGAAACACGACATGCCACGGAGGGTAGATTTAAACTACCTAATGTGGAAACAAACTATGGAAAAAGTACAGTAATGTATAGAGCAATGTTTGGCTGGAACACTTTGCCAAGTGAAATAATTTCTGCAAACAGTAAACAACAGTTTAAGTTCCTTCTGAAGAGGCATTTTATTAGGAACGAATTCTGAATTTGAAATAACTAAATAACATGAGCCTGAGAATCTCTATAAATGTCAGGAAAAACAGCTGGGTCCTTTCTGTACATGTACATGTGTATATATACATGCATGTACTATATAGGTATGTATATGAATATATGTATGTAATGTGTATGTCTATGTACTATATGTGCATTTATATGTAGATGTGTGTGTGAGTGTGAGTGTGTGTGGATAGGGAGGGGGGAGGGGGGGGGTGGGTGGGTGGATGTTGGTTTTATTTATTTGTTTTTTGTATGTGTTTTGTTGGTGATGTGAGCACTGGTGTATATGTTTTGCACGGAGCATGTTGAATTGACTCCAGGAAGAGTAGCTGTACTTGTTACAGCTAATGGAGATCAAAATAAATACAAATACAAAATACAAATACAAATAAAAAGAAAACAGACCAAACAAGAATGGATAAATAAATTATTTAATGTTCGCATTCATCTGTCAATTGAAGTCTGGCGAAAGCTCAACTGGCCAATTTCAGTTCGTTATGCAGATTAGAGGGCTATTAATCTGAGATCCCCAGAAGCTCGCGTGAAAAACAAAGGGCAACTAACTCATGAAGAGGAAGTGAGAACACGACCCCTGCGCCCCACCTATTGGTTGGTGTTATTATCCATGTTAAAATGATGCTGAAACGATCTTCGGGTTATACGGGTCCCGGCCAGAAAATTAGAATGTCTTGAAATAGTTTTTTTTTTTTTTTCCCTCAGTAATTCAGTTAAAAATGAAACCGTCATTTATTATAGATTCATTCGACACAAAGTGAAATATTTCAAGCCTTCATTTGTTTGAAGGCAGTATCTCCGGCAGTCGGATTAAAATTTTAATATAACTCCATGTGCAACAGTCCACAGTTTATTAAATATTTCTTTAAATCTACTGGGCACAGTTCTCCAAGTAGAGAGCCAAGAATGTCACCAACAGAGCTTTATTGAAACGCTATCCCTAAACCCTAAGAGATTCAGTAGATTTAAGGAAATTTTGAAGAAAAGAAAATGGACTGTCAGACACGGAGTTATACTAAAACCCTATCTGACTGTCGGACACGGTAACACCATGTAAAAGTTGTATTGAAAACCATCGGACTGTCGGACACAGAGACACTTCATTGTTTCAAATCTGTTGATTATGACTTGCAGCTCATCAAAACCCCAAATTGATTTCAACAAATTATAATACTACTTAACACCAATTAAAGAAAGGTTTGTTTTTAATACAGTAATGGTGACCCTCTGAAAATTATGTTCATGTATGCACTCAAAAATTGGTTGGGGCTCATTTTGCACAAATTACTGCATCAATGTGGCATAGCATTTGGAGGCGATCAGCCTGTGGCAGTGCTGAGGGTAACAGACCAGTAATAAAAAACAGTCAAACTCACAAAAAGGTAAGACGGGTTTTAAGTTTAATTTTGGCCCGCCGTGGTCGCTAACTTTTCATTAAGCCCCATATTGCGTTTGTTCAGGCCATAAGAAAATTGTATATTTGTACTGTACCATGGCATGTCTGTCATTCTCCATCAGGTGGGACATTTTTGATGTATTTCAGACAGGATGATGATAGCTTGCGCTGCCTTACGTGGCTCGTGCTCATCATAGCTTAGTCAAATACAGTATCTTGAGCAATCATTCCGTGGTATTTTTTCATTCATGCCCGACATCGTTGCCTTTTTGTTGCAATAACCACTTCTGCGGCGTAAACTGCTTTGCGCCATGTAAACTTAGCTACTTACAACTACAGTTTGACTGGAGCCAGGCTGTGGAATGGCTAATCTCGAAGACATTAGTACAATATCCTCACTGGCCACAGTGGTTTGACGGAGAGTTATAGCCTGCCTACGCTGAATTTACCGTGATAATGCTGTTTTCCCATTAGCTGCTAAGCGGAATATCCCATTTGTAGCCTACTGTCTTAGTGCTATCTAATGCCAAGCTAGTGGTAAAAAGTCTTGGCATGTTGAAGGTGCTTCTTAAAAATACATTGGCTATCACTCCATCTCTCCATTGATGACATTCATACATCTTCTCCTACGTCTGCTTACTTTGCCATTTTGTTAATGATACTAGAACATAAACCCGAAGTTAGCCAGATATTCTGGTTGGGGGTATTCAAGCTTGTCTACCACGTAGAATTGGAAGCGAGAAGTTTATATATAAAAACAGCCTATAATTTGTGATTGAGTCTCCAATACCCCAAACACAGTTAGCTAATGTTAATAACCTAGGCCAGTGAACATTATCGAGCAGGAATAACTGTTTTTCAACAATTCATTTTAGATAGCAGCTTACCTGGGTGATTGGGCTCCAGAATGAGATACGTTGGATGCAATAGTTGGTCCACCACACAATGATCTCCCGGTCAATCATACATACTACTTTTCGATCACATTTCCCGGTCAACTGCAAATCAATGGCTTTTCATTAATGTGCTGTTTCCCGGTCAATCCAGTGCCAGCTTCAAGATTGTGGTAATTGACCAGAATAGCGCTCCACATAGATGATGTTACTCGTGGTCCCGGATGTCAGACAAACACCATCAACAAAATGACGACTTCCAATGCGTTTAAGACGGTATGAATTACAGAGGACCATGTTTCAATTAATTGTTTTGTACATATGCAAGTACTCCTTTTGATTTTGGTTCGATCATATCCATCCCGTCCACATGCCCAGCGATCACACTTTTCACCGTTGGTAATGGGTTTTGGAAAAGGTATAAACGAAACACCTGCCATCTACGGTGTATCCAAGTATCGGCTGTCGCTATTGCAAGTCCCATAGCAGCAGTGTTTTGTCGAACCCTTGTTTTATAACTTTAAAAAAATGTAATCCACATGCAGAGTCTGACAAACTGCAGTACATAGCTGTACACAGTACAGCCAGAGTTTGACTGCAGTACATAGCTGTACACAGTACAGCCAGAGTTAGTCTGACACCCAAGTATTGCCGGATCTATTTTTAGAAACTGTGCGAAGCGCTATTACCTACGTGACCGACACTCCGACAATCTTGCCTGCATGCAAGGAAGCTTCTATTTACATAATGTACGTAACTGTAACTGCACGAGTGCGCAGTACTACGGTACACGCAGGGTTTGTGCTGGAAAAAATTTCGCTTAGCCACAGTGGCTAATCACCCTGAAGTTCAGTTAGCCACAGAGAAAACCATTTAGCCACACATTTTGCCTTAAATTTTAGTTTGAAAACTTAGAGAAATTGGATTCAGTCATACAGTGTGCGTACACTGTCACAGAACAAGTGCACAGACATCCAGAGACTAGTAGGTCTGCATCATCTCGTCAGCGACACCTGTACTATAGTGCTCTGGCCAGGTTCCCTTCCCATCAGGGTGGTTACTGGCAGTTACAAGACATTTTCAAATAGAGTGGCAATCGAATTTGTACAGGCTGCAAAATGCATCAAAAATTACATTCTTAAACTGTGATTAAAATTCAAACATACACGGCTTTCCTGCAGCCGTAATGTGGTTTGTATGCTACTAGAGATGAAAAGAATAAAACAAAAAGTTGTTCAGGAAAAGGAATTTTTCACAGAAAAATTCTTACGGAACTTGTATGACTAACACCCACCAAAACCTTACAACAAACTGCAAACTGCATTATTCCTCATACTTTCGCTGCATACTGCCCGTTTATAGTTAGCGGACAAAGCGATCGCGTTGACGCGGATCTTGCATGGAACTGTACACAGCAGATGCGGTCCGCTTGTCAGCCATTCTGGGCTTGCTGGAATCGCCGATTTTTTAAAAAGATGGTATAACGTGTGATATTGTCTTCTGTGTCTAGGTACCTCGGTCTTGCTTTTTGTTTTACCAAGTTGGACATAGCTAAGCATTTTTGTGGTCATTTATGCAGTATAAATGAATTTGACTTATATTACAAGGCAAGTTAGCTAGCTAGCTAGCTGCCCAGGAGAAACTACGCCATGTCTCAGGGACCAGCGCGTTGTTCGTCGGTCCTCGTATTAAAATGGAGGCCGCTGCGGCTCGTAGGCCTATTTGCTTGATGCCTGAGTAGCCTGGATTGTCGTGTATTATATTGTTTTCTATGTCTGCTTAGGTAATTTTTGTATTATTTTTTCGAAATGAACATTACGCAGAATTTCTGTGAATGTTTGTGCTGTTTGTAATTATTTTGTTATAAGTGTGTAGCTAGCATGCTGTTGTGACACGGAGCCCTGCGAACCATAATCGCGATGCATTTTCATAAAACAATATGCTAGTTTGCATAAGATAATTATGTTTCAAAATTGTATGACATCTGTCTGTTGTGATGTTAAAAATAAATTTGTGGTTTGACGGCTATTTACTTTGTATTATTTAGCATATTTCCTCTCGCATCGGAAGCAAAACAAGATGGCGGCGTTTCAATTTTGTCCCGATGCTGTTTAGCCAATAGGAAAAGAGAAAGAGAGAACGGTCGATGCTGTTTAGCCAATTGGAAAAGTAAGGGAGTGTGGTTGTGCAAGAACCCCTCCCTCCCATTGAAGGTGAATGGGCTCCATTCATTGTCTATGGGAATTTTTTCTTTTTTAATTGCTAATAAATAATAAACTATAAGATAAGATAAGATAAGATAAGATAATACTTTATTATCCCGAAGGAAATTTTGGTTACATCGTAAAAAAAAAAAAAAAAAAAACATTGAACACACGACAAAACATTGAATCACAACATACATTTAAACAACATTAAAAAGGCACAATAAATAAGTACTAATTATACATAGAGCACATAATTAATGTCGATATGATTTTGAATAGCAACGATCTGCACATATAGTAGCATAATGTGGTATGCAGGTTGTATGGGTAGTATGAAAACTGTTGGAGGAGTTAGTGTTTACAAAAAGGGAAGAAAGAGAATAAAAATTAAATAAAAATAAGTTGAAAGATCCTGGGAAATTACAAGAGTTTGCATGCTTCACATGCAAACTAATTAATTTAAGGCCTTTTCCTTTGCACGACAGAACTGAGCTTGAAGTTGCGCTGGTTTCAGTGCCGATCTTGTCCCACTGACATTAATGCGCTGCTTTAACGAGTTTATTCAGCAAGAAAAATACTATTGCATGCTTACTTTAGCTTATCTGTGGCTGTCCCGCGAGATTCATAATTCAATATTATTGAGGTGGTCAATCTCGAGTCGTTTTCATTGTTTTTATCCCCCCAGCATAAAATGCGGGGGGATATAGCGATAGCCATGTCCGTCTGTCTGTACGTCCGTCCGCCCATCCGTCCTTAATCATTTCGTTTCTGGGGCAGAACTCAAAAACCATTCAATATTTCTTCACGAAATTTGATGTGTAGATCTAATATATCATCTAGATGTGCCTTTTGGTATTTAGGAATTTCTAAAATTTTCATTTTTTGTGTTTCCATGGCAACAAGTTGGACTTAGTCTCTGGGAAGGGTATGGCTCGTTTCCGGAGCATAACTCAATAACCATATAATACTTCTTGACAAAATTTGATTTGTTGATCTGATATACCATGTAGATGTGCCTTTTGATATTTAGGAATTTCTGATTTTTTTTGTGTGTGTGTTTCCATGGCAACAATTTGGACTTAGTCTCTGGGGAGGATGTGGCTAGTTTCCGGAGCATAACTCAATAACCGTTTAATATTTCTTCACGAAATTTGGTGCATACATCTCATATATCATGGAGATGTGCCTTTCAGTATTTAGGAATTTCAAAAAAGATTTTTGTGTTTCCAAGGCCTCAAGTTGGACTTAGTTTCTGGGGAGGGTATGGTTCGTTTCCGGAGCGTAACTCAATAACCTTTTAATATTTCTTCACCAAATTTGGCGAGTACATTTGATATACAATGCAGATGAGCCTTTTGGTATTTAGAATTTAAAAATTGTTTTTTTTCTAGCTTCTTTTTCATGGCAGAAAGTTGAAGCGAGTGTCACTGGTTCCAGAGAAATACATGATAATTGTTCAGTGTTTATCTATGAAATTGGCATGTTGATCTAATGAACCCTGTAGATGCGCCTTTTCCTATTCAGGAATCGCTAAGATTTTCTTTTTTTTGTGTGTGTTTCTATAGCCACAAATTACACTCAGTTTCTAGTTAGGGTGTAGCTCATTTCTGAGGCGTAACTCGGTAACAAAACTTTCAACATACCTGTGAATTAAAATGGTGTCTTTTGCTATTTGGGCTTTTTAGCTTCATGAAAACAAAAGGAACAGGCTCAGAAACATGTGGAAAGGTACATTCCCGTAGCAGAACTTGAAAGTATTTTCATGAAACTTTGAGAAGATATTTCTTAGTACAAGGTACCTGAGGCCTCCTTGGATGTTCACTTTATATCCAAAGAAATATAGCTATATAATTGAAAACCTAATGGGTTAAATATTACTGACCCTTAAAATACCTTAGATGCACTTTTCGCGAGAACTGAGTCATCTGGATCGGGCAATTTTCTAGACCTGCAGTATCCAGTCAACTACAATTACCGGGTCTACTTTTCCTCATCCTACTCTGGAGAGTCCCTCAAAGCCTACAAGAGCCGGGCCTGAGGCACAAAAAATCTGGGTAAGTGGTGATCAGGGCCTGTGTCCACAGGAAATTCTTTTTTTGTTTTCTTTTTGCGCTAGCAGGGTCAGCTTGATGCAAATGCTATGAAATTCAGCACTGACAGCGCGCAACGTCCTCGGCGCACAAAACGCCCTCAGTACACAGCTTTTTTCCACGGCACTCTCAGCCGGAAATAGGTCAACTTAGGGAATATCGACAAGCTCATCAATGACACTTCTCTCTGACATATCAAAATTGTAAGTCCCTCCCAATTTTCGTTATCAATAGCAATCAAAGAAACTTTTCCGCTGACACAGTCAAGTTTTGAATCAATTGGTTATCTACAGTTTAGATTTTCGTACTGTTTCCCATTTACGGACTCAATGTTTGCTGACAAGTTTGTCAGTAATGATTTTTACCACTACTGTAGAGCCCCACTGCTGTAGATAGCTAGATACTCTGGAATTGTTTTGGTTCCCATTTACATTAATCTGGGTAGCTACGTTTCCTAAAGCATGGTTGTGAGCTACATTAGCAACTTGGCTCCATAGTTTGAACATTGGCTTTATTCGGTTCCAATTTTGCCTTTGGGAAATGATCATTTCGGCATAGTTGCGAAGATAAATCGCAATTTCTTTGCATTGAATTAGAAAGTCTGGACATTTACAACGATGCATAGTGCAAATGCAAAAATGGTTTTAGTATCTTTTAGCGAAAATCAGTGCTAGGGAGTAGCTCTCTGCAAATATGATAAGAGCACTTCTAGCCGCGAGAGTGCTGCCTGTGGGCACAGTTAGGTTAGCACTAGCAACAGGACAGAATTACATAACTAGCTCCTCACTGTGCTGAACGTGTATGTTAAGTGGCTTGTGTCACCACGTTATCACAGTTTGAATGAATGTCCAAGGCTCCACCTCATACATAAGATTATTCACTTTTCATGAATACAGTCAGCAAAGTTAGCCGCTTGCCGTATGCCTGCCAGTGTTTTTGAATGTGCGCTTTCCTACCAACATGGTGGTTTTCGATTGTGTGACGTCAGCGACTGGAGCTCTCAAAGCAGTGATGGGTGTTTCAGTGACAACTATAGGTTTAGTGACGAGTGTTTCAGTGGTATGTTTTTCTATGACTGGTGCCATTTCATTGAGTAGAGTTTTTGTGATGGGTGCTACTTCAGTGATGGGTGTTTCAGTGAAAAGTGTTTTAGTGACGGAGGTTTCAGTGACGAGTGTATTTTAGTGTAGGATGTTCCGGTAGTTGGTATACTCAGCAACAAAAGTTTCTGTGACACCATTTATGTGTATGTTATAAATGACACGCAAAGATCTCAATGCAATCAATATGTTTATTTAACAGGAGATCACTGACTTTTCAGTGCCAATGTCACTCAAAACGAAAAATGTCATTTTCATGCGTCATGAAGCACTTGTCTGACGTCTAACCAATTGTGACCTTCACACTTCAATACCGGGTGTGACTTCCTCGTGCCATGATGCAAGCAACGCATCTCCGGCGCATGGACCGAATCAGATGTGCCAGAAATTGCTGTGGGATGTCATTCCAAATCTGACGTAGACGTTGTCGCAATTCCTGGAGTGTAGCTGGCGGGTTATCCAACCGCCGCAAACGTTGATCCATCTCGTCCCAAAGATGCTCGATTGGGGACATGTCTGGGGATCTGGCTGGCCATGGCAGGACATTGACATGTTGTTGCATCAGATACTGCTGTACAATCCTTGCAACGTGTGGTCTGGCGTTATCATGTTGCAGCGTTATTCCGGGACCATGTTGCATCAAAAACAGTACCACCAATGGCCGTAGCACTTCATCGCGATATCTTTGACCTGTCAGATTTCCATCAATAACAAGCAAATCTGTTCTGTTTCTAGCCGTGATCCCTCCCCAAATCATGACACTACCACCTCCAAAACGATCAAATTCCTGAACACAGTTGTTGGCATAACGTTCTCCACGTCGACGGTATACACGTAAACGACCATCACATCGGTTAAGCATGAATCTTGATTCATCAGTGAAGAGTACAAGATCCCACTGACGTTGGATCCACCGTCGATGTTGTTGTGCCCACTGTAGACGCAGTCGTCGGTGTTGTACTGTGAGTATTGGACGTCTTGCTGGCCGACGTGGGACAATGCCAAAATGACGGAGACGGCGACGGATTGTCTGTGCAGACAGTCGCCTCAAACCAGGTATCGTTCTTGCAGTTATGGTTGCAGGTTGGAATCGATTTCGGAGATGGGTTGTTCGAATCCAGTTGTCCTGTCTGGGAGTGGTTACTCGTGGACGGCCGCTACGAGGACGGTCTCTGACATGTCTTGTCTGCTGATGACGCTGCCATAAGTTCCAAATGGTGTTTCGGTGGACATTCAGGCGATGAGCAACTTCCCTCTGCGAGGTTCCGGATTCAATCATCCCAATGGCCCTCCACCGATCATTTTCAGACAGTCTTGGCATTTAGAGGGTAGAGTTCCTGATCCGAAATGGCTGTGTTTTCGATAAGTGATGCTTCCGTCGTTCATCAGGCACAATGTGAACATTCCAAAAATTCTCCTCTTTTATTGCCATCCACAAGCATGATTTACGCACATTTTCACGTGCAAAGTCATTTTCTCGCATTTTCATGATTTCCATTTCAATGCTGTGTTTACGTGTACTGTTTCAGTCTGATATCACCATGTATGACAATTTCATAATTGCGTTATGAAAAATAATTAACAATATTGGTGTCACAGAAACTTTTGTTGCTGAGTATATTTCTATGACAGGTGCCATTTCAGTGCCGGGTGTTTCTGTGAAAAGTGGTTTAGTGATGGATGGTTCAAGGACAGGTGAATTTTAGTGATGGATGTTCCAGTACTGGGTGTTTCTGTGACAGGTGCCTTTTCAGTGCCGGGTGTTTCAGTGAAAAGTGTTTTCGTGATGGATGTTTCAGTGACGGGTGAATTTTACTGATGTATGTTCCAGAAGTTTCAAATTCAAATTCAATTTATTTGTATAGCGCTTTTCACAGATCAACTGTCACAAAGACGCTTTACAGTGAGAGATGAGTTACTGAAAGGGCAGTGCCCAGCCTATTCACCACTACAGCAAATGAGGCAAAAAACTTCCAGTAGGGAGAAAAATCCTCAAACAGTGGTGAGAAAAAACTCCCCAGTGGGAAGAAATCTCAGGAGGAACCCGGCTATAGGTGGGGAAGCCCATCCCCCGCGGGCTAGCTAGTTAGATAAGAAGATAAGACAATACAGTTCCATTAAAGTCCATCGAAACAGTGCTATCAGTTGCTGGAGGAAGTGGCATGCCAAGGATGGTGCAGAACTGGATCAGGACAGCAGCAGCCAGCGCTCATGGTGAGGGACAGGGCTCGGATGGTCCAGGACTCAGGGTTGTGGAGGGAGAGATCCTCGGAGAAAGACAGAAAAAAGTGGGGTGAGGCACTGGATAAAACTACTGCATATTAATAAAAATACAGTCCTGTGTCATGTGCCAAATGAGAATTTAGATGCTGACTGGTCAGGAAACAGTCAACACCGCTCCATCCACTTCCTGATGCACAGAGGCCCTACACTTATTCCACACAGTAAAAATCATAGTGTCAATTTTACTCTTTAAGAGTTGAATTTAACTCTCTGTCAGATAACATTTGGTCCCACTCAAAATCAGTGTAAAATTTACTCTATAGCCAGTGTAAGATTTTTAGAGTTAATTTTACTCTATTTTGTGTCAAAATTAACAATGAGGTGTGTAAAAATATTTAACACTATAGGGAATCATCACCCTGCAGAGTAAATTTTGTCCTTGTGTGGAAGTGGGAATTTACTCTCACTTTTGACACTTCCATTTAGACGATTTCACTCTGCATAGTGCTATAACTACTCTATCCAGAGGAAAATAGGTTTACACTGCAATATTGACACTCCATTTTTTACTGTGCAGGACGATCACTTCAGATTTTCTAGACACTAGTACCATATGGACCTCCACAGTGACTAAGACTGTAGCAAGCCTCACTGGCACCGTTAATGCATGCTCAGTGCCACCGGTTCCACATGGATTTGCTTAATACTACACCAGTACCATATGGACCTCCCCAGTGACTAAGGCTGTAGCAAGCCCCACTGGCACCATCAATGCAGGCTCAGTGCCACCGGTTCCACATGGATTTACATAACACTGGCTTCCAATATCGTGAACATGTCATTAATCAAGGTTGTAGTCAGTCCCACCAGAGCCAACACATAACTAATCATGAACTAATCATAGGCTTGACTGAAAAGATAAGTTTTCAGCCTACTCTTGAAGACAGAGAGTGTCCGAACCCCGAATTTGTCTTGGGAGATTGTTCCATAAAATTGGTGCTTTGTAAGAGAATGCTCTGCCTCCAATTGTAATTCTAGATATATTTGGAATTTTCAAGTAGTCAGCAGCTTGTGAACGAAGTAATCTTGGTGGGGAGTAAGGAATGAGAAGACTGCAAAGATATTCCGGGGCCAAGTCATTTAAGGCTTTGTAAGTTAGTAATAGTATTTTGTACTCAATTCTAAATTTTACAGGCAGCCAATGAAGATTTTTGAGCACCGGGCAAATGTGATCATATTTCTTAGTCCTAGTCAGAACCTTAGCTGCAGCATTCTGCACTAATTGAAGACGTTTCAGGGCTGAGCTAGTGCAACCAGACAGTAAGACATTGCAATAGTCCAGCCGAGAAGACACAAATGCGTGAACCAATTTTTCAGCGTCTTGAAGAGACAACATTTTTCTAAGTTAAGATATGTTTTGAAGATGGAAGCCACTTGGATGATATTGTTGTTGTGAGCCTGGAAAGAGAGTTCTGAATCAAGAGTCACCCCCAGGTTTTTAACGACAGCTCTGGCAGAAACAGAGAGGCCATCTAAGTTAAGAGAGAACTTAACAAAAGAGTGTCTAAGAGATTTGGGACCCAGTACCAATATTTTAGTCTTATCTGGGTTTAGTGAAAGAAAATTTTGCGTCATCCAAGCTTTAACAGCATTCAGACACATCTGTAATCTAGTAACCGGATCATTTTCACCCAGTTTAAAGGATATATAGAGCTGCGTGTCGTCTGCATAGCAATAGTATTTCACATAAAGTCTACTTATGATATTTCCAAGCGGAAGCATGTATAGTGAAAAAAGCAAAGGGCCCAGAACAGATCCTTGACGTATTCCAAAGTTAACCTTGAAATACTCTGAACATTTGTTATTTACCCGGACAAACTGAGATCTATCAGACAAATAAGATTTAAACCATGAAAGGGCAAGTCCAGAAATACCAACTAATTTTTCCAACCTACGAAGAAGAATATGGTGGTCTACTATATCAAAGGCGGCACTTAAATCGAGAAGGACGAGAACAGAGATGCGGCCACTATCCATAGAGAGAAGCAGATCATTTACTACAACAGTGAGGGCTGTTTCAGTGCTGTGATGCTTTCTATAGGCAGACTGAAAACTGTCAAATACCTCATTAGTTTGCAGGAAAGAAGAGAGCTGTTGGGCGACACCTTTTTCAAGGACCTTAGATAAAAATGTGAGGTTTGAGATTGGCCTATAATTGGCTAGGACTGTGGGATCCAAATCTGGTTTTTTAAGCAGCGGCTTGATTTCTGCCATCTTAAATGAAGTGGGAACAATACCGGAAATCAGAGAAGAATTAATTATGTGAAGAACTGGGCCGCCAAGAATGGGCAGGAGTTCTTTCATTAGCTTTGTGGGAATGGGATCCAAGATACAAGTAGATGATTTGGAAGTAACAACTAATTTGGCTAGTTCACTCAGGGATATAGGAGAAAGGGATTCAAACTGGTTTGTGTGTAATGTGCAAGACTCCATATCATGAGAAACGCCATCGCAAACTGGTAAGGAAGCAGTGATCTTCTCTCTAATTCCAATAATTTTGCCATTAAAGAAATTTAAAAAATCATCACTGCTGCAAGAGAAATTTGGAATTTGAGGGTTACTTGCAGCATGATTGTTAGTTAAGTTAGCCACGGTTTTGAACAGAAATCGAGAATTATTTTTGTTTTCCTGCATGAGATTTGAAAAGTAACAGGACCTTGCACAAGAAAGAGCAGCTTATATGCAACAAGGCTCTCTTTCCAAGCACCATGGAATACCTGGAGTTTAGTGGAGCGCCATTTGCGTTCTAGATGACGAGATTTTTGCTTTAGTGTCCTTGTCTGGTCAGTGTACCATGGGGCTGGCCTCTTCTTCTGAGTAATCTTTTTATATTTCAGTGGCGCGACTACATTAAGGGTACAACGGAGAGCATCAGCAAACTTTTCTGCTGTATCGTCAATAGAGGAGGCACTGACTGGATGCTCAAAATAAGATGGGAAAACCTCAGTGAATTTTGTAGAAGTTGTTGCAGTAAAAGTACGACCAGTGTACATCCTAGTTTCTAACAATGCAGGGTGGGTCAATTGTAAGCAGAAGGTGATAAGAAAATGGTCAGACAAACTGGGATTATGTGAATTAATCCTGACCTGCCCAATGTTAATGCGAAAGCTTAAGATCAGGTCTAAAGTATGACCATGAAAATGAGTTGGGCCAACAACACTCTGAGCGAAGCCAACTGACTCCAAAATGTTAGTGAATGCGGATGTTCGAGAATCATCTGCCCTCTCAAAGAGCAGGTTAAAGTCGCCCAATATAACTATTCTATCATAGCTTAAAACTAAGTCTGAAAGGAATTCTGAAAAATCTTGAATAAAGGCAGAGTAAAGGCCAGGGGGCCTGTAGACTGTCACCAAAGCTAAAGGCTGATCAGAGGCAGGGCCGGCACCTGTATCCAGCACTGAAAAATTCATTGCTAAAACCTCAAATGTATCAAATTTATACTGTAGTTTTGGCACTGAGTGAATGGAATCACTATAAATAGCTGCAACACCACCACCTCTCTGGCCCAGGCGGGGGTTTTGAGTGTATATAAACCCAGGTGGAGATGCTTCATTCAAAGATACGTTTTTGTCTGGCCTCAGCCATGTTTCTGTGAGACACAGTATATCAAGATAACCATCAGAGATTAATTCGTTCACAAGACCTGCTTTAGAGTTCAAGGATCTAATATTTAATAGACCAATTTAGAGAGAATGTTTATTTATTGGTAGATTGATACAGTTGGTGTTAATGCAAATCAAGTTTTTGTGATGTACTCCGCGATTCTTCTTTCTTAATTTAATTGGTATTCGGGGAACAAACACAATCTCTATAGGGTTTGACCTAATCAACGGTTTATCAAAGCTGAATGTCAGGAATTTAGATTTAGCTGTCGGCAGTCAACTACAATAATTTAAGTCGTAGGCCAGATTTCTCGACAGAAGGGCAGTGCCCTCTCGAGATGGGTGAACACCGTCCCTCCCCAAAAGACCAGGTCTTCGCCGGAAAGCTCGCCAATTGTCCACGAAACCGACGTTATTATCTACGCACCACTCAGACAACCAGCGATTGAGCGAGTCCAATCTACTGTACATTTCATCACTACATCGGATCGGGTACGGACCAGAGAAAGTCACTGACCGTGACATCTTTAGAGCTTGGGCGCAGGCTGACTTAAAACTGCTCTTTGTGATCTCTGATTGTCGTAATCGAATATCATTTGTACCGGCGCGGATAATAATTTTAGAGAACTTGCGTTTGCCCTGATCGAGTAATTTCAGATTCGCCTCAATATCAGTCACACGTGCGCCAGGAACACAGCTCACTGTGGTCGCCGGTTTAAACACCCTTACATCTCTAACGATGGAATCCCCGATAATTAGTGACTTTTCCGGTACTCGTTCATCTGGCTCTAATTCTTCGAGGGGAGCAAATGAATGAAACAGTTTAGTGATTTTAGTGATGGATGTTCCATTAGTGGGTGTTTCTGTGACAGGTGCCATTTCAGTGCCGGGTGTTTCAGTGAAAAGTGTTTTAGTGATGGATGGTTCAGTGACGGGTGAATTTTACTGATGGATGTTCCAGTAGTGGGTGTTTCTGTGACAGGTGCCATTTCAGTGCCGGGTGTTTTGGTGAAAAATGTTTTACTGATGGATGTTTAAGTGATGGATGCTGCTGCAATGACGGGTGTTTACTGATGGATATTTCAGTGATGGATGTTTCAGTAACAGGTGAACTTCAGTGACAATGTTTCAGTGATGGATATTTCAGTGAAGGGTGCCATTTCAGTGTTGGGTGTATCGTAATGGATTTTTCAGGTATCAGAGCAATTCTTTTGAGAAGTGTTTCTCTTCTCTCTGATGTTATTGCACTGACAAGTGTTTCAGTGACTGGTCTTTCAGTTATAGGTGTTTCAGTGACTGGTGCCATTTCAGCAATGGATGCTTTATCGACAGGGGTTTCAGTGATGCATGTTTCAGGACTGTTAAAGTGATGTGTGCCATTTCAATGGCTGGTCTTACAGTGACGGATGCACTTTGAGTGTCAATTGCCATGTCAGTGACAGATGCTTCACTAAGCGTTTCTCTTGTTCTGGCCCCAATTTGTTTTGACATACAAGACAGCAAAGGATGACAGACAAAATTTCAAAACTGAAACAGATTTAATTAATCAAGGACTGACAACTAAACTACAATTTATACTATTGACCAAGACTGACATATACAAGAAAAAAAATATTTACAGGCCCTTGAGATGGGGTTGCTTGGTGATGTCCCAGGACAGGGAAATGCTCCAACACAGGCAAAAATCCACAAAAAAACTTCACAGGTCTTGAAAAGAGTGACAGGTCTGGTTAAATGTATCCTTCTTCTTGCAATTTCTCCTACTATTCTACTCTCTTTTCCCCTTATATACTCTTTTGCAGCCCCCTCCCACCTTTAAGACTTTTTTTTTCTGTGACTTTGCCCTCTCAGACATGCCCAGGACATGGCCAAACCTAGCTCCAGACTGACTTAACGAAAAAAGTCAATACTGTGGCTGTTTTCCACATTACACTCTGATGGGTAGTGACGTGTGCTATTTCAATATAAAATGTTTCATTAATAGGTGTTTTAGTGACTGATGTTTCTGTAATGAGTGCTATTTTAATGATGGGCATTTTAGTAAAGGTTTCCATTTCTGTGGTTAATGTTTCAGTGATGAGTGCAGTTTCAGGAAGAGTTGATTCAATGACAGGTGCTTCAAAAATGGGCCTCTGGTACAGTTATTTCAGTTACCGGGACTGCAAGCATAGGTGTTTCATATCTGAGGAAACTGTCATTAAAACACCAGTTACTGTAACACCTGTGCCTGAGGCCTGTTACTGAAACTTCTGTCATTAAAACACCTGTCTCTGAAACCCCTGTACCTGAAGCCTGATACTGAAACACCTGTCATTAATACACCTGCCAATGAAACACCTTTACCTGAGGCCTATAACTGAAACACCTGTCACTAATACACCTATCACTGAAACACATGTACCTGAGGCCTGTTACTGAAAAACCTGTCATTAATACACCTGTCTGTGAAACACCTGTACTTGAGGCCTGTTACTGAAACACCTGTCATTAATACACCTGTCTCTGAAAGACCTGTACCTAAGACCTGTTACTGAAACACCTTTCATTAATACACCTGTCACTGAAACAGCTGTCATTAATACACCTTTCTTGGAAACACCTGTACCTGAGGTCTGATACGGAAACACCTGTCATTAATACACCTAACTCTGAAACACCTGAAACTGAGGTCTGTGACTGAAACACCTGTCAGTAATACACCTTTCTTGGAAACACCTGTACCTGAGGCCTGATACGGAAACACCTGCCATTAATACACCTAACTCTGAAACACCTGTACCTGAGGTCTGTTACTGAAACACCTTTCATTAATACACCTGTCACTGAAACACCTGTACCTGAGGCCTGATACTGAAACACCTGTCATTAATACACCGGTCACTGTACTTGAAGCCTGATACTGAAATACCTGTCATTAATCGTCTGTCACTGAAACACCTGCACCTGAGGCCTGTTACTGAAACACCTGTCATAAATACACCTGTCTCTGAAACACCTGTACCTGTGGCATGTGACTGAAACACCTGTCATTCACACACCTGTCACTGAAACACCTGTACCTGAGGCCTGATACTGAAATACTTGTCATTAATACACCTGTCTCTGAAACACCTGTACCTGAGGTCTGTTACTGAAACACCTGTCATTAATACACCTGTCTCTGAAACACCTGTACCTGAGGCCTGATACTGAAACACCTGTCATTAATACGCCTGTCTCTGAAACACCTGTACCTGAGGCCTGATACTGAAACACCTGTCAAAAATTACACCTGTCACTGAAACACCAGTACCTGAGGTCTGTTTCTGAAACACCTGTCATTAATACACCTGTCACTGAAACACCTGTACCTGAGGCCTGATACTGAAACACCTGTCATTAATACGCCTGTCTCTGAAACACGTGTACCTGAGGCCTGATACTGAAACACCTGTCATTAATACACCTGTCACTGAAACACCTGTACCTGAGGCCTGATACTGAAACACCTGTCATTAATACACCTGTCACTGAAACACCTGTACCTGAGGCCTGATACTGAAACACCTGTCATTAATACACCTGTCACTGAAACACCTGTACCTGAAGCCTGATACTGAAATACCTGTCATTGATACACCTGTCTCTGAAACACCTGTACCTGTGGCATGTGACTGAAACACCTGTCATTCACACACCTGTCACTGACACACCTGTACCTGAGGCCTGATACTGAAATACTTGTCATTAATACACCTGTCTTTGAAACACCTGTACCTGAGGTCTGTTACTGAATCACCTGTCATTAATACATCTGTCACTGAAACACCTGTACCTGAGGCCTTATTGTGAAACACCTGTCATTAATACACCTGTCACTGAAATGCCTGTACCTGAGGTCTGTTTCTGAAACACCTGTCATTCATACACCTGTCACACCTGTACCTGAGACCTGTTACTGAAACACCGGTCATTAATACACCTTTCTCTGATACACCTGTATCTGAAGCCTGATACTGAAATACCTGTCATTAATACACCTGTCTCTGAAACACCTGCACCTGAGGTCTGTTACTGAAACACCTGTCATTAATTCGCCTGTCTCTGAAACACCTGTACCTGAGGCCTGATACTGAAACACCTGTCATAAATACACCTGTCACTGAAACACCTGCACCTGGGGCCTGATACTGAAACACCTGTCATTACTAGCCTGTCTCTGAAACACCTGTACCTGAGGCCTGATACTGAAACACCTGTCATTAATACACTTGTCTCTGAAACACCTGTACCTGAGGCCTGATACTGAAACACCTGTCATTAATACACATTTCTCTGAAACACCTGTACCTGAGGTCTGTTACTGGAACACCTTTCATTAATACACCTGTCACTGAAACACCTGTACCTGAGGTCTGTTACTGAAACACCTGTCATTAATACACCTGTCACTGAAACACCTGTACCTGAGGTCTGTTTCTGAAACACCTGTCATTAATACACCTGTCACTGAAACACCTGTACCTGAGGCCTGATACTGAAACACCTGTCATTAATACGCCTGTCTCTAAAACACCTGTACCTGAGGTCTGTTACTGAAACACTTGTCATTGATACACCTGTCTCTGAAACACCTGTACCTGAGGTCTGTAACTGAAACACCTGTCATTAATACACCTGTCTCTGAAACACCTGTACCTGAGGTCTGTTACTGAATCACCTGTCATTAATACATCTGTCACTGAAACACCTGTACCTGAGGTCTGTTACTGGAACGCCTTTCATTAATACACCTGTCCCTGAAACACCTGTACCTGAGGTCTGTTACTGAAACACCTGTCATTAGTACACCTGTCACTGAAACACCTGTACCTGAGGTCTGTTTCTGAAACACCTGTCATTAATACACCTGTCACTGAAACACCTGTACCTGAGGCCTGATACTGAAACACCTGTCATTAATACGCCTGTCTCTGAAACACCTGTACCTGAGGCCTGATACTGAAACACCTGTCATTAATACACCTGTCACTGAAACACCTGTACCTGAGGTCTGTTTCTGAAACACCTGTCATTCATACACCTGTCACTGATACACCTGTACCTGAGACCTGTTACTGAAACACCTGTCATTAATACCTTTCTCTGATACACCTGTATCTGAAGCCTGATACTGAAATACCTGTCATTAATACACCTGTCTCTGAAACACCTGCACCTGAGGTCTGTTACTGAAACACCTGTCATTAATACGCCTGTCTCTGAAACACCTGTACCTGAGGCCTGATACTGAAACACCTGTCATTAATACGCCTGTCTCTAAAACACCTGTACCTGAGGTCTGTTACTGAAACACCTGTCATTAATACACCTGTCTCTGAAACACCTGTACCTGAGGTCTGTTACTGAAACACCTGTCATTAATACACCTGTCTCTGAAACACCTGTACCTGAGGTCTGTTACTGAATCACCTGTCATTAATACATCTGTCACTGAAACACCTGTACCTGAGGTCTGTTACTGGAACGCCTTTCATTAATACACCTGTCCCTGAAACACCTGTACCTGAGGTCTGTTACTGAAACACCTGTCATTAGTACACCTGTCACTGAAACACCTGTACCTGAGGTCTGTTTCTGAAACACCTGTCATTAATACACCTGTCACTGAAACACCTGTACCTGAGGCCTGATACTGAAACACCTGTCATTAATACGCCTGTCTCTGAAACACCTGTACCTGAGGCCTGATACTGAAACACCTGTCATTAATACACCTGTCACTGAAACACCTGTACCTGAGGTCTGTTTCTGAAACACCTGTCATTCATACACCTGTCACTGATACACCTGTACCTGAGACCTGTTACTGAAACACCTGTCATTAATACACCTTTCTCTGATACACCTGTATCTGAAGCCTGATACTGAAATACCTGTCATTAATACACCTGTCTCTGAAACACCTGCACCTGAGGTCTGTTACTGAAACACCTGTCATTAATACGCCTGTCTCTGAAACACCTGTACCTGAGGCCTGATACTGAAACACCTGTCATTAATACACCTGTCACTGAAACACCTGCACCTGGGGCCTGATACTGAAACACCTGTCATTAATACGCCTGTCTCTGAAACACCTGTACCTGAGGCCTGATACTGAAACACCTGTCATTAATACACCTGTCTCTGAAACACCTGTACCTGAGGCCTGATACTGAAACACCTGTCATACCTTTCTCTGAAACACCTGTACCTGAGGTCTGTTACTGGAACACCTTTCATTAATACACCTGTCTCTGAAACACCTGTACCTGAGGTCTGTTACTGAAACACCTGTCATTAATACACCTGTCTCTGAAACACCTGTACCTGAGGTCTGTTACTGAATCACCTGTCATTAATACACCTGTCACTGAAACACCTGTACCTGAGGTCTGTTTCTGAAACACCTGTCATTAATACGCCTGTCACTAAAACACCTGTACCTGAGGTCTGTTACTGAAACACCTGTCATTAATACACCTGTCTCTGAAACACCTGTACCTGAGGTCTGTTACTGAATCACCTGTCATTAATACACCTGTCACTGAAACACCTGTACCTGAGGCCTGATACTGAAACACCTGTCATTAATACGCCTGTCTCTAAAAAACCTGTACCTGAGGTCTGTTACTGAAACACCTGTCATTAATACACCTGTCTCTGAAACACCTGTATCTGAGGTCTGTTACTGAAACACCTGTCATTAATACACCTGTCTCTGAAACACCTGTACCTGAGGCCTGATACTGAAACACCTGTCATTAATACACCTGTCTCTGAAACACCTGTACCTGAGGTCTGTTACTGAAATACCTGTCATTAATACGCCTGTCTCTGAAACACCTGTACCTGAGGCCTGATACTGAAACACCTGTCATTAATACACCTAACTCTGAAACACCTGTACCTGAGGCCTGATACTGAAACACCTGTCATTAATACACCTGTCACTGAAACACCTGCACCTGGGGCCTGATACTGAAACACCTGTCATTAATACACCTGTCACTGAAACACCTGTACCTCAAGCCTGATAATGAAATACCTGTCATTTATACACCTGTCACTGAAACACCTGTAGCTAAGGCCTGTTACTGAAACACCTGTCATTAATACACCTGTCTCTGAAACACCTGTATCTGAGGTCTGTTACTGAAACACCTGTCATTAATACACCTGTCTCTGAAACACCTGTACCTGAAGTCTGTTACTGGAACACCTTTCATTAATACACCTGTCACTGAAACACCTGTACCTGAGGTCTGTTACTGAAACACCTGTCATTAATACACCTGTCACTGAAACACCTGTACCTGAGGTCTGTTTCTGAAACACCTGTCATTAATACACCTGTCTCTGAAACACCTGTACCTGAGGTCTGTTACTGAATCACCTGTCATTAATACACCTGTCTCTGAAACACCTGTATCTGAGGTCTGTTACTGAAACACCTGTCATTAATACACCTGTCTCTGAAACACCTGTACCTGAGGTCTGTTACTGAAACCCCTGTAATTAATACACCTGTCTCCCAGGTACTGGTATGGGTTTGTTGGTGATGTGTGCTTTAGTGCTGGGCCTTTTATATGACAAGCCATCTTAGAAAGGTTTGAGAATTAGGTCACTCATTTTGTTGCTTGTTAGGTCAGACATGTTGCTTGTTCGACATCGATATCTCAGTAAATCCAGTGTTCATCTTTGCTCCGCGCTTCCCCGTCAGTCTGCTGTTTCCCTGTATTAGAGTGGCCAGTGGTTTAGGTTTCACTCAGAATGAAACTGAACTCTTGATGAACTCCATAATTACTCTTACTTCTCAATGCGACACACGTTTCACATTCTGAATGACTGACAAAATGGACCCCACAGCAGAGTGTTTTTTTTCTTTGAAGGTCATATAGTACCTCCTAACTGCATTTTTACAGGAATTTGCACAAGTACTTGAGTTACTTTATTGAATTAAAAATGGATAAAAGAATTACCCTTGTAGCCCATTAGGTGAAAACCCGTGAGATCGAATATCAGTGCATCCACTGATTCCAAGTTGATCTTTTGCTGTTTAATTTCACTTCTAAGAAAAAATATGGATGTGCCTCAAAACGTCCTGGAACAGTTGTTTGGAATAAATAAATCTTTGGGATAAAAAATCCTGCTTAGCTCTGCTACAGTCAGCGTGGGAGCGCTTTGGATGTATTGGGCCTTTTCCTGGAGGATTTAACAATCCTAACCTCCCTGGTTTTCTGCCGAGAGGCATCCGCGCTGCATTCATGTTTGAGACCTTAAAGGCTATGAATAAAGGTTTTGTCTGTTTTTATCTGTGGGCCGCTGTGGGTCTGTTAGCTGAGCCTGTAGCAGACGTCACCGCTGTTCGGTGCGGACAGGCCGCGCTGGATATGAAGCGTGAAACAGGAAGTGTATGGAGCCAAAGATGCAAGCGGACAAGCGATGGAGGCCTGCACCATGCTACCAGGACCCTGCAGAACGAATGGATTTGTGCCGCTCGTCTGAAGGGAGGAAACATCAGAGCAGAGGAGCCTCCCTCCATCTTCATTTTCGGCTCAAAGAGAAAGAAAAACAGGACAGAGATGCTTTAGATCTCAGCTCATCCTCAGCCGAGTCCTCATCCATCATCCCGCCGGCTAAATCCTGCTTCAATCAGCAGCTCTTCCTGGGGGCATCTCATGGGGTGGAGATTTTAACAACACTTCTCTGACTGAGGGGTTTATTCGTTTGGATGCTGCCCCACAGCCTCCATGTTGTCCAGTAAAACAGCTGCTTGTTAAAGATGGAGGCTTTGGTCTGAATGGCTCAGTGGAGTCCTGTGTGCCGGGAGGCCCAAGTCTGAAGCCTGGGGCTGAAGTGACCTTTCGCTCCCACACCGGCCTGAGACACCAGGGCAAGTGCGAGCAGGAGAGCTGGGCTGAGCTCCATTCTTTCATGAGGAAACTGCAGTCAGATCACAAGCACTATGAAATGAAATAAAGTTCCAATATTATGATATAGTCCCAGTATAACGGTAATTACCGTATATCATATGACATATATATATATTTTTAAATGAGTCATGAATCTCTCATGGAAGGAGATTCTGGAGTATGTCATGGGGCCTAGTTTCCTGCCTCTCTGCCCATCATTTCAGCAGGACAGAGAGAGATCATTACCCTCCTGTCTCTGCCTCCCTGTGAAATCGCTTCACTACTTCACTTTTCATTTTATTAGATATATTTTTCATTTTTTTCTCGAGGGGCGAATAAGGCAGAGTTATGTATTGTCTGCTGCCAAATGCAGTACAGAACTCCTCAGATGGGTGTCGGTGTCAGTCTCTCAGACGCGGCTCCTCTCTCTCATTTCCCTGTTCTTTCAGTCTGTCTGTCCACCGTTCTGTGCTGAGTATTGGATTAAGCTGCTGTCAACAGTGGAAAGGTGATGTTTACAGTACTGCCCATTTTATCTGACCTGCTCTCTCCTGTTTTACAGCAAACTCTGGACTATAGCATGGGTAAACATGGTGCCCAGCGCTTTCAAAAAGTCTCAGGAAATGTGTTCCTACTAAGGGGTATGCTGGGGTCAGAGGTGAAAGGTCATGGTTGTCAGTTGCGAAGGATTCCCAAGCACACCCCAGGATAGACAATATCCGCTGTATTTGAAATGAAGCTTCCACATAGCCTTGCTCCCTCTGACTGGGGTACAGCGCGAAAGGCAAAAGCCTGGAGGTATCGACTAAAAAAATCCCTTCAGAGTGAAAAGGCCTACCAATAAGCCTATTTCTTGTAATTATTTTCATCAAAAATCTTTTTTTATATAATGTCCTGAAAGTGACATGGAACACAAAATATCTCTCTTGTGTCAGGATGCTGCAATAGTCAGTTGAAGCGGCAGCAGCGGTATGTTGTCAAAGAATGTGATTTTGAGAAGAAAAAAAAAAGAATGCCCCCCCCCCCCCCCTAATTTTCAGTGAGCTCAGAGAGATGATGGAATAAAGGTTTTCTGGACTAGTTCATAGTTTCAGAGTAAGGGTTCCCACAGCAACAGATCAACACCAGCAGTTACACCAGGAGTCATGCTGTCAGCTCACCCCTAACAGATACAGCTCAACACCAGCGGTTACACCAGGAGTCATGCTGGTAAGCTTATCCCTTACAGCTACAGCACAACACCAGCTGTTAAACCAGGACTCCTGGTGTTCGGCTCATCCCTAACAGCTACAGCTCAACACCAGCGGTTACACTAGAAATCATGTTTTTCAGCTCACCCCGAAAAGCTTAAGCCTTACACCAGCAGTTAAACCAGGAGTCATGCTGTTCATCTCACCCCTAACAGCTATAACTCAACACCAGCAGTTACACGAGAGGTCATGCTGATCAGCTCATCCCTAACAGCTACAGCTGAACACCAGCAGTTACACCAGGAGTCATGCTGTGCAGCTCACTCCTAACAGCTACAGCACAACACCACCAGTTAAACCAGGAGTCATGGTTTTCAGCTCATCCTTAACAGCTACAGTTGAACACCAGCAGTTACACCAGGAGTCATGCTGTTCAGCTCATCCCTAACAGGAACAGCTAAACACCAGCGGTTACACCAGAAATCATGCTGTTCAGCTCATCCCTAACAGCTACAGCTCAACACCAAAGGTTACACCAGAAATCTTGTTGTTCAGCTCAACCCTAACAGCTAAAGCTCAACACCAGCGGTGACACCAGAAATCATGCTGTTCAGCTCATCCCTAACAGCTACAGCTCAACACCAAAGGTTACACCAGAAATCTTGTTGTTCAGCTCATCCCTAACAGCTACAGCTTAACACCAGCAGTTAAACCAGGAGTCCTGCTGTTCATCTCACCGCTAACAGGTATAACTCATCACCAGCAGTTACACCAGAGGACATGCTGTTCAGCTCACCCCTATCAGCTACAGCTTAACACCAGCAGTTAAACCAGGAGTCCTGCTGTTCATCTCACCGCTAACAGGTATAACTCATCACCAGCAGTTACACCAGAGGACATGCTGTTCAGCTCACCCCTATCAGCTACAGCTCAACACCAGCAGTTACACCAGGAGTCATGCTGTTCAGCTCACCCCGAACAGCTACAGCTCAACACCATTAGTTACTCTAGGAGTCATGCTGTTCAGCTCATCCCTAACAGCTACAGCACAACACCAGCAGTAAAACCAGGAGTCCTGGTGTTCAGCTCATCCCTAACAGCTACAGCTCAACACCAGCGGTTACACTAGAAATCATGTTCTTCAGCTCACCCCTAACAGCTTAAGCCTAACACCAGCAGTTAAACCAGGAGTCATGCTGTTCATCTCACCCCTAACAGCTATAACTGAACACCAGCAGTTACACCAGAGGACATGCTGTTCAGCTCACCCCTATCAGCTACAGCTCAACACCAGCAGTTACACCAGGTGTCATGCTGTTCAGCTCACCCCGAACAGCTACAGCTCAACACCATTAGTTACTCTAGGAGTCATGCTGTTCAGCTCATCCCTAACAGCTACAGCACAACACCAGCAGTAAAACCAGGAGTCCTGGTGTTCAGCTCATCCCTAACAGCTACAGCTCAACACCAGCGGTTACACTAGAAATCATGTTCTTCAGCTCACCCCTAACAGCTTAAGCCTAACACCAGCAGTTAAACCAGGAGTCATGCTGTTCATCTCACCCCTAACAGCTATAACTCAACACCAGCAGTTACTCCAGATGTCATGCTGATCAGCTCACCCCTAACAGCAACAGCTCAACACCAGCGGTTACACCAGGATTCATGCTGTTCAGCTCATCCCTGACAGCTACAGCTCAACACCAGTAGTTACACCGGGAGTCATGCTGTTCAGCTCATTCCTTGACAGCTACATCTCAACACCTGCAGTTAAACCAGGAGTCATGCTTTTCAACTCACCCCTAACAATTACCCCACAACTCCAGCAGTTACACGAGAAATCATGCTGTTCAGCTAATCCATAACAGTTACAGCTCAACAACAGCGGTTACACCAGGGGTCATGCTGTTCAGCTCATCCCTAACAGCTACAGCTCAACACCGGCAGTTGCACCAGGAGTCATGCTGTTAAGCTCATCCCTAACAGCTTCAGCACAACACCAGCAGTTACACCAGGTGTCATGCTGTTCAGATCACCCCTAACAGCTACAGCTCAACTCCAGCAGTTACAGCAGGAGTCATGCAGTTCAGCATATCCCTAACAGCTACAGCTCAACAGCAGCGGTTACACCAGAAATCATGTTGTTCAGCTCATCGCTAACAGCTACAGCTCAACACCAGCAGTTACACCAGGTGTCATGCTGTTCAGCTCACCCCCAACAGCTACCGCTCAACACCAGCAGTTACATCAGAAATTATGCTGTTAAGTTCACCCCCAACACCTACAGTGCAAGACCATTGGTTACACTAGGAGTCCTGTTGTTCAGCTCATCCCTAACAGCTACAGCTAAACCCCAGCAGTAACACCAGGAGTCATGCTTTTCAGCTCATCCCTAACAGCTACAGCTGAAAACCGGCAGTTAAACCAGGAGTCATGCTTTTCAGCTCACCCCTAACAACTACCCCACAACTCCGGCAGTAACACGAGATGTCATGCTGTTCCACTTATCCCAAACAGCTACAGCTCAACACCAGCGGTTACACCAGGAGTCATGCTGTTCAGCTCATCCCTAACAGCTAGAGCTCAATACCAGCAGTTACACCTGGTGTCATGCAGTTCACGTCATTCCTAACAGCTACAGCCCAACACCAGCGGTTACACCAGGAGTAATGCTGTTCAGCTCATCCCTAACAGCTAGAGCTCAATACCAGCAGTTACACCTGGTGTCATGCTGTTCACGTCATTCCTAACAGCTACAACCCAACACCTGCGGCTACACCAGAAATCATGCTGCGCAGCTCACCCCTAACAGCTACAGCACAATACCACCAGTTAAACCAGGAGTCATGGTTTTCAGCTCATCCCTAACAGCTTCAGCTGAACACCAGCAATTACACCAGGAGTAATGCTGTTCAGCTTACCCCTAACAACTACAACTCAACAGCAGCGGTTACACGAGGAGTCATGCTGTTCAGCTCGCACCTAACAGATACAGCTCAACTCCAGCAGTTACACAAAGAGTCATGCTGTTCAGCTCACCCTTAACAGCTACAGCTCAACACCAGGGGTTACACCAGGAGTCATGCTTTACAGCTCATCCCTAACAAATACAGCTCAACACAAGCAGTTACACCAGGAGTCATACTGTTCAGCTTATCCCTAACAGCTACCGCTCAACACCAGCGGTTACACCACAAATCATGCTGTTCAGCTCATCCCTAAGAGCTACCGCTCAACACCAGCGGTTGCACCAGAAATCATGTTGTTCAGCTCACCCCAAACAACTACTGCTCAACAAAAGCAGTAATGCCAGAAATCATGCGGTTCAGCTCATCTTTAACAGCTACAGCTCAACACCCGCGGTTACATCAAGAGTCATGCTGTTCACCACATCCTAAACAGATACAGCTCAACACCAGCAGTTACACAAGAAATAATGCTGTTAAGTTCACCTCCAACACCTACAGCGCATGATCATCAGTTACACTAGGAGTCTTGTTGTTCAGGTCATCCCTAACAGCTACAGCTCAACACCAGCAGTTACACCAGGAGTCATGCTGCGCAGCTCACCCCTAACAGCTGCAGCACAATAACACCAGTTAAACCAGGAGTCATGGTTTTCAGCTCATCCCTAACAGCTTCAGCTGAACACCAGCAGTTACAGCAGGAGTCATGCTGTTCAGCATATCCCTAACAGCTACAGCTCAACAGCAGCGGTTACGTCAGAAATCATGTTGTTCAGCTCATCCCTAACAGCTACAGCTCAACACCAGCAGTTACACCAGGTGTCATGCTGTTCCGATCACCCCTAACAGCTACAGCTCAATACCAGTGGTTACACCAGGTGTCATGCTGTTCAGCTCACCCCCAACAGCTACCGCTCAACACCAGCAGTTACATCAGAAATTATGCTGTTAAGTTCACCCCCAACAACTACAGTGCAAGACCATTGGTTACACTAGGAGTCGTGTTGTTCAGCTCATCCCTAACAGCTACAGCTAAACCCCAGCAGTAACACCAGGAGTCATGCTTTTCAGCTCATCCCTAACAGGTACAGCTGAAAACCAGCAGTTAAACCAGGAGTCATGCTTTTCAGCTCACCCCTAACAACTACCTCACAATTCCGGCAGTTACTTGAGATGTCATGCTGTTCCGCTTATCCCAAACAGCTACAGCTCAACACCAGCGGTTACACCAGGAGTCATGCTGTTCAGCTCATCCCTAACAGCTAGAGCTCAATACCAGCAGTTACACCTGGTGTCATGCTGTTCACGTCATTCCTAACAGCTACAGCCCAACACCTGCGGCTACACCAGAAATCATGCTGTTCAGCTCATCCTTAACAGCTACCGCTCAACACCAGCGGTTGAACCAGAAATCATGTTGTTCAGCTCACCCCAAACAGCTACTCCTCAACAAGAGCAGTAACACCAGAAATTATACTGTTCTGCTAATCCCTAACAGCTACAGCTCAACACAAGCAGTAACACCAGGGGTTATGCTGTTCAGCTGATCCCTAACAGCTACAGCTCAACACCAGCGGTTACACCAGAAATCATGCTGTTCAGCTCATCCCTAACAGCTACAGCTCAACACCAGCAGTTACACAAGAAATCATGTTGTTCAACTCACCCCTAACAGCTACAGCTCAACACCAGCGGTTACACCAGGAGTTATGCTGTTCAGCTGATCCCTGACAGCTACAGCTCAACACCAGCGGTTACACCAGAAATCATGCTGTTCAGCTCATCCCTAACAGCTACAGCTCAACACCAGCAGTTACACAAGAAATCATGTTGTTTAAATCACCCCTAACAGCTACAGCTCAACACCAGCGGTTGCTCCAGGAGTTATGCTGTTCAGCTCATCCCTAACAGCTGCAGCTCAACACCAGCAGTTACAGAAGAAATCATGTTGTTCAGCTCACCCCTAACAGCTACAGCTCAACACCAGTGGTTACATCAGGAGTCATGCTGTTCAGCACATCCTAAACAGATACAGCTCAACACCAGCGGTTAAACCAGAAATTATGCTTTTCAGGTCATCCCTTACACCTACAGCCCAAAACCAGCGGTTACACAAGGAGTCATGCTGTTCAGCTCACCCCCAACAGCTACCGCTCAACACCAGCAGTTACATCAGAAATTATGCAGTTAAGTTCACCCCCAACACCTACAGTGCAAGACCATCGGTTACACTAGGAGTCCTGTTGTTCAGCTGATCCCTAACAGCTACAGCTCAACACCAGCAGTAACACCAGGATTCAGGCTTTTCAGCTCATCCCGAACAGCTACGGCACTAGACCAGCAGTTACAGCAGGATTCCTGCTGTTCAGCTCATCCCTAACAGCTACAGCTGAAAACCAGCAGTTACAGCAGGATTCCTGCTGTTCAGCTCATCCCTAACAGCTTGAGCTAAACACCAGCAGTTACACCAGGAGTCATGCTGTTCAGCTCACCTCCAAAAGCTACAGCTCAACACCAGTGGTTACGCCAGGAGTCATGCTGTTCAGCTCATCCCTAACAGCTACAGCTCAACACCAGCAGTTACACCAGGAGTCATGCTTTTCTGCTCACCCCTAACAACTACCCCACAACTCCAGCAGTTACACAAGATATCATGCTGTTCTGCTTATTACTAACAGCTACCGCTCAACACTAGCGGTTACACCAGAAATCATGCTGTTCAGCTCATCCCTAACAGCTACAACTCAACACCAGCAGTTACACCAGGGGTCATGCTTTTCAGCTCACCCCTAACAACTACCCCACAACTTCAGCAGTTACACGAGATATCATGCTGTTCCGCTTATCCCTAACAGCTACCGCTCAACACCAGCGGTTACACCACAAATCATGCTGTTCAGCTCATCCCTAAGAGCTACCGCTCAACACCAGCGGTTGCACCAAAAATCGTGTTGTTCAGCCCACCCCAAACAACTACTGCTCAACACAAGCAGTAATGCCAGAAATCATGCGGTTCAGCTCACATTTAACAGCTACAGCTCAACACCCGCGGTTACATCAAGAGTCATGCTGTTCACCACATCCTAAACAGATACAGCTCAACACCAGCGGTTACACCAGAAATCATGCTGTTCAGTCCACCCCCAACAGCTACCACTCAACACCAGCAGTTACACAAGAAATTATGCTGTTAAGTTCACCTCCAACACCTACAGCGCATGACCATCAGTTACACTAGGAGTCTTGTTGTTCAGGTCATCCCTAACAACTACAGCTCAACACCAGCAGTTACACCAGGAGTCATGCTGCGCAGCTCACCCCTAACAGCTACAGCACAATACCACCAGTTAAACCAGGAGTCATGGTTTTCAGCTCATCCCTAACAGCTTCAGCTGAACACCAGCAGTTACACCAGGAGTAATGCTGTTCAGCTTACCCCTAACAACTACAACTCAACAGCAGCGGTTACACCAGGAGTCATGCTGTTCAGCTCGCGACTAACAGATACAGCTCAACTCCAGCAGTTACACAAAGAGTCATGCTGTTCAGCTCACCCTTAACAGCTACAGCTCAACACCAGGGGTTACACCAGGAGTCATGCTTTACAGCTCATCCCTAACAAATACAGCTCAACACCAGCAGTTACACCTGGAGTCATACTGTTCAGCTCATTCTTAACAGATACAGCTCAACACCAGCAGTTACACCAGGAGTCATACTGTTCAGCTCATTCTTAACAGATACAGCTCAACACCAGCAGTTACACCAGGAGTCATACTGTTCAGCTCATTCTTAACAGATACAGCTCAACACCAGCAGTTACACCAGGAGTCACACTGTTCAGCTCATCTCTAACAGATACAGCTGAGCATCAGCAGTTACACCAGGAGTCATGCTGTTAAGCTCACCCCTAACAGCTTCAGCTCAACACCAGCGGTTACACCCCCAGTCATGTTGTTCAGTTTATCTTCATCAGATACAGCTCAACACCAGCGGTTACCCCAGGAGTAATGCTGTTCAGCTCATCCCCAACAGCTACAGCTCAACCCCTGCAGTTGCACCAGGAGTCATGCTGTACAGCTCATCCCTTACTGATACAGCTCAACACCAGTGGTGACAGCTGTTCAGCTCATCCTTAACAGCTACAGCTCAACACCAGCAGTTAAACCAGGAGTTATGCTTTTCAGCTCACCCCTAACAACTACCCCACAACTCCAGCAGTTCCACGAGAAATAATGCTGTTCCGCTCATTCCTAATAGCTACAGCTCAACACCAGCGGTTACACCAGGAGTCATGCTGTTCAGCTCATCCCTAACAGCTACAACTCAATACCAGCGGTTGCACCTGGTGTCATGCTGTTCACCTCATTCCTAACATCGACAGCCCAACACCTGCAGCTACAGCAGAAATCATGCTGTTCAGCTCACCCCTAACGGCTACAGCTGAACACCATTGGTTATGCCAGGAGTCATGCTGTTCAGCTCATCCCTTACAGTTACTGCTCAACACCAGCAGTTCCACCAGAAATTATGCGGTTCAGCTCATCTTTAACAGCTTCAGCTCAACACCAGCAGTTACACAAGAAATCATGCTGTTCCGCTCATTCCTAATAGCTACAGCTCAACACCAGCGGTTACACCAGGAGTCATGCTGTTCAGCTCATCCCTAACAGCTACAACTCAATACTAGCAGTTACACCTGGTGTCATGCTGTTCACCTCATTCCTAACAGCTACAGCCCAACACCTGCCGCTACAGCAGAAATCATGCTGTTCAGCTCACCCCTAAGGGCTACAGCTCAACACAACTGGTTATGCCAGGAGTCATGCTGTTCAGCTCATCCCTTTCAGTTACAGCTCAACACCAGCAGTTCCACCAGAAATTATGCGGTTCAGTTCATCTTTAACAGCTACAGCTCAACACCAGCAGTTACACCAGAAGTCATGCTGTTCAGCTCATCCCTAACAGCTACAGCTCAACACCAGCAGTTTCACCCTAAGTCATGCTGTTCAGCTCATCCCTAACAGCTACAGCTCAACACCAGCAGTTCCACCAGATATCATGCTGTTAAGCTCACCCCTCACAGCTACAGCAAATTACCAGCAGTTACACCCGAAGTCATGCTGTTCAGCTCATCCCTAACAGCTACAGCTCAACACCAGCAGTTACTTCAGGAGTCATGCTGTTCAGCTCATCCCCAACAGCTACCGCTCAACACCAGCAGTTACATCAGAAATTATACAGTTAAGTTCACCCCCAACACCTACAGTGCAAGACCATCGGTTACACTAGGAGTCCTGTTGTTCAGCTGATCCCTAACAGCTACAGCTCAACACCAGCAGTAACACCAGGATTCATGCTTTTCAGCTCATCCCTTACAGCTACAGCACTAGACCAGCAGTTACAGCAGGATTCCTGCTGTTCAGCTCATCCCGAACAGCTACAGCTGAAAACCAGCAGTTACAGCAGGATTCCTGCTGTTCAGCTCATCTCAAACAGCTTCAGCTAAACACCAGCAGTTACACCAGGAGTCATGCTGTTCAGCTCACCCCTAAAAGCTACAGCTCAACACCAGTGGTTACGCCAGGAGTCATGGTGTTCAGCTCATCCCTAACAGCTACAGCTCAACATCAGCAGTTACACCAGGAGTCATGCTGCGCAGCTCACCCCTAACAACTACCCCACAACTCCAGCAGTTACACAAGATATCATGCTGTTCTGCTTATCCCTAACAGCTACCGCTCAACACCAGCGCTTACACCAGAAATCATGCTGTTCAGCTCACCCCCAACAGCTACCACTCAACACCAGCAGTTACACAAGGAATTATGCTGTTAAGTTCACCTCCAACACCTACAGCGCATGACCATCAGTTACACTAGGAGTCTTGTTGTTCAGGTCATCCCTAACAGCTACAGCTCAACACCAGCAATTACACCAGGAGTCATGCTGCGCAGCTCACCCCTAACAGCTACAGCACAATACCACCAGTTAAACCAGGAGTCATGGTTTTCAGCTCATCCCTAACAGCTTCAGCTGAACACCAGCAGTTACACCAGGAGTAATGCTGTTCAGCTTACCCCTAACAACTACAACTCAACAGCAGCGGTTACACCAGGAGTCATGCTGTTCAGCTCGCACCTAACAGATACAGCTCAACTCCAGCAGTTACACAAAGAGTCATGCTGTTCAGCTCACCCTTAACAGCTACAGCTCAACAGCAGGGGTTACACCAGGAGTCATGCTTTACAGCTCATCCCTTACAAATACAGCTCAACACAAGCAGTTACACCAGGAGTCATACTGTTCAGCTTATCCCAAACAGCTACCGCTCAACATCAGCGGTTACACCACAAATCATGCTGTTCAGCTCATCCCTAAAAGCTACCGCTCAACACCAGCGGTTGCACCAGAAATCATGTTGTTCAGCTCACCCCAAACAACTACTGCTCAACACAAGCAGTAATGCCAGAAATCATGCGGTTCAGCTCATCTTTAACAGCTACAGCTCAACACCCGCGGTTACATCAAGAGTCATGCTGTTCACCACATCCTAAACAGATACAGCTCAACACCAGCAGTTACACAAGAAATAATGCTGTTAAGTTCACCTCCAACACCTACAGCGCATGACCATCAGTTACACTAGGAGTCCTGTTGTTCAGGTCATCCCTAACAGCTACAGCTCAACACCAGCAGTTACACCAGGAGTCATGCTGCGCAGCTCACCCCTAACAGCTACAGCACAATAACACCAGTTAAACCAGGAGTCATGGTTTTCAGCTCATCCCTAACAGCTTCAGCTGAACACCAGCAGTTACAGCAGGAGTCATGCTGTTCAGCATATCCCTAACAGCTACAGCTCAACAGCAGCGGTTACGTCAGAAATCATGTTGTTCAGCTCATCCCTAACAGCTACAGCTCAACACCAGCAGTTACACCAGGTGTCATGCTGGTCAGATCACCCCTAACAGCTACAGCACAATACCAGTGGTTACACCAGGTGTCATGCTGTTCAGCTCACCCCCAACAGCTACCGCTCAACACCAGCAGTTACATCAGAAATTATGCTGTTAAGTTCACCCCCAACAACTACAGTGCAAGACCATTGGTTACACTAGGAGTCGTGTTGTTCAGCTCATCCCTAACAGCTACAGCTAAACCCCAGCAGTAACACCAGGAGTCATGCTTTTCAGCTCATCCCTAACAGCTACAGCTGAAAACCAGCAGTTAAACCAGGAGTCATGCTTTTCAGCTCACCCCTAACAACTACCTCAGAATTCCGGCAGTTACTTGAGATGTCATGCTGTTCCGCTTATCCCAAACAGCTACAGCTCAACACCAGCGGTTACACCAGGAGTCATGCTGTTCAGCTCATCCCTTACAGCTAGAGCTCAATACCAGCAGTTACACCTGGTGTCATGCTGTTCACGTCATTCCTAACAGCTACAGCCCAACACCTGCGGCTACACCAGAAATCATGCTTTTCAGCTCATCCTTAACAGCTACCGCTTAACACCGGCGGTTGAACCAGAAATCATATTGTTCAGCTCACCCCAAACAGCTACTCCTCAACAAGAGCAGTAACACCAGAAATTATACTGTTCTGCTAATCCCTAACAGCTACAGCTCAACACAAGCAGTAACACCAGGAGTTATGCTGTTCAGCTGATCCCTAACAGCTACAGCTCAACACCAGCGGTTACACCAGAAATCATGCTGTTCAGCTCATCCCTAACAGCTACAGCTCAACACCAGCAGTTACACAAGAAATCATGTTGTTCAACTCACCCCTAACAGCTACAGCTCAACACCAGCGGTTACACCAGGAGTTATGCTGTTCAGCTGATCCCTAACAGCTACAGCTCAACACCAGCGGTTACACCAGAAATCATGCTGTTCAGCTCATCCCTAACAGCTACAGCTCAACACCAGCAGTTACACAAGAAATCATGTTGTTTAACTCACCCCTAACAGCTACAGCTCAACACCAGCGGTTACACCAGGAGTTATGCTGTTCAGCTCATCCCTAACAGCTGCAGCTCAACACCAGCAGTTACAGAAGAAATCATGTTGTTCAGCTCCCCCCTAACAGCTACAGCTCAACACCAGTGGTTACATCAGGAGTCATGCTGTTCAGCACATCCTAAACAGATACAGCTCAACACCAGCGGTTAAACCAGAAATGATGCTTTTCAGGTCATCCCTTACACCTACAGCCCAAAACCAGCGGTTACACAAGGAGTCATGCTGTTCAGCTCACCCCCAACAGCTACCGCTCAACACCAGCAGTTACATCAGAAATTATGCAGTTAAGTTCACCCCCAACACCTACAGTGCAAGACCATCGGTTACACTAGGAGTCCTGTTGTTCAGCTGATCCCTAACAGCTACAGCTCAACACCAGCAGTAACACCAGGATTCAGGCTTTTCAGCTCATCCCGAACAGCTACGGCACTAGACCAGCAGTTACAGCAGGATTCCTGCTGTTCAGCTCATCCCTAACAGCTACAGCTGAAAACCAGCAGTTACAGCAGGATTCCTGCTGTTCAGCTCATCCCTAACAGCTTTAGCTAAACACCAGCAGTTACACCAGGAGTCATGCTGTTCAGCTCACCTCTAAAAGCTACAGCTCAACACCAGTGGTTACGCCAGGAGTCATGCTGTTCAGCTCATCCCTAACAGCTACAGCTCAACACCAGCAGTTACACCAGGAGTCATGCTTTTCTGCTCACCCCTAACAACTACCCCACAACTCCAGCAGTTACACAAGATATCATGCTGTTCTGCTTATCCCTAACAGCTACCGCTCAACACTAGCGGTTACACCAGAAATCATGCTGTTCAGCTCATCCCTAACAGCTACAACTCAACACCAGCAGTTACACCAGGGGTCATGCTTTTCAGCTCACCCCTAACAACTACCCCACAACTCCAGCAGTTACACGAGATATCATGCTGTTCCGCTTATCCCTAACAGCTACCGCTCAACACCAGTGGTTACACCACAAATCATGCTGTTCAGCTCATCCCTAAGAGCTACCGCTCAACACCAGCGGTTGCACCAAAAATCGTGTTGTTCAGCTCACCCCAAACAACTACTGCTCAACACAAGCAGTAATGCCAGAAATCATGCGGTTCAGCTCATCTTTAACAGCTACAGCTCAACACCCGCGGTTACATCAAGAGTCATGCTGTTCACCACATCCTAAACAGATACAGCTCAACACCAGCGGTTACACCAGAAATCATGCTGTTCAGTTCACCCCCAACAGCTACCACTCAACACCAGCAGTAACACAAGAAATTATGCTGTTAAGTTCACCTCCAACACCTACAGCGCATGACCATCAGTTACACTAGGAGTCTTGTTGTTCAGGTCATCCCTAACAACTACAGCTCAACACCAGCAGTTACACCAGGAGTCATGCTGCGCAGCTCACACCTAACAGCTACAGCACAATACCACCAGTTAAACCAGGAGTCATGGTTTTCAGCTCATCCCTAACAGCTTCAGCTGAACACCAGCAGTTACACCAGGAGTAATGCTGTTCAGCTTACCCCTAACAACTACAACTCAACAGCAGCGGTTACACCAGGAGTCATGCTGTTCAGCTCGCGACTAACAGATACAGCTCAACTCCAGCAGTTACACAAAGAGTCATGGTGTTCAGCTCACCCTTAACAGCTACAGCTCAACACCAGGGGTTACACCAGGAGTCATGCTTTACAGCTCATCCCTAACAAATACAGCTCAACACCAGCAGTTACACCAGGAGTCATACTGTTCAGCTCATTCTTAACAGATACAGCTCAACACCAGCAGTTACACCAGGAGTCATACTGTTCAGCTCATTCTTAACAGATACAGCTCAACACCAGCAGTTACACCAGGAGTCATACTGTTCAGCTCATCTCTAACAGATACAGCTGAGCATCAGCAGTTACACCAGGAGTCATGCTGTTAAGCTCACCCCTAACAGCTTCAGCTCAACACCAGCGGTTACACCACCAGTCATGTTGTTCAGTTTATCTTCATCAGATACAGCTCAACACCAGCGGTTACCCCAGGAGTAATGCTGTTCAGCTCATCCCCAACAGCTACAGCTCAACCCCCGCAGTTGCACCAGGAGTCATGCTGTACAGCTCATCCCTTACTGATACAGCTCAACACCAGTGGTGACAGCTGTTCAGCTCATCCTTAACAGCTACAGCTCAACACCAGCAGTTAAACCAGGAGTTATGCTTTTCAGCTCACCCCTAACAACTACCCCACAACTCCAGCAGTTACACGAGAAATTATGCTGTTCCGTTCATTCCTAATAGCTACAGCTCAACACCAGCGGTTACACCAGGAGTCATGCTGTTCAGCTCATCCCTAACAGCTACAACTCAATACCAGCGGTTACACCTGGTGTCATGCTGTTCACCTCATTCCTAACATCTACAGCCCAACACCTGCCGCTACAGCAGAAATCATGCTGTTCAGCTCACCCCTAACGGCTACAGCTGAACACCACTGGTTATGCCAGGAGTCATGCTGTTCAGCTCATCTCTTACAGTTACAGCTCAACACCAGCAGTTCCACCAGAAATTATGCGGTTCAGCTCATCTTTAACAGCTTCAGCTCAACACCAGCAGTTACACAAGAAATCATGCTGTTCCGCTCATTCCTTATAGCTACAGCTCAACACCAGCGGTTACACCAGGAGTCATGCTGTTCAGCTCATCCCTAACAGATACAGCTCAACACCAGCGGTTACACCAGGAGTCATGCTGTTCAGCTCATCCCTAACAGCTACAACTCAATACTAGCAGTTACACCTGGTGTCATGCTGTTCACCTCATTCCTAACAGCTACAGCCCAACACCTGCCGCTACAGCAGAAATCATGCTGTTCAGCTCACCCCTAAGGGCTACAGCTCAACACCACTGGTTATGCCAGGAGTCATGCTGTTCAGCTCATCCCTTTCAGTTACAGCTCAACACCAGCAGTTCCACCAGAAATTATGCGGTTCAGCTCATCTTTAACAGCTACAGCTCAACACCAGCAGTTACACCCGAAGTCATGCTGTTCAGCTCATCCCTAACAGCTACAGCTCAACACCAGCAGTTACACCCTAAGTCATGCTGTTCAGCTCATCCCTAACAGCTACAGCTCAACACCAGCAGTTCCACCAGATATCATGCTGTTAAGCTCACCCCTCACAGCTACAGCTCATTACCAGCAGTTACACCCGAAGTCATGCTGTTCAGCTCATCCCTAACAGCTACAGCTCAACACCAGCAGTTACACCAGGAGTCATGCTGTTCAGCTCATCCCTAACAGCTACAGCTCAACACCAGCAGTTCCACCAGATATCATGCTGTTAAGCTCACCCCTAACAGCTACAGCTCATTACCAGCAGTTACACCCGAAGTCATGCTGTTAAGCTCATCCCTAACAGCTACAGCTCATTACCAGCAGTTACACCCGAAGTCATGCTGTTCAGCTCATCCCTAACAGCTACTGCTAAACACCAGCAATTACATCAGGAGTCATGCTGTTCAGCACATCCTAAACAGATACAGCTCAACACCAGCTGATACACCAGAAATCATGCTTTTCAGCTCATCCCTAACACCTACAGCCCAAAACTAGCGGTTAGGTCAGGAGTGATGCTGTTCAGGTCACCCCCAACAGCTACCGCTCAACACAAGCAGTTACACAGGAAATTATGGTGTTAAGTTCACCCCAAACACCTACAGCGCAAGACCATCGGTTACACCAGGAGTCATGTTTTTCAGCTCATCCCTAACAGCTACAGCTCAACACCTGCAGTTTCACCAGGATTCATGCTGTTCAGCTCATCCCTAACAGATACAGCCCAACACCAGCAGTTACACCAGGAGTCATGCTGCTCAGCTCATCCCTAACTGCTACAGCTCAACACCAGCAGTTACACCAGGAGTCATGCTGCTCAGCTCATCCCTAACAGCTACGGCTCAACACCAGTGGTTTCACCAGAAATCATTTTGTTCAGCTCACCCCAGCAACAGTTCAACACCAGCAGTTACACCTGGAGTTATGCCAATCATCACACCCCTTACAGCTACAGCTGAACACCAGCGGTTACACCAGGAGTCATGCTGTTCAGCTCACCCCTAAAAGCAACAGTCCAACACCAGCAGTTACACCAGGAGTCATGCTGTTCAGCTCAACACCAACAGTTACACCAGGAATCATGCTGTTCAGCTCATCCCTAACAGCTACAGCTCAACACTAGTAGTTACACAAGGAGTCATGCTGCTCAGCACAGCCTAAACAGATACAGCTCAACACCAGCAGTTACACCAGAAATCATGCTGTTCAGCTCATCCCTAACAGCAACAGCTTACCTCCAGCAGTTACACCAGAGGTCATGCTGTTCTGCTCAGCCCTAACAGCTACAGCTCAACACCAGCAGTTACACCAGGAGTCATGCTGTTCAGCTCATCCCTCACAGCTACAGCTCCACACCAGTAGTTACTCAAGGAGTCATGCTGCTCAGCACAGCCTAAACAGATACAGCTCAACACCAGCAGTTACACCAGAAATCATGCTGTTCAGCTCATCCCTAACAGCAACAGCTTACCTCCAGCAGTTACACCAGAGGTCATGCTGTTCTGCTCAGCCCTAACAGCTACAGCTCAACACCAGCAGTTACACCAGGAGTCATGCTGTTCTGCTCATCCCTAACAGATACAGCTCAACACCAGCAGTTACCCCAGGAGTCATGCTCTTAAGCTCACCCCTAACAGCTCCAGCTCAGCACCAGCGGTTACACCAGGTGTCGTGCTTTTAAGCTCACCCCTAACGGCAGCAGCTCAAGACCAGCAGTTACACCAGGAGTCATGCTGTTCATTTAATCCTTAACAGATACAGCTGAGCACCAGCCCCTTGTTTAAGTCTCCCCGTGTGTCCGTCATAGTCATGGAGAAACCGAAGCTTTCTGCACTACTGAAGCAATTGTGTTGGATGGTTCTGGGTTGCGAAGCATTTGATACAATTAAATATGGGGACATCTGCTGGCCAATCTTCAACATAGCATTTGCGTGGAACAATAAAGGACAAGGTGTCATGAAACAGGCACTTATGTACGTTTAACAATAAAGGTTCTGTGTGCATCTTGTCATTTTTGACTTTTTTTCAAGAAAATAACATACTTGTGTTATAATGTGCTTGTGCCGTCATAAAATACTGTATGTAATAGAGATATGCTTTTGCGGGATTGAAAGAAATACAAAAAAAAAGTTTTAAAAAAATTTTGGGGAAAAATGGCAAATGTTTATGGAACTAGGGACTGTTATTGCAGTAGTTGAGTAAAATGCTGGAGAAGTTGGAAAGGGGATTTACAGGGTTCAAAGATTTTTATTTAAAAAACAAGATCATTTCAGCTGAGTTAGGCTGCAGTCTGTTTCTCTTCTTTGTAACTACCTCTCCTGCTTTGGAGACCCTTTCACACGGCACAGAAGTTGCTGGCATATGAGGATATCTGTGGGCAAGCTTGTAAAGACTGGGATAAACTGCTGCCCTTGAGTACCAGTATTTTAATGGGTATTCTCCAAAAATCCCGCCCTGGATTCAAAACCCGTGTGACACGTCGCCGATACGCGTGACGTAATGACGCTTCATTTGGGGAGTCACGTGCTTTTTTGCATTGTGAAGCAAGGCATTGAAACATATTTGCCGAGATACTTCTGCTTTGAAAGATCGATACTGTGTTGAGCCATCTGCTTCGAGTGCAACATCCCTCGTCCGTCAGTCTAGTTAGGTCCAGTTTTTGTTTTCTAGTTGAGCCATTCTTGGAGTGAGTACTTCTGTTTCCCCCTGCCTTTGGCAGTGTACCTTAGTTTTCCCAACCGTTTAGTGCATGTGTACGGTGTTTTATTTCTGGCCTGTGTGTCCATTTTCCCCTTTGGTGTCCAATAAACACTTCTGGATCCTGCATCTGGTGTACCCTGACCTCTTTTTAACAGGGACTGTGGACGTTCTTTGGTAATATCTACGTTTTAATGCTAGACGGAGCCAAAGTTGGTGGAAAACTCAAAATGGACCATTCCATGGAAGATTTTGCCAAGGTATAGGTGGCATTATTTTGTTTACCCAGCAAGATCAAGATCTGAAATTCTCTGGATACAAAGTCCCTTTGGGGTACATTACAGCATTAGTAAAATCTCAATGGTAGTATTTTCAGTGTAGATTTTAAACATCAAAATTAGGAAAAATTTGCCTCCAGGGGGCACTATATGCTGGATGCAAGTACTGCCCAACCCCAGCAAAGTACCAAAGAAATTGTTTTTGAATTGTGATGTACACAGCTAGTATTCTCTGAAAATGAAAAGTTTTAGCTATGCACTTTTCTGGGGCATGTTTCCCAAAAGCATAGTTGCTAACTAAGCAACTTACATAGTTCGTCCATTCACCGTCAATGTGCCCAACTATGTAAGTTAGTATCTGTGATTTGGGAAACGTACCGCTGGGTGGATAGCTATCTGACCAAAAGTGGTGCTCTAAAGGCCTAATATTTTTCTGACCTAATATGGAAGACTTTTATCCATAGTCTGTACAGTGTTTTGTAGTGTTGGAGAGTTTCCACAAATTCGCTGCATTTTTGCATTACTATTAGAATCAGAAAGGCTTCAGGGTTCATTCTAGGATTTCCCTAAGGAATGGTGCTTGGGTATGAAGAAGAGCACAGCAGTCGTGTCTAGCGAGTGGTTGTCCTGATAAAGGGCACAGAGGTCCTAGCAAGCAAGCAGTATACTGCGAAGAAAAGGGCAGCTCATTTGTTGTGGTAACTTGCTTCCCTTCATTCCTAACACCTGCCCATGATGTCTAGCCTATGGGATACCTGATGGTTGGGAGGTTAGGGTTTTGTTTTTACACACTTCCCATTTCCGTGCGTACCAAGTCATGGGTGTTGAAGCAACTATTGTGCCATATAGGCAGCAGCCTGCAATTTACTTCAGAGACAGACATGCTCACTATCAACGGCCTGCAAACACCCCTGTAGAGACCCAGGACGCAGTGTAGTAGGGTTTGCCACGGGCTCAATTGGCTCCATGGGTAACATCGACCTGTATTTAACAAAGAAGGCCGTGGATGGCTGCTCAAAGCCAAGGCCATGGAGCACCTCTTGTGTGCACCACAGGTGCCGCTAACTCACAGCCCAATTCCAAAAACAGACTGATGGATTGAGCTAATCTCATGCTGTTGACATCATTTCACTTTGGATAACATGAAAAGTGAGAAACAGTTTTAACTTTTGTACTATACATTCTGTCTTCATGTACATGGTTGTGTGACAAAGATTTTTTTTCAGAGTTCGAATTATGGACTGTTATTTTCTGTAAGTGTACGTATATTGTTGACGTATGACTGTATGCGTACTTACGGTGGTAAGCCTTTTGCATTAGTTCTTTTTTGGCATTTAAAAAATTTGGACTGGTCATGTTTTATAACGTGGGTAATGTGGAAAAAAAAAAAGCCACTAGATGGCAGTATTGACTTTTTTTGTTAAGCCCAGTCTGGAGCTAGGTTTGGGCATGTCCTGGGCATGTCTGAGAGGGGGATGTCTGAATCCCAGAGAATCGGAAAAAAGTCTGGAAGGTGGGAGGGGGCTGAAAAAGAGAATATAAGGAGAAAAATTGAGAGAGTAAAGTATTAGGAGAAATTGCAAGGGGAAGGATACATGTGACCAGACCTGTCACTCTATTCAAGACCTGTGAAGCTTTTTGTGGATTTTTGCCTGTGTTGGAGCATTTTCCTGCCCCAGGACATTGCAAAGCAACCCCACCAAAGGAACTGTAATATATAATTGTTTTAAAATATCAATTTTGGTCAGAGTTTATTTTATTAAATCTGTTTAAGTTTTAAAATTTTGTCTGTCATCCCTTGCTGTCTGATGGGTCATAACAAATTGGGGCCTTAACACGTGCTGTACGTTTCTGACTGCGTTGTACCCGTACTTGGTAAAAACCCATGTATTGTGCATTTGTAATGCTCACAGTCACCACCAGTTTACAACCAAACAAGCTTTATACCAAAGGGATTACAAATTTTATGTATAACTGTGTATGAGCTTCATATGGTTCAAAAGACACAGCTTTGGTATTTGTCTGGGAATATGGAATGTTAGGTCTGTAGAACCTGTAGTCTGTACTCAGCATAGTACCACACAAAGCTCTTCACTTTCCGAGAAAAATAGCTGTGTATATCACAATTCAAAGAAAAAATTCTTTGGTACACTACTGGGGATGGGCAGCACTTGCATCCAGCCTACAGTACCCCCTAGAGGCGAATTTTTCCGAGTTTTGATGTTTAAAATCATCTACACTGAAAATACTACCATTGAGATTTTACTAATGCTGTAATGTACCCCAAAGGACTGTGTGTTCGGAGAATTTCAGATCTCCGTCTGGCTGGGTAAACAAAATAATGCCACCTAAACATAGGCACAATCTGCCATGAAATGGTCCATCGTGAGTTTTCCTCCAACTTTGGCTCCGTCTTGCTTGAAAGTGTAGACACTACCAAAGAAATTCTTAATATTTCTAAAAAGCTCCAAAAGCACAAAAAACAGCATTTATCACCATGGAACATATCTGGGTCACAGAGAAAATATACTGCAAATATGCACTGAAAATCAATTTCGACCATCTTTCCAGCCATCTATTGCATGAACCCAGCAAGATACCGAGGGATTATTAAATGAAAATGATAGTTTTGTAGTGAGTAAACACATAATAAAGCATTCTAGTTTGGTATATGTCTGGGATATTATTTTATTCCTATTCCCATTTTCAATTTTTACTGCGATTTCTCAAATAATTCCGGCTCAGTAACATGGTTACCCAGCTTGGCGCTGATGTGGTGCTGATGTCTAACCAGACTTGAAGTGTCACAGGTCATGATGAAAGTATAACACATACGGTACTGAGTGCCCTTAAGTCATGATAATTGATGTAAAATGTGGGGTCAAAAGCAAAACTAAGCCACTTCAGTGGCTTTCTGGTTGCACCACTGGCAGATTTCTTGCGATACGAACCTAAAAATGAGACTTTTTGTTGTGTTCCGGGGTTCTGGCCTTTGGCCAGGACAGTATTGCTTACGGTTTTAACAGTTTCATGTACCAAGATTACATAGTTCATGTCACAGTTTTAACAGTTTCTTGTATCCAGTCATTGCATTTCATAATTCATGTTTATTGTCCATGTTTCTACTTTTCCGTGTTTTGTGTCATGCCAGGTCTGCCAAGCCACTCCACCGCTTGTCTGCGTTCCGCCCCGTGCCTTCGTTGTTGCACATTTCTGAGTTCTGGTTGGCTTTGGTATTTCCCCTTCCTTCTGTGCTGTGCTGATTCGGGGCTCTCTAAGCTTAATTGGCAATTAACTGTTTTTAAGTTACTAACATGTACTAACACTCACTGGGTGGTGTAATTCTTAGACAGGCACATTACTAATACTACTAATTTAGACAGGGAGCTTATTGTCATGATTCCTGCTTTGCTATTTCAAGATCTTGCTGTGCTTTTCTGTTCTGAACATTCATGCTGCTTCCAAACTGCATACTTAATTGGTACTTAAGCTGAGCCGCTCATTCTCTTAATGAGCAGGTCTTGTCATCCAATCTCTGTCCATGTCATGATCTTGCCCTGCCTCTTGTTCTCCTTCTCCAGGTGTTGCCCCTCATGTGTTCTGATTTCTTAGCCTTTATCTGGGTGCAGTGGAAGTTGGCTGGCAGACAGTGTCTCAAGTTTCGTTGCAAGTCCTAGTTCATGGTCAAGTTTAATTCTAGTGTTTTGGTTCACAGTCTTGTTATTTTTGTGTGTGTGTGTGTATATATATATATATATATATATACACACACACAGCCTTTGTGTTTTTTGTCCTTTCAGAAATCTATTATTCTTTTCTGTTTATTATTATTTCTGCCTGGAGTTTCCACTGGTTTTTTGTTTTTGTCATTTTTGGATTCCTTTGTTTCTAGCTCTGTGAAGCTCACCTTAGTTTGTATTTTGCAACCCTTTGGGTGAAGTTTTTTGTTGGCCCTCGTGCCTGTTTTCTTTATTCTAATAAACTCCTTATTCCCTCCACCTCGCATCTGGTGTCTAACTGGTCCCGAATCACTTTTTCTGTGAGACTACCATATCTACCTATCTGCCAAGTTTCATTCATTTCCAGGGTGGTCAACTCCTTCAAAAAGTGCCATTTTCTCATGGAATGGCTCTTAAATGTTTCAACAGGTTCACGATCAAGTGACTACCGTCAGATTTTGTTCAGTACAGATAACCAGCTCATTTGTTTTAGAGACATTAGCTAGCTGTTAAGACACCATCAGGGCTCTCAAGTCTCACACACTGAGCGAGATGCACGCATTTCAGTAAGTTCACACGCCACACATGACATTTCTCACGCTGAGAAGTGATAAAACTCGCCGCATATTAGTAACACAGACTGTATATAAAAGAGATTAGTAATCTATGAATGGATGAGGTGAAGGCAGACTGCTCTGCTGAATCAGCCACGTATCAGCCAATCAGAAAATAGTATTTCTTGTTGCTAGGTGAAACAGCAGCACCGTAATCACGTCTTCCACACGCGCGAGAACGCTGCTATCGTATGCACACATCAAAGAAGAGCTGGAAGTGGAAGCCCAAAATCAGGTAATCACTACATCCCTTAATTTTTTTTATTTACAATAGCTGCTTATTAAATTCAAAGAAGTATGCAGGATATTTACTTTATGGATCATTTTTTCCTCAATTTAATAGCTTTGGACGGTTCTAGTTAGATGAATTGACTTGTAACTTGCTACGGGGAGAGTGGGGGCTCTGCCCTCCATGTAGTGAATTTGGCTGAAAACAAACCCTCCTCCGATCCGGTGTCAGAGGTGGTTCCGCAACTTCTCTTGTTTGTGACAGACAAAACGATACAAATACACAGATTGTAACAGGTATGTGAAAAAATGTGCTTAAGTATCAAAAGCGCAAGTACGAGGACAAAGTATTTTTCATAGTACGCATAGAAAGAAGCAAAGCAACCACTGTTTGTTCTCTGCTTGTGCTCTTTAATCAATGTTCAGGCGAATGAAAGAGAAAGTACTCAGAAAACACACAGGCAGTCCCTCCTTAAAGTGTTTATCTCAGGTTAAACACTACTCTCGTCTAACGTAAGGGAGTCGTGGAGGACAGGAGCCTCTGCTTACTGTGGCAAGTGATTGGGAGCCTGAGGAGGTGGCAAGAAACACTGCAGAAATTTATGATGGGCGGCAACCATATAATTTTGAGCCGGTCAGGTGTGAGAGAGGGGAGGAAAATTCAACAAATACTGGCCCTCAGAGACGGATTAATCCTTCAGCGGAGGCGAGCGAGTGGAGGGTTGGTGAGGTGTCCTGGAGAGTAGCTATATAGCAACTAGCGCTTGAGCTAGTCTACCATCAGCAGTGAAAACCGTCACAACAACAACACCACCACCACATATTTTATGGCTTACGAATATCACTGAGTGAAGAAGCCAAAGCACGCATCCTTCATTAGAGTGTCTGTTTCCAGCTTTGCGCTGTAGCCGAAGATATCTGTAGTCAGGTTTTTTATGACTTTCTATCTTCTGATTTTTGGATTTTCTTCTCCCTTTTGTCTATCTCGCTTGGCTTCCGTGGTTCGGACTATTATAAGTCCTTTGGAAGCGCAAGTACTTTCGTTTGGTCTGTATTATTCTCTGTGTTTGTACTGTGTCTGTGCTGCTGACTTTCTCTCTGGTCGTTTCACGTGGCCTTCTAATTCTACCGGCCATTACCACAGAAGCATCAGTCTTAGTGGTGCTGTCCGAGTTGCCATTGCTGTCATCATTAACATAGCTGTCTGAATTTGCAGAGACCTTTGCATTGGCATAGTCTTTGGAATAAGTACTGCTTTCTATGGTCTATGTTCGCATAGCTAGGTTAGTATATGCTGCAGTCTGGGTGGTTAATTTTCTACTGTGCCACAATCTCGTATTTATTGCTCATCTGATTGGACATGTCCAGGGTGCAGAGTTTAAGCTCAGGAATTCTGTGTACATGAGCTTGTAGCATCTGTGTGTATATGTGTTTTGAGTATTATTGTTCATGAGTATGCATATGTTGAGTGTTTTACATACATGTGCTTTGTATATTTTTTATATTTGTGTAAAGATTCAGGTAAGCCGCTTTAAGTACTCAGTAAAAGACAAAAGTCTTCAGTTGCAGATTGAAAATTCCTGTGTCAGATGGGAACATTGTCAGTAAAGACCGTAAGTCCTGAGTGAAGTACTGTATAATCCTCAATAACTGACAGTGAAGACTCAGTTTCAGACAGTGAAATCCTCAAAAGAGACAGTAAAGCCATCAGTAAAAGACAGTAAAGGCTTTGTAACAGATGTTAAACTCATCAATAACATACAGTAAAGGTTTATTTACAGACCGTAAAGTCCTGAGTTACAGATAATATAGTCAGACTCCTCAACAACAGATAGTAAACAGCTCAGTTTCAGAGAGGATAGAGCTCATCAATACCAGACAGTAAAGTCTTCATAAAAAAACAGGCAGTAAATTTATCAGTAACAGACAGAAAATTTATCAGTAACAGACAATAAAGGCTCAGAGATAGTAAATTCATCAGTCAGAAACAATAAAGACTCAGTAAGCGACAGAAATGTCATCAGTAACAGATAATAAAGGCTGAGTAAAAAAAAGAACAGCTGTCAGCAACAGACAGTAAAGGCTTTGTTACAGACAGAAAGAATTATCAGTAACAGACATTGAAGTCCTTAATAATGAACTGTGTAGTGTAATGTGAATAGAGGCCACTAGATGGCAGTATTTACCTTTTTTTTTGTTAAGCCCTGAGGAGATAGGTTTGGGCTTGTTTTAGGCATGTCTGGGACAAGTCCCAGAGAAAAATTTTAAAAAAGCCTAAAAGGTGGGTGGGGTCTGCAAAAGAGTATATAAGGAGTAGAATTGAGACAGTGAAGTAGTAGGACAAATTGCAAGGAGAAGGATACATGTGACCAGACCTGTCATTCTGTTTAAGTGGATTTAAGCTTCTGTGAAGCTTTTAGTGGATTTTTGCCTGTGTTTGAGCATTTTCCTCACCCAGGACGTAACCAAGCAACCCACCAAAGGGACTGTAAATATTTCTGTTTTTGTATATAATCAATCTTGGTCTGTAGAGTAGAGTAGTTCGTTGTTAGTTGCCTTTGTTTAATTATATGTGTTTTAGTTTTTTTTGTCTGTCATCCTTTGCTGTCGTTAATGTCATAGCAAATTGGAGCCATAACAAATTGGGGGCTCAAGTCCGGGATAGACCATTGTGTGAGTCATTCATTGAAAATATAACATTTCAAATTGTAAAATTGTTTTTGTGAATATATATATATATATATATATATATATATATATATATATAGTGACAGGTGGACAGCAATGGATGATTTCTTGGCATCACCAACCGTAGAGGTTTTGAAGTCTTTTAAAAAGACAGAACTACTAGAAATATGCAGACAGTTAGAGCTGACAGAGGTAAAACCAGCCATGTGAAAAGCAAGACTGGCTAGAGAGATTGTTGAATATTACATTGATGAAAATGTGTTTGCACCCGGAGATCTGGAACAGTTTCCAATGGAAAATCCAAATATAGAAATGGAACTTAAATTAAAAATGCTAGAGATTGAAAGGGAGGAAAAAGAAAAACAAAGAGAATTTGAGAGAGAGAAAGAGGAAAGAGCAGAAAGAGAGAGACAGAGACGGAGAGATTTTGAATTAAAGAAGTTGGATAGAGGAGAAAGATTCCAAATGGAGCTTTTAAAAATGAAAATTGAAACTAAAAATAAATTTTGTGCCAGTCAGGAGGTAAAACTGGTGCCTCCATTTTTTCTGAAAAGGACGCAGACAACTATTTCCAGTGTTTTGAAAAGGTAGCAAAGAGTTGCCAGTGGCCAAAGGAACACTGGCCTCTGATGTTGCAAACTGTCCTCAAGGGTAAAGCTCAACAAGCCTATTCGGCTTTGTCTGCAGATGATTCCTCTGATTATGAGGTTGTCAAAAAGGTTATTTTGAGAGCTTATGAGTTGGTTCCAGAGGCTTACCGACAGAAATTCAGAGGTCTGAAGAAATCTGAAAATCAGACTTATGTGGAATTTGCTAATGAGAAGCAGGTTTGCTTTGAGCGCTGGTGTACTTCTATGGAGGTCAAGGATGATTTCAACTCACTAAAAGAGATGGTGTTAGTTGAAGAATTCAAGAACTGTGTTAAGGATGATATTAGGACCTACCTTAATGAGAAGCAAGCACTGAATTTGCAGTCAGCTGCCAAATTTGCAGATGAATATGTTCTCACACATAAGTCCAAATTTCAGTCTAGCAGTAACAATAGATGGTTCCAATTTCAGAAAAAAAGGAACGGTGATACCCAAGATTCCTCACCCAAAGACAAAGACAAATCTGGTGATGGTGCTCAGAAATCCAGTAACAGGTCTGATCAAAGTGTGAAAGCTGACAGTGACAAAAGTGGTCTAGTTTGCAGTTATTGTAAGAAATCTGGTCATGTTACAACTAACTGTTGGTTCCTAAAAGCTAAGAAAGAAAAAGAAAAGGATACCAAACCAAATGCCTTTGTGAAAACAAGGTTAGAAACCCCTGTAGTAGATGACCGATCTGCTAAATTGCCTGCTTCTTGTGGGGCTAAAAAGCCTGATACAGCTGACTTTGTGAGGGAGGAATTTCTTCCATTTGTGTCAGAGGGATTTGTGGCTCTGAATGAGCATACTACTCCTGTCCCCATATATATCCTAAGGGATACCGGAGCTTCTCAGTCACTTTTGTTGATGGACTCCTTGGAGTTACGTGATGAGACCGCTTCAGGGGATTTCATACTTGTACAAGGTATTGAAGGGAGGACTGTATCTGTACCCCTGCGCTCTATATTCTTGAAGTCAGATTTAGTTACAGGACAGGTAAAGGTGGGACTTATGTCAAGTCTACCTATAAAGGGTGTTTCTCTGTTGCTAGGCAATGACCTGGCTGGGGGCAAAGTAGTTCCCCCTGTACATCTTACTTCACAGCCGAGCATTGAAGATGGCGATAAGGACCCATCTCTGTATCCTTCTTGCGCAGTGACTCGTGCTATGGCCAAGAAGGTTCAAGAAGAAGATGATGTGGTGCCGTCCAGTACATTGAATAGTCAGGACTCAGGTGGTTCGCCTCATGACTCTGATTGGCCTACTATGGTTTCTCCGTTTGAGGACTTATCAGATACTTTTATCAGTTCTCTATTCAGCCAGCCGGATGGGTCTGGTGATTCTGATGTGTCTGGAGACTTGTCTCTGTCCAGAAAGCGGTTGATTGAGGAGCAAACTAATGATCCTGAAATTGGTGTACTAAAGAGGAGAGCCCTTCCTGATGAAGAAATAGATGCAGTTCCAGTTGGGTATTATCTCAAGGATGGTGTGTTGATGCGGAAGTGGCGCCCTCCTGATATCCCTGCCAATGCAGATTGGGCAGTAGTCAAGCAAATTGTTGTTCCGAAGGTCTACAGGAATGAAATCTTAACAATGGCTCATAGTTTACCTTTAGGAGGTCATCTTGGTTTTAACAAGACTGTTGATAAGATCATGAAACACTTCTTCTGGCCTGGGCTTCGGAAAGACGTTTCCAACTTTTGCAAAAGCTGTCACACTTGTCAGGTAGTTGGAAAACAACAGCCTATCCCAGCATTTGGGGAGCCCTTCTCTAAGGTCTTTGTTGATTGTGTTAGTCCATTACCCAAAACTAGATCTGGAAATCAGTACTTGTTGACAATCATGTGTGCATCTACCAGATTCCCTCCAGCCATACCTCTACATAACATCAAGGCAACTGCAATCTCAAAGGCTTTGATAAAGTTCTTCACGTTGTTTGGCCTTCCCGGAGAAATTCAGTCAGACCAAGGTAGCAATTTCACTTCCGGATTGTTTCAGCAGGTTGTGTATGAACTAGGTGCAAAGCAGATTCTTTCTAGTGCCTACTATCCAGAAAGTCAGGGTGCCTTAGAGCGGTTTCATTCCACTCTCAAGACAATGATGAGGACTTATTGTTATGAACATGAGAAAGACTGGGATGAAGGTGATCATTTGCTGTTGTTTGCAGCTAGAGAAGCAGTGCAGGAGTCTACTGGATTCAGTCCCTTGAGCTAGTGTTTGGCCGTGAAGTGAGAGGACCTTTGCTATTGTTGAGTGAACAATGGCAAGAGGAAGAGCCGCACATCAGTCTGTTAGACTATGTTAGCAAGTTCAAGGACAGATTGCGTGCAGCTTGTGACCTAGCCAAAGAGAACTTGAAATCAAGTCAGGGAAAAATGAAAACTTGGTATGATCATAAGGCTAGAAGCCGTGAGTTTAAACCAGGAGACAAGGTCCTTGTGTTGTTTCCCTTGCAGTCCAATCCATTGCAGGCTAGATTTCATGGTCCTTATGAAATTCTGACAAAGCTCAATGATCTTAATTACATTGTAAAGACTCCAGATAGGAGAAAGCCAAAACAGTTGTGTCACATTAACATGCAGAAGTCTTATCATGATAGAAATGCTAGGGTTGCAGCTGTCATTTCAGATCCTCCAATGGCCGAGATTTGTGAAGATGAGGGGAATTTCAAGATGGTGAACCTAGAATTAAAGCTGAAGTTCTTTCATGTAAATTGCCAAACTATGAAGTGTTGCAAAATCTTGATGTAAAACTCCAGCACTTAGAATCCTCACAGAGAGATCAGTTTGAGAGGTTGATCAAGAAACATGAGGATCTGTTTCCTGATGTTCCAAAGAGAGTTTCTATAGCCTCTCATGATGTAGATGTTGGTGATGCCAAACCAATTAAACAGCATCCGTGCCAGATGAATCCTGAAAAGAGAAAGATTGCTGAGAAAGAGGTTGAGTACATGTTAGAACATGATATCATCAGACCCTCCAACTCAGATTGGAGTTCACCCTGTGTGCTAGTTCCAAAACCTGATGGAAGTACTAGATTCTAGACAGATTATTGCAAAGTCAATACTGTAACTAGAACTGATGTGTTTCCAATACCTAGGATTGATGATTGTATTGATAGAGTAGGGCAGGCAAAGTTTCTGACCAAGATTGATTTATTGAAGGGTTATTGGTGTGTGCCTTTAACTGAGAGGGCCAAGAGCATCTCTGCTTTTGCTTCACCATCTGGGTTGTACCAGTACAAAGTCCTACCCTTTGGCATGAAAAATGCCCCAGCCACGTTCCAAAGGATGATACAGTCAACAATTGCCGGATTGCCACACATGGGTGCGTACATCGACGACCTGATCACATGGAGTGACTCCTGGAAAGAACATCTGAAAGATGTAGAGACGTTGTTCCAGCGCCTGACCCAGGCCAACCTGACTGTTAACCTGAACAAGAGTGACTTTGGTTGTGCTACTGTCACCTATCTTGGCTACGTCATAGGCTAGGGTAAGGTGGCACCCATAAATGGTAAAGTCCAAGCCATCATGGACTTTCCAGTTCCTGACAACAAAAAAGCTTTGCGCCGCTTCCTTTGAATGATCGGGTACTACCGCAAGTTCTGCAGGAACTTTGCTGAGATTGCTCTCAGTCTCACTAATCAACTGAAGAAAGGCGTAAAGTTCACTTGGGATGATGCTTGCCAGAGAGCCTTCGATCGCCTGAAGTCTCTGCTGTGTCACTCCCCCGTGCTCAAATCTCCTGACTTCAACAAACCGTTCTCCATCGCGGTCGATGCTAGCGACCAAGCTTGTGGATCTGTGCTCCTACAGAGAAGTGACTCTGATGACATTGAGCATCCCGTGGCATACTTCTCCAGGAAGTTCAATCGCCACCAAAGGAACTATTCCACAATAGAGAAGAAACTGTTGGCTCACGTCCTTTCTTTACAACACTTTGATGTTTATGTTTGTACAGGGGAAAAGCCAATGATTGTGTACACTGACCACAATCCGTTAATGTTTTTGAATAAGATGAAAAACAAGAATCGGAGATTGTTGAATTGGAGTTTGATTTTACAGGAGTTTGACTTGGAAATTAAGCATGTAAAGGATACTGACAATGTAATTGCTGATTGCTTATCCCGTGGTTAAGTATGCATATATATCACGCGGTTATTGGAAAATTGTATAACATGTACGTATTGACAAGTGTCCACGAAACCATTTTGTATTGAAAAGAAAAATTTTGCCTTTATGAGTCAAAATTTTTCCCTTTTGGAATGGAGGTGTAATGTGAAGAGAGGCCACTAGATGGCAGTATTTACCTTTTTTTTGTTAATCCCAGACTGGAGATAGGTTTGGGCATGTGTTAGGTATGTCTGGGACAAGTCCCCGAGAAAAATTAAATAAAAAGCCTAAAAGGTGGGAGGGGTCGGCAAAAGAGTATATAAGGAGTAAAATTGAGACAGTGAAGTAGTAGTAGAAATTGCAAGGAGAAGGATACATCTGACCAGACCTGTCATTCTGTTGAAGACCTATGAAGCTTTTAGTAGATTTTTGCCTGTGTTAGAGCATTTTCCTCTCCCAGGACATCACCAAGCAACCCACCAAAGGGACTGTAAATATTTCTGTTTTTGTATATAATCAATCTTGGTCTGTAGAGTAGAGTAGTTTGTTGTTAGTTGCCTTTGTTTAATTAAATGTGTTTTAGTTTTAAAATTTTTGTCTGTCATCCTTTGCTGTCGTTAATGTCATAACAAATTGGGGCCATAACAGTAGTCAACAGCAAATTCCTTTGAAAAAGACAATACCTTTCTTCGTAATTGACAGTAAAGTTGTCAGTAGCTGACACTAAAGGCTTTATGTCAGTTAAGTTGTCTGTAACAGACATTAAGGCTGTTAGTGATAGTATAGTCCTCAATAACATACAGAAACAGAACAACTAACAGAAGTTAGTCAGTAACAAAAGTAAATTCATCTGTAGGCAACAGTATAGTCCTCTTCAACGGATATAATCCTCCGTGACCTAAATAAAAGGCCTCTGTAAGAGACAGAAAATTTGTCAGTAACATACAGTATAATTGTCAGGAGCAGACAGCATAGTCTCTGTAAAAGACAGCCATCAGAAATAGCCAATAAGGGCTCAGCAACAGACTGCAAAGTCTTCAGTAACAGACTAAAGTCCTCAGGAACAGACATTGTAGTCCTCGATGACAGACAGTCATCAAAAGTCCTCAAAAAGTCCTCAAAAAGAGGCAGAAAAGTCATGAGTAACTGGCAGTAAAGGTTCTTTTACTGCAAAGGCTCAGTAACATGTAGTAAAGTCCTCAGTAAGAGATTGTAAATTTGTCAGTAAAAGGGAATTAAGGCTCAGTTACAGGCAGTAAAGTTCTCAGTAACAGATATTCAAGTCCTCAGTTAGAGACAAAAAAGTTGTCAGTCACTGGTAGTGTCAGTGACAGGCGGTGAAGTCCTCAGTATCAGAAGATAAAGGCTTCATAACTGAAAGTAAAGTCAGCAATAAATGACTGTAAAGTTCTCTGTGACAGACACTGTAGTCCTCTGTAAGGGACAGGAAATTTGTCAGTAGCAGTCAGTATAGTCATCAGTTACAGACAGTAAAGGCCCTGTAACAGACAATAAAATTCTCAGGAACTGAGAAAAAAATCTTCAGTAAGTGGCAGTTAAGTTGTCGTTGATAGTAAAGTCGTCAGTAATCGATGGTAAGGGCTCAGTAGCAGGCAGTGGACTTCTTCCAGACAGTATAGTAACCAAACAGTTAAGGCTCAGTAACAGACAGTTATGTCCTCTGTAACAGACTGTATAGTCCTCAGTAATAGACTGTAAAGTCTGTAGTATGAGATAGTGAAGGTGTAGTAACGTGACAGACACAGGTTCATTCGATTCAGCACTATGTGATCTCTTTGTGCAGCCCAAAACAATACAGTGGCATTTGCCCGAAAAGCTCAAACCCAAATGCCTGCACTCTGCAGGACTCCCGAAAAAATACCCGCCACCCAACAGTGTGCAGGCCAGTGCAATGCCTGTGTAATAAACATGTGCTAAGGAAATCACATTATAACAGAAGACTAAGTAACAGACAGTGAAGTCCACTGGAGCAGACTCTAACGTCATCAGTAGTAGACAGTAAAGTCTTTCGTCAGAGATGGTGAAGCTGACAGTTACAGACAGTAAATTCTTAGTAATAGACAGTGAAGTCCTCAGGAAAGGACCATAAAATCTTCAGTTAAACACAGTAATCTCTGCAAAGATTAGCCATAAAGTCCTCATTAACAGACAGCTAAATCATCTGTGAATGTCATGTTGTATGTGTTAAGAATCTTTGATTTGCATGTTTGTTTTTAGTAGTTTTTATTGCTATTTATTTATTTATCATATTTATTCGTTTAGAGTATGTATGTTTCTGTACGATTGCGATGTCCTGAGTCTTGAACGTTTTCCTTTCATTTCCATCTTGTGGTATCTTGTCAGTCTTCACACTCTCTTCCCTGTAATTCGGTGAGGTAATTCCACTTCCTTCTCTCTGGCTGTTCTCATTGGCTATCCGCACCGAAGAATAGTTAGCGAGGCACGGGTGATTAGTTCGATCAGAGTTAGGACTCCACCTGTTTCCCCTCGCTTTCCTATCACCGTCCTTGCTTTTCTAGTTCCGCCTTCCTCGACAGCTGTTCTGCATTCTAGCTGGGATCTCACCTGATTAGTGTGTGTTTAAAAAGACGCATTTTTTCGGCAGCTCATTGTCGACTCGTTTCTCCCCATAGCTCGCCTTGGTTAAGTCTCGTTTCTGCGCTTTCTTGGTTTCGATTGTTGATTGCTCGTTTCATGTTATATCTCCCATAAGTCTTGTTATTGATTGTTTGTATTACGTTGTTTGATTGCTGGCTGATTGATTAGTACTCCGTTCTCCCTTATTCCCATTTTGTACCCAACTGTTTAGTTTCTCCTTTGTTCTCCCTTATCCCATCCAACTCCCTTTTTCTTTCCCCTTCCATTCCCTTAGCTCAACCCCCTTTGTTACTGTCTTTGTGCGGATTGATTCTCTGGTTACTGAACTACTTGCTTGTCCCCTGACCTTGAGTCTGACTATTCTGCATTACCCTGTTTGCTTGGCTATCGATCTCTTTCTGTTTGACCATGAGCTGTGTTAACCCTAATAAACGCCCCCGCCGATGCTGAACTGCATTTGGAGTCAAAGCCCGTTCCTTTCAGTATGGACTTTGTCAATGGTGGGAAAGTTGCTACTCCAGTACTAACAGGTTTGTGGTGATGCGCAATATAGTAGTTGTTGTATCAGTACTTGCTTACCATCTGCTTGCATTGCTTGCACTAACACCTACCTTAGCTTCTCACCAAACAACTGTCCTGCAGAGCCTTAACTTGGCCCCACCGTTTCTCCAGATCTGCAGGGCAGGTAATCCATAGCGGATGAAGGTCCCTTACGGACACCCCAATGCCACCCTAGCGGATGAAGGTCCCTCACTGACACCCCAACACCACCCAACACAGGCCCCATCTGACCTCACGGCTAACGGTCTGCTATGAAAATTGTGATAGGCATACCTCATCTGGGGTGGAAGAAGACGTCAGTTTGACTTCTCAACGGCTAGTATGCCCGCGTCAGCCTCGTCAAGGTCAGCTCCTGACGCTACTAGTCATCAATTGACCAGCTGGTACTAGTTTGGTGGACATAATTTGCGTCACCTTGCGTGTCCACTCTTCATCATGTCCAGCCCCAGGAGGCAAGATGGCAAACACATGTGTTCATGTGTGATCAGTTGGAAAGGACTCTCTTCTCGTGTTTTGACAGCAAGGCTGGCCCTCGCAAAAAAGTGCCACGCAACTGTCATCAGCGTCTATGCACCTATGTTTAAGAGGCTAACTGAAGAGAAAAACCAATTCTGTGATCTGCTGGCTGAAGCACCAGACCAGGTCCCCTGTGGCGACCGAATATTACTTGTTGGTGACTTCAACACCCGAGTCACCAGTGACCCCAGCACCTGAACCAACATAGTGGGAAACCACGGCTTTGGAGCTCAAAACGAGCAAGGTCAAATGCTCTGACAGCTGTGCAAGATTTGGGCTGACTATCACAAATACCCCGTTCCAGCACAAAGATATTCACAAAAGCATGTGGCAGCATCCTCGTTCAAAGCAGTGGCACATGATTGACCACATAAATGTGAACCAACATCACATCTCGAATGTCCTCGACTCTCAGGTACGCAGAAGTGTCGACTGTTGGACAGATCACCAGCTTTTATATGCCCGTCTGAATCTGAGAATACATACGTCCCGCAAAAAGCGACATCATACCACCCAGAAATGACTCAACGTGGCAAGTCTCCGAATAGAAGCTGTACAACAACAACTAGCACAAGCCCTGCCCATTAGCCTCACACCACCTGCAGGTAATGTGGACTAGAAGTGGTCATCTATTAAGTCAACAGTCTACGAAACTGCCAAATCTGTGCTTAGCACCTGGAAAAGACCACACAGAGACTGTTTTGACAAAAATGATGCTGAGATCCTCACAGACAAGTATACTGCTTTCAAAGCAGTCATGCAGGCTGAGACTCCAGCCAACAGAGCATGTTACAGAGTGACATGGAACAAATGCCAGACTGCTATATGGCGACTGAGAAATGCTTGGTAGACCGACAGAGCCCTGGAAATTCAAAAAGCTGCCAAACAGCACAATACTAGGGAGGTGTTTGATGGCATCAAACTGGTCTCTGGTCGCATGACAACTGGCCTAGACCCCATTGATTCTGCTGACGGTGTTTGACTTATGCCAAAGGAGGTTATCTTAAACAGATGGAAAGAATACTTTTCCACCTTCCTCAATCATCCTAGTAATGCCGACCTCAGCGTGCTTGACAGCATTCCACCAGCTGACATAGTGGAAGATCTCGATCCAGCTCCAACTATCAAAGAAATCTCTGAAACAACTATCCTCAGTTAAAGTCCCTGGGCCTGATGCCATTCCAGCAGAAGTACTGAAGCATGGCGGTCCAGCCCTCCTGTCAAATCTTCACCTTCAACTTTTCTTGTCAATCTGGGAATCTGAGACTGTTCTACAAGACTTAGTGGCACCTTAGTGAAGTTGCACAAAAAGAAGAACAAGTTAGACTGGGGAAACTACCATAGCATTACACTGCTCTCAATCGTGGGAAAGCTATACTCAGCAACAAAAGTTTCTGTGACAGCAATATTGTTAATTATTTTTCATAACGCAATTATGAAATTGTCATACATGGTGATATCAGACTGAAACAGTACACGTAAACACAACATTGAAATGGAAATCATGAAAATGCGAGAAAATGACTTTGCACGTGAAAATGTGCGTAAATCATGCTTGTGGATGGCAATAAAAGAGAAGAATTTTTGGAATGTTCACATTGTGCCTGATGAACGACGGAAGCATCACTTATCGAAAACACAGCCATTTCAGATCAGGAACTCTACCCTCTAAATGCCAAGACTGTCTGAAAATGATCGGTGGAGGGCCATTGGGATGATTGAATCCGGAACCTCGCAGAGGGAAGTTGCTCATCGCCTGAATGTCCACCGAAACACCATTTGGAACTTATGGCAGCGTCATCAGCAGACAAGACATGTCAGAGACCGTCCTCGCAGCGGCCGTCCACGAGTAACCACTCCCAGACAGGACAACTGGATTCGAACAACCCATCTCCGAAATCGATTCCAACCTGCAATTATAACTGCAAGAACGATACCTGGTTTGAGGCGACTGTCTGCACAGACAATCCGTCGCCGTCTCCGTCATTTTGGCATTGTCCCACGTCGGCCAGCAAGACGTCCAATACTCACAGTACAACACCGACGACTGCGTCTACAGTGGGCACAACAACATCGACGGTGGATCCAACGTCAGTGGGATCTTGTACTCTTCACTGATGAATCAAGATTCATGCTTAACCGATGTGATGGTCGTTTACGTGTATACCGTCGACGTGGAGAACGTTATGCCAACAACTGTGTTCAGGAATTTGATCGTTTTGGAGGTGGTAGTGTCATGATTTGGGGAGGGATCACGGCTAGAAACAGAACAGATTTGCTTGTTATTGATGGAAATCTGACAGGTCAAAGATATCGCGATGAAGTGCTACGGCCATTGGTGGTACCGTTTTTGATGCAACATGGTCCCGGAATAACGCTGCAACATGATAACGCCAGACCACACGTTGCAAGGATTGTACAGCAGTATCTGATGCAACAACATGTCAATGTCCTGCCATGGCCAGCCAGATCCCCAGACATGTCCCCAATCGAGCATCTTTGGGACGAGATGGATCGACGTTTGAGGCGGTTGGATAACCCGCCAGCTACACTCCAGGAATTGCGACAACGTCTACGTCAGATTTGGAATGACATCCCACAGCAATTTCTGGCACATCTGATTCGGTCCATGCGCCGGAGATGCGTTGCTTGCATCATGGCACGAGGAAGTCACACCCGGTATTGAAGTGTGAAGGTCACAATTGGTTAGACGTCAGACAAGTGCTTCATGACGCATGAAAATGACATTTTTCGTTTTGAGTGACGTTGGCACTGAAAAGTCAGTGTTTCTCCTGTTAAATAAACATATTGATTGCATTGAGATCTTTGCGTGTCATTTATAACATACACATAAATGGTGTCACAGAAACTTTTGTTGCTGAGTATATTTGCTAAGATAGTCCTCAATCGCCTCTGGCCTACAATTGAAGCTTATCTACCAGAAACACAATGTAGTTTCCGTGCAGGCACATCGACAGTGGATATGATGTTTCTGCTCTGACAACTACAAGAAAAATGCAGAGAGCAACAACAAGAGCTGCACCTTGTGTTTAAAGACCTTGTTAAAGCATTCAACACTGTCAGTAGACCTCTCACGGGGAGATTCCTTGTTAAGATCGGAATACCTCCCAAAGTGACTAACATCATACAGAGTCTACACGAAGGCATGAAGCCCACAGTGTCGGTAGGTAGAGAATCCACTGACGAGTCTCAAGTCACAACTGGCCTACGCTAAGGCTGCATCTTGGCACCATCATTCTTCGTCCTGTTCTTTGCTTTCATTGTACGACACGCTACAGAGTCCCTGCCACCTGACAATAGAGTTAATATCAGGCACTGGACAAATGGAGATCTATTTAACCTAAAACGTCTACGCACCAAGCTGGCAAAAACAACTACAGTCAGTGAACTCCTGTATGCAGACGATGCGGGCTTCGGCTGACATGAGCACAAAGTAATCCCAACTCCTCATCAACTGCCTGAACAACACTTGCAGAGAGTGGGGCTTGTTCATCAGCAAGGAGAAAACTGAAGTATTACATCAACAAACACGAGATCCACCCCCTACCTTGCGAGAGGATAAAACTCTCACTGTCTCATCAAAGTTCTGCTACCTCAGTGACCATCGACTACCAGTTACATAAGGAAATAGAGGAGGGGATTGCTAAAGCCAGCCAGACATTTTACTCCCTCAAACCTAAGATCTGGGATCGCAGAGGTATATCCCTCAAGACAAAGCTCCTTGTGTATAATGCTGTTACTCTTCCAACTCTACTTTATGGCAGCAAGACGTGGACGACCCTTGTAAGACACCTCCGTAAGATCGAGAATCTAAACCAGCGCTACCTTCGCCAGCTGTTGGGGATCCACTGGTAGGATAGAGCCCCAAATGTTTACGTGCACGTGAGGGCAAAGTCTAAACCTACTGAGGTCCTTATACGGGGCAACAGGCTGCGCTGCCTTGACTATGTGCGCTGAATGTCAGAGGACAGGCTTCCCAAGCAGGTGCTGCTCAGTGAACTGAGAGAGGCAGGCCACACAAAAGGTGGAGAGATTGCATCAAGGAGGACCTGAAACTGTTCAACATGGGAGTCGATTGGTACAAATCCTCTCAGGACAGAAGCGCTTGGAGGGCCCTCCTCCACAATGGAAAGAAGACTACTGCGACCACCCTGGCTCAGGCAGCCAGGGCTAGACGCAATTGATGGCACGCCAGACGTAGTCGGCATCATCAACCTTGATGGCCATATCTAGTATATATAGTATCTAGTATATGGACTTGGTCTGTGATTGTGCGGAGGTTGGGTGCCCCCCAGGTGGCGAGACTCAGGGTGGGGCTCTCGTCTCTCATCTGAGTCTGTGTGGCTTCTCAGCCCCGGGGTCCCAAGCGGTGGCTGTTTCTTGCTTCCTTCTTGGAGAAGGGAAGGGTGGGAGGGACGTAGAAACGAGACGAGTGGGGATTGTGGGAGTGTAGGAGGTATATATAGGCGTAAGGATGAATAGGAAGGTTCATTGGGAGTGGTCCTGTTCATTAAACTGTGTTATCAGGAACACCCTAAAATGGCAATGACAATCCTCATGCTGAGATTTCTGGGTGCAGGGCAGTTTGGGCTGCACACAGCATGCATTTCCAAGGTCAAAGGTTAAATCGGTCTGACAGGAAAGTGAGAGCAGCATTACTCCAAATGCAAAGGTGAGTAAAATTCAGCTGCTGATCTGTTATTCAGGGTCACCGACTCTTTCACACAAAAGCGAGCTGAGGATGGAGACGTAAGTGCTGTGAGTGAGCATGCGTGTGTGCGTGCTTGTGTTTGTGTACGTCTGTGCAAGTGTATTCGCTTTCGTGTGTGCGCGCGTGTGTCTGCGCATACAAAAAGCCTAAGATTGGTGTCTAAGCCATTTTTTCAAAGCCTGTTTGCAAAATAAGTGCAAAGCCTTATGCAAATCAGTCAGAAGCATAGGCAGTTTGTAACAGGCTTTGAAAAATTGGCTTAGACGCCAATCTTAGGCATTTTGTATGTGACTGTGTAACCTTTTAGAATTTTTTTGAGTGATTGATGTGTGATGTGCTGCTGTTTGTCCTCGTCTCCTGTCCCATGGGGACCACAGTGGAGATAAGCCTTTTGGGCTTCATTGTGTCATCCCTGACTATTTATGTATTTTAATTAGTAACTCAGTTGGCTGTTACGTATTTTATATCCAGAATGGTCAAATAAAATCAATCAATCCATCATTTTCTGTGGGCGCGCGTGCGTGCACAAGTGCTTGTGTATGCCTGTGTGTGTGTGTGTGTGTGTGTGTGTGTGTGTCTGGTGTGTGTGTGTGTGTGTGTGTGTCTGTGAGTGCGTGCATGTGTGTGTGTGAGTGTGTGTGTATCTGTTTGTTTGTCGACATATTTGTGCCTGCTGTGTGTGCCTTTGGGCATAGATGCTTTGTGTGTGTGTGTGTGTGTGTGTATTCATGAGTGTGTGCAAGAATGTGTGTGTGCAGCTTGCAGTAAGTGGTTGGCTAAATTGAGGCTGTACTGTGCTTGTGGGAACAGAACTGAAGGGCAGTGCTGAGTGACTCGGGTTTCCTCGGGAAAATGTGTGTTTCTTAAACTGCTTAAATTACACGGACAGGCAGAAAAGGAGAGGCTTTCCTGGTGATAAAAGGGCTCCTTGTGTTTGCCATGATGTTCCCACATATCAAATAAATACTGGAAATATGCCACACCATGAACAACACTCAACGCCCATACGTCAGTGAGTGTGTGTGCGTGTGCAAGCCTTCACTGTTCCCCAGGGAGGAACGGGACGGTGAACATTTTTCACATTTGCCTGTCAGTATGGCGCCTTTTCATGAGATAAAAACACAGAAGAATGTTTCACTTAAATTTAGTTGTGTAAAAGTTACAATGAATATTTTTGTGAATTTGTCAGAGTTGGCCAGGAAGGCACATTTTAATCTTAGCACTTTGGTTTACCCAGCTTTCTGAATATAAAACTGATGAATGGGAAAAAATTATACATATAAAAATATATTTTATGTTTCTGTGTGTGTGTCAGTAACTTTGATATTACTCATATACTGTAGATATATCTACCCGTAGAATATTCCCAAAGTTTTCTGCCAGTTGCATATTTTTTAACAAAACTCAAGTGGATGTTTGTCTGTGGTAACAAACCCACAGTGACCACACTTTTTCATCAGTTATTAGTACCACAGTGCTACTTGGAGACTGCGCTTTGAAATCATCCAACAGCTGGATTCTTTAGGAAACCCTGCATAAAACCAAGCTACAACACTCAAGAGAACAGGGCAGCAGGTGAGCAAAGGGATGAGGGAACAGGGCAGCAGGTGAGTTAGGGGATGAGGGAACAGGGCAGCAGGTGAGTTCAGGGATGAGGGAACAGGGCAGCAGGTGAGCAAGGGGATGAGGGAACAGGGCAGCAGGTGAGTTCAGGGATGAGGGAACAGGGCAGCAGGTGAGTTCAGGGATGAGGGAACAGGGCAGCAGGTGAGCAAGGGGATGAGGGAACAGGGCAGCAGGTGAGTTCAGGGATGAGAGAACAGGGCAGCAGGTGAGTTCAGGGATGAGGGAACAGGGCAGCAGGTGAGTTAGGGGATGAGGGAACAGGGCAGCAGGTGAGCAAGGGGATGAGGGAACAGGGCAGCAGGTGAGTTCAGGGATGAGAGAACAGGGCAGCAGGTGAGTTAGGGGATGAGGGAACAGGGCAGCAGGTGAGTTAGGGGATGAGGGAACTGGGCAGCAGGTGAGCAAGGGGATGAGGGAACAGGGCAGCAGGTGAGCAAAGGGATGAGGGAACAGGGCAGCAGGTGAGTTAGGGGATGAGGGAACAGGGCAGCAGGTGAGTTAGCGGATGAGAGAACAGGGCAGCAGTTGAGCAAAGGGATGAGAGAACAGGGCAGCAGGTGAGTTAGGGGATGAGGGAACAGGGCAGCAGGTGAGTTAGGGGATGAGAGAACAGGGCAGCAGGTGAGTTAGGGGATGAGAGAACAGGCAGCAGTTGAGCAAAGGGATGAGAGAACAGGGCAGCAGGTGAGCAAAGGGATGAGGGAACAGGGCAGCAGGTGAGTTAGGGGATGAGGGAACAGGGCAGCAGGTGAGTTAGGGGATGAGAGAACAGGGCAGAAGGTGAGTTAGGGGATGAGGGAACAGGGCAGCAGGTGAGTTAGGGGATGAGAGAACAGGGCAGCAGGTGAGCAAGGGGATGAGGGAACAGGGCAGCAGGTGAGCAAAGGGATGAGGGAACAGGGCAGCAGGTGAGCAAGGGGATGAGGGAACAGGGCAGCAGGTGAGCAAGGGGATGAGGGAACAGGGCAGCAGGTGAGTTCAGGGATGAGAGAACAGGGCAGCAGGTGAGTTCAGGGATGAGGGAACAGGGCAGCAGGTGAGTTAGGGGATGAGGGAACAGGGCAGCAGGTGAGCAAGGGGATGAGGGAACAGGGCAGCAGGTGAGTTCAGGGATGAGAGAACAGGGCAGCAGGTGAGTTAGGGGATGAGGGAACAGGGCAGCAGGTGAGCAAGGGGATGAGGGAACAGGGCAGCAGGTGAGCAAAGGGATGAGGGAGCAGGGCAGCAGGTGAGTTAGGGGATGAGGGAACAGGGCAGCAGGTGAGTTAGGGGATGTGGGAACAGGGCAGCAGGTGAGTTAGGGGATGAGAGAACAGGGCAGCAAGTGAGCAAGGGGATGAGGGAACAGGGCAGCAGGTGAGCAAGGGGATGAGGGAACAGGGCAGCAGGTGAGCAAAGGGATGAGGGAACAGGGCAGCAGGTGAGCAAAGGGATGAGGGAACAGGGCAGCAGGTGAGTTAGGGGAGGAGGGAACAGGGCAGCAGGTGAGCAAGGGGATGAGGGAACAGGGCAGCAGGTGAGCAAAGGGATGAGGGAACAGGGCAGCAGTTGAGTTAGGGGATGAGGGAGCAGGGCAGCAGGTGAGTTAGGGGATGAGGGAGCAGGGCAGCAGGTGAGCAAGGGGATGAGGGAACAGGGCAGCAGGTGAGCAAAGGGATGAGGGAACAGGGCAGCAGGTGAGCAAATGGATGAGGGAACAGGGCAGCAGGTGAGTTAGGGGATGAGGGAACAGGGCAGCAGGTGAGCAAGGGGATGAGGGAACAGGGCTGCAGGTGAGTTAGGGGATGAGGGAACAGGGCAGCAGGTGAGCAAAGGGATGAGGGAACAGGGCAGCAGGTGAGCAAAGGGATGAGGGAACAGGGCAGCAGGTGAGTTAGGGGATGAGGGAACAGGGCAGCAGGTGAGTTAGGGGATGAGGGAACAGGGCAGCAGGTGAGTTAGGGGATGAGAGAACAGGGCAGCAGGTGAGCAAGGGGATGAGGGAACAGGGCAGCAGGTGAGTTAGGGGATGAGGGAGCAGGGCAGCAGGTGAGTTAGGGGATGAGGGAACAGGGCAGCAGGTGAGCAAGGGGATGAGGGAACAGGGCAGCAGGTGAGCAAAGGGATGAGGGAACAGGGCAGCAGGTGAGCAAAGGGATGAGGGAACAGGGCAGCAGGTGAGTTAGGGGATGAGGGAACAGGGCAGCAGGTGAGCAAGGGGATGAGGGAACAGGGCTGCAGGTGAGTTAGGGGATGAGGGAACAGGGCAGCAGGTGAGCAAGGGGATGAGGGAACAGGGCAGCAGGTGAGCAAAGGGATGAGGGAACAGGGCAGCAGTTGAGCAAAGGGATGAGGGAACAGGGCAGCAGGTGAGTTAGGGGATGAGGGAACAGGGCAGCAGGTGAGCAAGGGGATGAGGGAACAGGGCAGCAGGTGAGCAAAGGGATGAGGGAACAGGGCAGCAGGTGAGTTAGGGGATGAGGGAACAGGGCAGCAGGTGAGCAAGGGGATGAGGAAACAGGGCAGCAGGTGAGTTAGGGGATGAGGGAACAGGGCAGCAGGTGAGTTAGGGGATGAGGGAACAGGGCATCAGGTGAGTTAGGGGATGAGGGAACAGGGCAGCAGGTGAGCAAGGGGATGAGGAAACAGGGCAGCAGGTGAGTTAGGGGATGAGGGAACAGGGCAGCAGGTGAGTTAGGGGATGAGAGAACAGGGCAGCAGGTGAGTTAGGGGATGAGGGAACAGGGCAGCAGGTGAGTTAGGGGATGAGGGAACAGGGCAGCAGGTGAGCAAGGGGATGAGGGAACAGGGCAGCAGGTGAGTTAGGGGATGAGGGAACAGGGCAGCAGGTGAGTTAGGGGATGAGGGAACAGGGCAGCAGGTGAGCAAGGGGATGAGGGAACAGGGCAGCAGGTGAGTTAGGGGATGAGGGAACAGGGCAGCAGGTGAGTTAGGGGATGAGGGAACAGGGCAGCAGGTGAGTTAGGGGATGAGGGAACTGGGCAGGAGGTGAGTTAGGGGATGAGGGAACAGGGCAGCAGGTGAGCAAGGGGATGAGGGAACAGGGCAGCAGGTGAGCAAGGGGATGAGGGAACAGGGCAGCAGGTGAGTTAGTGGATGAGGCAACAGGGCAGCAGGTGAGTTAGGGGATGAGGGAACAGGGCAGCAGTTGAGCAAAGGGATGAGAGAACAGGGCAGCAGGTGAGTTAGGGGATGAGGGAACAGGGCAGCAGGTGAGTTAGGGGATGAGGGAACAGGGCAGCAGGTGAGTTAGGGGATGAGAGAACAGGGCAGCAGGTGAGCAAGGGGATGAGGGAACAGGGCAGCAGTTGAGCAAAGGGATGAGAGAACAGGGCAGCAGGTGAGTTAGGGGATGAGGGAACAGGGCAGCAGGTGAGTTAGGGGATGAGAGAACAGGGCAGCAGGTGAGTTAGGGGATGAGGGAACAGGGCAGCAGGTGAGTTAGGGGATGAGGGAACAGGGCAGCAGGTGAGTTCAGGGATGAGGGAACAGGGCAGCAGGTGAGTTAGGGGATGAGGGAACAGGGCAGCAGGTGAGCAAGGGGATGAGGGAACAGGGCAGCAGGTGAGTTAGGGGATGAGGGAACAGGGCAGCAGGTGAGTTAGGGGATGAGGGAACAGGGCAGCAGGTGTGTCTCAGTGTTGTGTTCTGGGGTCATGGCCTTTGGCCAGGACAGTATTGCTTACGGTTTTAACAGTTTCAGGTTCCATAGGTCATAGTCATAGTTCATGTCTTAACAGACATGTCTCTCATGTCTCATGTTTTAACAGTTTCTTGTATCAGGTTTTTGCATTTCATAGTTCACATTCATTGTCTATGTTTTTACTTTTCCATGTTTTGTCTCATGCCAGGTCTGCCAAGCCACTCCACCTCTTGTCTGCGTTCCGCCCCGTGTCTTCGTTGTTGCACATTTCAGAGCTCTGGTTGGCTTTGGTATTTCCCTCTTCCTTCTGTGCTGTGCTGGATTCGGGGCTGTCTAAGCTTAATGGGCAATTAACTGTTTTTAAGTTACTAACATGTAGTAACACTCACTGGGTGGTGTAATTCTTTGATTGGCACATTACTAATATTACTAATTTAGACAGGGAGTTTATTGTCATGATTCCTGCTTTGCTATTTCAAGATCTTGCTGTGCTTTTCTGTTCTGAACATTCATGCTGCTTTCAAACTGCATACTTAATTGGTACTTAAGCTGAGCCGCTCATTTTCTTAATGAGCAGGTCTTGTCATCCAATCCCTGTCCATGTCATGATCTTGCCCTGCCTCTTGTTCTCCTTCTCCAGGTGTTACCCCTCATGTCATGATTTCTTAGCCTTTATTTGGATGCGGTGGAAGTTGGCTGGCAGACAGTGTCTCAAGTCTTGTTCCAAGCTCATGTTCCTGTTTGCAAGTTTCATGCACAAGTGCTCATGCTCATGCTCATGCTCATGCTCATGCTCATGCTCATGCTCATGCTCATGCTCATGCTCATGCTCATAGTTCTTGTCATTTTGTATACAGCCTTTTGCATTCCCAGCATCTTTGTTCTTTCTGTTTATGGTGTTCCTGCCTGGAGTTTCCTGTGCCTATTTTTTTAGCTCTGTGAAGCTCTCCTTACTTTGTCTTTTGCAACCCTTTGGGCCAAGTTTTTTGTTGGCCCTCGTGCCTGTTTGCTTTTGTTTAAATAAATTCCCTTTTCCCTTCCACCTCGCATCTGGTGTCTCTCTGATCTCGCATCACTAAGTGTTAGACAAGGGGATGAGGGAACATGTTGGAAATCAATTTATAAAACACTCAGCACTGCGACAGTTCTCACTGCTGATAAAATACCCAGCAATGCAGAAGGGTTTGCTAGTAATGAAATACCCAGCACAGCAGATGTGCTCGCTGGTGATGAAATACTCAGCACTGCAGAAGTTGCCCCATTCGCAGCATACGGTTACTGAGGTGCTGTTGTGCTGTTACTGGCCTCTGGCTGTGCTGTAGCGCTGTTGGTTGGTGAACATTTCACTTGAGTTGGGAGAGGAAGAGAGGTAGTCTGTGGGATTGAAGCGGAGAAGTTAAGCTTGGCTAAACGGCTTTTTCTGTAAATAAATTGTGTTAAGACTCAAACATTTAATATAGAAAAGACGATTTGCTCCCGAGGTATAACCTTTGTCGCAGTAGAGACAGGGAGAATCTAATCCCCCGTATCTTTCCCCTGTAACAACTCAGTGAGCAAACAGCCAAATTCAGTCGCTAATCTGGTCAAACAAAGGTGACAGGGTTTTTTGGGGGGGTTTCAGTCTCCTGGGAGCAAAGTAAGGTAAAGTAAAATAAATTTACACGCTTAATTTAGAGAATAAATTAAATGCTAAATAACTGTCTAACTGAGTGAATTGTGCGATATACAAGTAAAACAGTTTTAAAGGACTGTGGTACTGTCGCCTGGTTTTTATGTAGCTGTCATAGCAAACGAACCCTTGCAAGCTCTCAACGCCAAGAATATAATCCAATTACCTGGACATCTAACTATAACCTGGCTTGGTTTCAAACTTGGTTGCTTGCCTTTCATACAGTCTTCTAGCCAATAAATATTGAGGCTCGCCGGGGTTTTTAGTCCCCTTCGTTCTCTATCCTGACTGCATTGCCGCATAAACGCATTGCCAAGCTGAATATTAACTCCAACCGGGGTTTTAGTCTTTCTCGCATTTTATTATCACGAAAGGGCTCTTCTGATTAAACACATCGTAAATACCCGATCTTTGTATTTTCCTCCGGTTACTGTGTCTTGGTCAGTTGATTAAAGTTTAACTGCTTGTTTGAGTGCTTAGGACAGCTTGTTGGGGGAGGTACCGTGTTTATTTCACTCACAAAGTAAACGACTTGTTTATTTGGTCTGTTTTAATTAAAGGGAACCAGAGCTTTACTCTTTTCCGGGACCATTGGTTGTATTTGCGGCTAGCTAGCTAGATAAGTACTGCTGCATTTTTGGCTGGGGATCTGAGATTTAGTATTTAGTTACTAGAGCAGCAGTCACTTGACTCGTTCGTTAGGTTGGAATTTAAAAGGTAAATTTTTACCGGAGTGCTCCGCCTCCTCCAGTTTCCCCTGGGCGTTGGAGCCAGTCTGTTTTATCTGGGCTCTCAGCTAAGCCCTGTGATATTGTTAGTTTAGTATATTAATTGTACTGGGACTAGATAAACTCAAGCCAGCTTATTTGGAGTGCTTATTACATATAGAGTTTGGCTCAATTTGGTATTTCATTTCTGTTAATTGAAACTAAGCCCCTGTTTAAAGAGGCTTATAATCCATTTACATAGTTTCCCCGGGGTTTCTATTGTGACTGCTGCTTAGGGCTTCTTAGGTAAATAAATTAATAAATTGTGGTTCCTCAGCTTCTGTCTCGGCATTAGTAATTTTCTTTTATCCAGGGGGAGTGAGGTCATCAGGTAGGGGGTTCAAAATGTGGCCAAAACTATGTGACAGTTGCAGGATGATCGCACTTTTGGAAAGAGATTTCCAGGGTGGGTTTGTCTGCCACCGGTGCCAGCTAATTGAGCATCTGGAGAGCAAGATCCTTGATCTTCAGGGCCAGTTGGCGGCACGACATAGTTCGCAATCAGTAGAGTTCCTAGAGGAACTAAGTAGTACGTGGTTTAGAGAAATGGTGTGTACGCCGAAGCAGGGTGGTACTGGGATCCCAGAGCAGGCAGGGAGAGAAAGTTGGGTGACTGTAGGTCGACAGGGCAGGAAAGGGCGTGCACACCGTACAGCGACAGCTCCTCCAGTGGTCGAGGTGTCCAACCGATTCCGGCCCTTGCAGGAACTCGACTTGACCCCTGACCCTGAGAGTGAGGGGACTGATGAGCAGCAGGGCACCCTGTTGGCCTCTACCCCTCAGAAAAGAGAGTTAGTGATAGTGGGGGACTCATTACTTAGAGGAATAGATAGCTTAGTCTGTTCGCGCGACAATGAGTCTCGCACGGTGTGTTGCCTGCCTGATGCCCAGGTAGGAGACCTCCTGGAGCGTGCAGAAAAGCTCCTGGCCAGAGCGGGGAGGGATCCAGTTGTCATGGTCCATGTTGGGACAAATGACATAGGTAAGGGTAGGTTTGAGGTTCTGCAAGGCAAATTTGTGGATTTGGCTGAGAAGCTTAGGAGCAGATCCTCAACGGTAGTCTTTTTTTTTTTTTTTTTTTTTATTTAATTTCGGCATGATTGTAAATCATTTCATGACAATTTCAACACGACACAACATGTATCATGACCGAAAGGGTTGCGGGAGAAGCGAAATCGCTTATCAGAGTCCCACCCCCAGCTTCCAGAAAAAACAGTTTGGTAATGGTTAAAATATCATAAGGATTATAAATCACAGCAGAGTTAATGTCCATGTACGCTACGTTTTAACGTCAGAAAGTAAGATCATGAAAATTTATGAATATCATAAGAATTAGAATTGCTAATTAAGTGAGTGTTCACAGAAGAGCACACAATCTTCTCCGGGATTCTACTGGAAACACGAGTAAGCAGAGGAAAGCAGAATTTTATCTGGAGGTTTAGCACATGGCTACGAACCTGGTGTAGGAAAGAGGGGTATAGGTTTATGGGGCACTGGAACTTTTTCTGGGACAGGGGTGACCTGTTCAAGCCTGACGGGCTGCACCTGAACCGGAGGGGTACCTTTGCACTGGGCCAGCGTGTGTTGAGGGTAGCACAGGATTATTTAAACTAGGGACTTGGGGGGCAGGGAGGTCAGTGAGTGTTACACATAGGGAAATGCAGACTGCCCCGATGGAAGCTGACAGCGTAACATGCACTATCGATGTTTTACCTTTAAAGCAACAAAGCGTAGAGGGGGGCTCGAGGCGGCAGCCACATGGGAAATCAAGGGTGAAGAGAATTAGTAATAACCTGAAATGTTTTTATTTAAATGCAAGAAGCATAAAAAATAAATTTCCAGAACTTGAGGCTGTAGTGATCAGTGAGGGCTATGACATAGTTGGGATTACAGAGACATGGCTATGTGAAGAGGATGGAAATGAATATAATATAGAAGGTTATAAGCTCTTTAGCAAGCATAGATGTAATAGACGAGGAGGGGGCGTAGCACTCTATGTGAACAAAAACATTAATGTATAGGAAATTCCCGAAATTGAACATTGAACAAAATTGAACAAAAATCTTGTCAACTAGAACGCAAATGGCGCTCCACTAAATTCCAGGTATTCCATAGTGCTTGGAAAGAGAGCCTTGTTGCATATAAGCATGCTCTCTCTTGGGCAAGGTCCTGTTACTTTTCAAATCTCATGCAGGAAAATAAAAATAATTCTCGATTTTTGTTCAAAACCGTGGCTAAGTTAACTAACAATCATGATGCAAGTAACCCTCAAATTCCAGTCTCTTGCAGCAGTGATGATTTTTTAAATTTCTTTAATGGCAAAATTATTGGAACTTACCAGTTTGCGATGGCGTTTCTCATGATATGGAGTCTTCCACATTACACAAAAAACAGTTTGAATCCCTTTCTCCTATATCCCTGAGTGAACTAGCCAAATTAGTTGTTACTTCCAAATCATCTACTTGTATCTTGGATCCCATTCCCACTAAGCTAATGAAAGAACTCCTGCCCATTCTTGGTGGCCAAATTCTTCACATAATTAATTCTTCTCTGATTTCCGGTATTGTTCCCACTTCATTCAAGATGGCAGAAATCAAGCCGCTGCTTAAAAAACCAGATTTGGATCCCACAGTCCTAGCCAATTATAGGCCAATCTCAAACCTCACATTTTTATCTAAGATCCTTGAAAAATGTGTCGCCCAACAGCTCTCTTCTTTCCTGCAAACTAATGAGGTATTTGACAGTTTTCAGTCTGCCTATAGAAAGCATCACAGCACTGAAACAGCCCTCACTGTTGTAGTAAATGATGTGCTTCTCTCTATGGATAGTGGCCGCATTTCTGTTCTCGTCCTTCTCGATTTAAGTGCCGCCTTTGATACTGTAGACCACCATATTCTTCTTCGTAGGTTGGAAAAATTAGTTGGTATTTCTGGATGTTACGACCAGGCTCAGAAGTCGTTACAAAGAAACACAATGGAGGACACAGGACACAAAATAATCAATTAAGTGAAGCGTTTACTTAATAGAAAGGAAAACTATATACAACATGTACAAAACGTGGTCGTCAGTACGTTAGTAGTGTAAAGCAATGCAGGCATGTAGTGTTAGTGTCGTGAGGCTAAATGCATAAAAAGAAATCAAATACAAAACAATAGCATAACGGAGCCTGCAGCAGGCCAGTGGCATCAATCCCATATTCTTCAGCGAAGTCCTTTTATAGGGAAGCCGAGGATGTAACCTTAACGAACGCCAAAGCCACGCCTATGAGCGCCTGCAGGAAAAAGGGCCGCCCTCAGAGTCGTCACACGCCCCCCCTAAAAAGAAAACGAAGAGCCTCATAGGATCGTAGTTTTCAGTGCAAAAGCCGCCTCATCCAAGGTATTCATCCTCTCTTTCTCCATCTGTCCTTCCACAAAACCCCCAAAGCCCTATAAAGCAAGTTAAGGATAGAGAAGACAGAGCCAAAGAGAAGAACATAACATCACAGCATTTAAGCAGGAGACAAAGCATCAACCACTAAATTATCAGATCCCTTAATGTGTCTAATATCCAAACAGTAAGACTGCAGAGACAATGACCATCGAACTAACCGCTGATTAGAACATTTTAAAGAATTCAAAAAAGTCAAGGGATTGTGGTCAGTGAAGACAGTCGATGCAATACCAGAGCTAATATACACAGAAAAATGTTGCAAAGCCCAAATGAGAGCTAACGCTTCCTTTTCCACCACTGAATAATGAAGCTGATATGAGCAAAATTTCTTCGTAAAGAAACACACTGGATGAAAAACTCCTTGATCATCTGCCTGGATCAAAGCAGCGCCAGCCCCAACGTTACTGGCATAAACCTGTAGCGAGAAAGATTTGTCAAACTGCGGAGCAGCCAAAACAGGAGCAGAACAGAGGACAGACTTCACACTTTCAAAAGCTCTCTGACAGTTTGCTGTCCAGATATACCTCTCCCCATCCCTTAAAAGAGTGGTCAAAGGGGCCACCACAGTTGAAAAATTTCTGCAAAAACACAGATAGAAGCCGACTAAACCTTTCTTTGTAGCAGGAGGTGGATAAGTCTGAATAGCCTCTATTTTGGCATGAATAGGGCGCACTTCACCATTTCCTACCACCTTCCCCAGGTATGTTACTGTGGCCCTGGCAAACTCGCATTTTGCCAAGTTCTCTGTAAGGCGTGCTTCCGTCAACCGGTCGAACACTAACTTGAGCCTCTGCAGATGTGAAGCCCATGTATCACTAAAAATGACCAGGTCATCAAGATACACTGCACATCCATCCAAACCAGAAATTACACCATTCATTAACCGCTGAAAAGTGGCTGGTGAATTTCGCAGGCCGGGGGACTTGCCAATAGCCCTTTCAGTGGTCCAATTTAGTGACAAATTTAGCTGACCCGACTTCATCAATGCAGTCCTCAATACGAGGCAACGGAAAACTATCACTTTTAGTAACACTGTTAACCTTTTGAAAGTCTGTGCAAAACCGCACAGTTCCGTCTGGCTTGTCAACAAGAATGCATGGAGAAGCCCATTCAGATGAAGACGGCACTGCAATATTATTGTCTAGCATGTATTTAATTTCAGCTTCCATCAACTTTCGTTTTTCTGGCGACACACGATAAAAACGTTGTTTAATCGGCGCTGACTCCCCTACATCAATGTCATGTGCAATCCAGGTTGTTCTAGAGGGAGTGCCACTGAACAGCTGGATATGTATTAATCAGGTGGACCAGCTCATCTCGCTGAGAAGGCAGCAAATATGCAAGCAAACTATCCAGCTGGGCAAAACACTCAGAATTTTTAAGACGACCTCATAAAATTCCATCACTAGGTGACACAAACTCACTCTCTGATTCACAACATGAGTTCCCATTCAGCACTGTAACAGATGTTAAAACTGGCTTAGTAACTGGTTCATAGTAAGGTTTCATCATGCTAACACGAAACAAAGTTGACCTTTTCCTGCGTGCTGGAGTTGAAACCAAATAATTTTCTTCAGACACTTTCCGCAAAACAGTGTATGGACCATCAAACTCTGATTCAAAAGGTGAACCAACTAACGGACGAAGTACCAGTACAATATCACCCTCTTTAAATTCACGAGGTTCAACGGTGCGATCATATTAGCGCTTCATTTTTTGTCGCGCACATTGCAGATTTTGCTTCGCAATATCGCGAACCCAAGAGAGTCAGTCTTTAAAGCTATTCACATAGGCCTCGATGTTTTTAGGTGGTTCAGCTTTATTTCCTACCTCACTCAACACGGACAAAATTCCGCGAACGTTATGCCCGAAAACTGAATCATTTGGACTAAAACCCGTGCTTTCCTGAACTACCTCTCGGGCTGCGACCTTAAGCCACGGCAGAGAATCTTCCCAGTCAGCATCTAATTGGACACTGTGCGCGCGCAAAAGCGACTTCATAGTTTGATGAAAGCGCTCCAGAGAGCCCTGAGACTGCGCGATATGCTGTCGAGGTTAGATGTTCAATACGGAGTTGTTTTAAAACCTCTGTAAAAATACGGGATGTAAAATTTGAGCCTCTATCACTTTGCACAAACCTGGGAATTCCAAAAATTGAGATGAACTGAGATAAGGCTTTAAGCACTGACTTCGTGGAAATAGTGCGCAATGGATATGCAAATGGGTAGCGAGTGTTTAAACACATAATTGTGAATATATAATTGCTACCACTTTTCGACCGTGGAAGAGGACCTACACAATCGATAACGAGGTGTTCAAATGGCTCTCCATTAGCCGGAATTGGGTGCAAAAGGACAGGTCTGAGTTTTTGGCTGGGCTTACGCGTAATCTGACACGTATGGCACGTTTTAACATAGGCAGACACATCCCTTTTAACCTTCGCCCAAAAGAAATGTCGGAGGATACGGTCATCGGTCTTTCTCACACCACCATGACCACACTGATCGTGAGCCACCTGCACAATTGAATTACGATATTTAGTTGGGACTACCACCTGAATGACAGCTTCTCCCACGAACGTATCACGCTGTGGCACCCACTAACGAAATAAAACACCATTTTCAATGAAATACCCGCCAGCTGTTCCTAATGCTTCTGCAACAGAACTGGCATTAGCTAACAACTCCCCCAGTGTTGGATCTTCCGACTGAGCATCACACAACTGCTGAGCCGGGAGAGGAAAAGGCAAAGAACGCAAGTCAGGTACACACAACACAGTCTTCGCATCCTGCTTTTCAGCAGTCGCAGCAGACTGATCAGCGGGGAACATTGGGCGCGACATCAATTGGGTGGCGACACAAACTGCATCTACACAATGTGGTTCAACATCACCATCTGTCGGAGGAACAAAAACAACAGGTGAGAGAACATCACCCCAAACTTTTTGTCCCCCAATTGTATTTCCCAGGAAGACGTGAACTCCATCTACAGGCAGAGCTGGACGAACGCCCGGCACTACTTCTCCTGTACAAAGTCGGACTGGATGTTAAGTTTGTGCAAAGGAACAGACAAAGTGCTCATACTAATACCACGAATAAGTACATTATCACCAGTGTACGATATCTCTGAAAACGGCAATACAGATTTCAAAATGAAAGAATCCACTGCACCCTTATCGCGCAAGATTTTCACTGGGACATCTCCCTGACCCGGCAAAGAAACCCGGCCATCAGTGATGAAAGGGAGATAGGACATTAAACAATCAGATACCAAATCGTCTTTACCAGCTGTGGTAGACTGAAGGTCTAAATTAAAACATTATTAGTCAACGCCTCTAGGGGGAGCTACATGTCTAGTAGTGCCCGTATTTTTGGGAAGACAGAGACAGAATAAGAAATCCAGAGACGGGCTGAAGTCATGTTCTGTAGTTGTACAAGTGTTGGAAAATAAACGGCGAGAAGCAAAGAAAAACAACCAGTGTGATCATTGCTGCACGGTAGGATATCACACAATTGGCGACGAGCATTTAAAAGGCTTGTTGAGGAATCTAGTCAGTCCTGCATTGCCTAAGGATAAAACGTACAACCAGCTGACTGCTGAGCTTCAGAAGCACTTTGACCCCAAACCGAGTGAAATCGTGCAAAGATTCAAATTTAATTCTCGCATACGGAAGGGCAGCGAGTCAATAGCTGAGTATGTGGCTGAATTGAGGAAATTGGCACTGCACTGTGATTACAAGGACTCATGAGAGGAAATGTTAAGAGACAGACTGGTGTGTGGGGTGAATGATGACCGAATGCAACGGCGACTGTTATCTGAATCAAAATTAACTTTTGAGAAGGCTTTGGAATTATGCCAAGCGATGGAGGCAGCGTCAAAAGATGTGAAAGAAATGCAAGGGAAGCTAGCCGGGGACACAGCAATGCATGCACGCGTACCAAAGACTCAAGAAGGTGTCCATAAAGTATCTACTGACAAAACTCAGCGTAAATTCCCCAGTTGTTATCGCTGCAAAGGCCAGCACAATGCCGCTGAATGCAAATTTGCCACTGAGCTGTGTCATAATTGTGGCAAGCGAGGGCACATTAAGAAAGCATGTAGATCAAAGGTGGGCAATTTACGTGTGCAGAATGCAACAGTTAAAGGGCAGAAGGGTGAAAACAAAGGCCCAGGTAAAGAACAGCGAGCGAACCAACTTAGAGGGGAGGGAGAAAGTGATACAGAGGACATGGGTTTTTACACAATGTACAGCATGTCAGACGAGCTGACCAAGGTGGCGCCCATCACACGCACCATGAATGTCAATGGAATGAAAGTAACATTTGAAGTTGATACAGGCTGTGGAGTAATCATATTAATTAAACAGCAATATGCACAACTGTGGAAGGAAACAGACACAGCAGAATTAAAGCCCTGCTCAGTAAAATTAAAAACATACACAGGAGAGAAGCTGGGTGTGCTGGGTACGACACAAGTGAAGGTGCAACACGAAAACAAAGAAAAGAACTGACCTGTAGTAGCAGTTGGGGGTGAAGGACCAAATCTACTAGGGCGAAGTTGGCTACAAGAACTGGCCATGATGGATCAGTTAGTGAACTAGGTGGAATCGCAGCCCTAGTTGCAGCTGGAGGAGATCCTAGAAAGACATGCTGAGGTGTTCAAAGAAGGGTTAGGACAGCTCAAAGGTGTCACGGCGAAGATTAATGTGGACAAGGAGGCCCAACCACGATTCTGCAAACCCCGACCGGTGCCCTATGCAGTCAAGCCACTGGTCGAAAGCGAGCTACAGAGGCTGCTGGACGACAAGATCATCGAGCCAGTGCAGGTTGCAGAGTGGGCGGCGCCCATAGTCCCAGTGCGGAAACCGGATGGCTCCATTAGAATATGCGGGGATTACAAACTCACTGTCAATAGAGCATCAATTCCTAAAGTGGAGGACCTCTTTGCACAGCTGAATGGCGGGCAACACTTCACGAAATTAGACATGAGTCACGCTTACCAACAGGTAGTCCTGGCAGAAGAATCCAGAAAGTATGTAACCATCAATACACACAAAGGCTTGTATACCTACACACGCTTGCCATTTGGAGTAGCTTCCAGTCCTGCTATATTCCAGAGAACTATGGAGGGCATCCTAATTCCAAACGTTGCCATTTATTTAGATGACATACTTTGTGCAGGACTAAATGAACAAGAACATCTGAAAACATTGGAGAAAGTGCTTCAACGGTTGGAGAAAAGTGGCCTGAGGTTGAAAAGAAGCAAGTGTGAGTTCATGGGAAAAGAGGTGACATTCCTAGGCCACAAGATCAATGCCAGTGGTCTACACCCTCTGACAGAGAAAGTGGAAGCCATCGCGGAGGCGCCTGAGCCACAAAATGTTAGTGAGTTAAAAGCTTACCTTGGCTTGTTGAACTATTACCATAGGTTCCTCCCAAAGCTCTCCACGCTTCTGGCACCACTACATACCCTGCTGAAGAAAGAAGAGCAATGGTCATGGGGGGCCAAGCAGCAGACCGCGTTTGAAGAGTCCAAAGCGCTACTTCAGTCCTGTAGTGTGTTAGTGCACTATGACTCAAACAAACCACTCATCTTAGCGTGTGACGCTTCAACCTACGGTGTGGGAGCCGTACTCTCTAATCGTATGGCGGATGGCTCAGAGAGACCCATAGGGTTCGTCTCAAGAACTCCTAGTGCAGCTGAGAAGAACTACTCCCAGTTAGACAAGGAAGGCCTTGCAGTAGTATTTGGTGTGAAAAAGTTCCACAAATACCTGTACGGGAGACAGTTCGCAATAGTGACTGACCACAAGCCACTAATTTCACTGTTCAGTGAAGTGAGAGCCATACCCCAGATGACATCTCCTAGAATTCAGAGATGGGCTGTCACGTTGGCTGCGTATGAGTACACCATCGTTTACAAGATCGGCCAGGACCATACGAATGCCGACGCGATGAGTAGGCTACCCTTAGATGGGGGAAGAGAGAGTACGCCTGAGGAGGAAGAGAGAGTGCTATTGTTTGAGGACATCGGCGTGCCCCTGGTGAACGCACAGCAAATGAAGAAGTGGATGGACAAAGACCCTGTTCTAGCAAGAGTGCAAGAATACATCTTGTGAGGATGGCCAAAGGTGAACAGTCCTGAGTTCATTCCGTATGCCGGACGACAGGATGAGCTCAGCACCCAGGAAGGATGTATCTTGTGGGGAGGACGCGTTGTTGTTCCACCGCCTGGTCGCAATGCCTTACTGAAACAACTACACTAAGCACACCCTGGCATCACCCGAATGAAAGGGTTGGCGAGAAGTTACATGTGGTGGCCTCACATGGATGCAGAGGTGGAGGCGCTGGTGAAGTCGTGTGCGGCATGCCAGGAAGACAGGAACAGTCCTCCAGTGGCCCCATTACATCCTTGGGAAGTTCCTGATAAATCGTGGAGGAGAATTCACATCGATTATGCGGGTCCATGGATGGGAAGAATGTTCCTGATCCTAGTGGATGCGTACTCAAAGTGGATCGACGCATATTCTGTGAGTAGCTCTACATCTACATTTACCATTGAATGCCAAAGAAAGAGTTTCAGTCAACATGGCATACCAGAAATCATGGTGTTGGATAATGGTACTTGTTTCACGAGTGAACAGTTCCAAGAGTTTGCTGAAAAGAATGGCATACGTCACATTACGACAGCGCCTTACCATCCTTCTTCTAATGGCTTAGCCGAGGGGGCCGTGCAGACGTTCAAGTCACTCATGAAGAAGACGGCAAGAGACTCGATTGAAACTAAAATGTCTCGAGCTCTGTTCAGCTATCGCATAACACCCCAATCTACAACTGCTAAGTCACCAGCTGAGCTGTTGTGTGGTAGAAAGTTGAAGTCAAAGCTTGACTTAATACATCCAGACTTCAGAAACAGAGTGCATGACAAACAAGAGAAACAAAAAGGTTATCATGACATGCAGGCTAGAGAGAGAATACTTGCAGAGGGAGACTTGGTCTACACACGCAACTTTGGCTCAGGACCAGCCTGGGTTCCATGAGAAATAACAGAGAAGACGGGCCCTGTGTCATTCAAAGTGACATTAGGTCATGGACAAGTTGTGAGGCGGCACATCGACCAAGTACGGAGTAGAAGCTCCATTCCAACGGAGATGACACCAGAGGTGTTATCTGACACCTCGCCTGAGGAGAGCATCGATGAACCACCACTTCAGGTAATACCTGAGGTAACCGTCTCTGCTGATTCTACTGACATCACTGCAGCAGAAGCAACTGTGGAGCAGCCGGAGTCTTCATCTGCAGTTGACCCACCTGCAGTGAGAAGATCTCAGCGAGCTAGGAAAGCTCCAGACTACTTGAAGGACTATACTTAGTTAGTAGTGAGTTCCCCAGCCACAGGACAAGAATGCGTCCTGGAACCTCACTGGGATGCGGTAGTCAACCCAAATCCCTAGTTCGAAATATTATGTGTGTTGTATGTATATATATTAAAAAAAAAAAAAAAAAAAAGATATGTATGACACGTGTTTAAAGAAGTTTAAAAGCAACTGTGATAGTTGAGGGTTAATTGGGAATTCCAGGATATCTAGTATAATGTCTAGTGTATCTAAAGTAGTTTAATCTAGAGGGGAGGGATGTGGTAGACTGAGGGTCTAAATTAAAACATTATTAGTCAACGCCTCTAGGGGGAGCTACATGTCTAGTAGTGCCTGTACTATTGGGAACACAGAGACAGAATAAGAGATCCAGAGACGGGCTGAAGTCATGTTCAGTAGTTGTACAAGTGTTGGAAAATAAACGGCGAGAAGCAAAGAAAAACAACCAGTGTGATCATTGCTGCACGGTAGGATATCACACCAGCCATGTCAGCAACCCTTCTCTCAGGACCTATTTGCAGAGACGATGCCAATACAACGCGAGTAGCCTGCTCTTGACTGGCAGCTGGCTTCTGTTTATTCCTAAGCACAGGACAGTCAGTCTTCCAATTCCCAGATTCATGGCAGTAATTACAAGTCAGATCCAGCTCACGTTTCCTACGTGGTGGAGACTTTGGCAAAACTCTATAAGCTCCCTGCACTGTATTCTGCATGTTAATAAAGTATCGACTAGAACTTTTATGAATCAAAGAAAATTCATCAGCCAGGACAGCGGCTTCCTCTGGCGTTTTTTTTACCTTATGCTCGGAGACAAATGTTGCGACACGCTCTGGAAAAGTAGATTTAAACTGCTCTACAAGCATTAAATTAGCCAAATCATCATATGACTTTATCTCACTTGCAGAACACCAGCGATTAAAATGCTTTCGCAAATCCCTTACAAACTCCAGGTGTGTCTGATCCGCTTCTTTAACACCAGCACAAAACCTTTGGCGATATGCCTCTGGAACCAGTTCATAGGTGCGCAACACCACCGTTCTCACTTTCGCGTAAATCTTTGAATCTGCATCAGACATCGAGGAATAGGCCTCTTGGGCCTTACCTGTTAGGACACACTGCAAAAGCAAACATCTGTCAATATCAGACCACCTTCTAGCATCTGCAACACGTTCAAACAAAGAAAAAAAAGTGTCCGGATCCTTTTCATTAAATTTTGGCACTAACTGTAGATTTGGTTTAACATCCATTAACCCTTCAGACATTACTCTGCCTTCTTTCAGCAAATTTAATTTCATAAACTCAAGATCTAGTTTCGCTTTTTCAAATTCAATACGATTGTTTTCAGAAATGTGCTTCATTTTCTCTTGTTCAAGCTGCAACTCCAGCAATTCTTTCTTTTGCTGAAAAGTCATGACGCCACTAGTTAGCTCATCAGCTTCAAACGCCTCAGTCACAGGTGCTGAACTAAAAGGCAGGCGCGGCGGCGCATCACACACAGGTGCACGACTAACAGGCTGCTGCAGGAATGCAACAGAAGCAGAGTCTGCAGACACTATAACTGCAGGGCCCTTCGGTATTTCTTCCAAAATTCCTTTTTCAATCAAAGCAGTCCTCAGTGCATTCTTAACAGTCTCTTCATGCTTACGATCTGCATCTGAAATTGGAATCTTATAGTGTCCCACAATTTGCAACAATGTTTCCCTCTTGCAGCTTTCCAACAATTCATGACTTGGAAACTGAACAAATGTGTCAATATCCATGCTTATAGCGACAAACAATGAAGTGTGCACAAATAAAAAATGATCCCCCCCAACTAACTAAACAACTTTAGCCCTAATTACGCTCAACCCTAGTCTTCATGCAGTTACCAGCGAGGGGTACTTATGCACTAATTCCAGCAGAGTGCAGGTCGCGACTGGCAATCAGCAACGACCTACAACTCCGCGGAAATGCTCCCGAGCAAAGCTACTACTCGCGCTCACCACAACACTACAAAGAAAATAACAAACTGTCATGTCTCAAAGGAAACATGGTACTTCACCTCAACAAGGGAAATCACTTTAAACTTGCTCACAGCTTACTTACTCAAGCTCCAACAATGGATCACACACAAAACTGCTGCAGAAAGACCAATGTCCCCCAACCCATTGTACTCATTCAAGAACTATGGAACAAATTACCAATAATTTCTAATCACAAATAGACGAGCCCCAACTTTGTTACGACCAGGCTCAGAAGTCGTAACAAAGAAACAATGGAGGACACAGGACACAAAATAGCCAATTTAGCGAAGCGTTTACTTATTAGAAAGGAAAACTATATACAACATGTACAAAACGTGGTCGTCAGTACGTTAGTAGTGTAAAGCAATGCAGGCATGTAGTGTTAGTGTCGTGAGGCTAAATGCATAAAAAGAAATCAAATACAAAACAATAGCATAACGGAGCCTGCAGCAGGCCAGTGGCATCAATCCCATATTCGTCAGCGAAGTCCTTTCATAGGGAAGCCGAGGATGTAACCTTAACGAGCGCCAAAGCCACGCCTATGAGCGCCTGCAGGAAAAAGGGCCACCCTCAGAGTCGTCACACTGGACTTGCCCTTTCATGGTTTAAGTCTTATCTGTCTGATAGATCTCAGTTTGTCCGGGTAAATAACAAGTGTTCAGAGGATTCCAAGGTTAACTTTGGAATACCTCAAGGATCTGTTCTGGGCCCTTTGCTTTTTTCTCTATACATGCTTCCGCTTGAAAATATCATAAGTAGACTTGATGTTAAATACCATTGTTATGCAGACGACACGCAGCTCTATATATCCTTTAAACCGGGTGAAAATGATCCAGTTACTAGATTAGAGATGTGTCTTAAAGCTGTTAAAGCTTAGATGACGCGAAATTTTCTTTCACTAAACTCAGATAAGACAGAAATATTGGTACTCGGTCCCAAATCTCTTTAAGACTCATTCATTAAGTTCTCTCTTAACTTAGATGGCCTCTCTGTTTCTGCCAGAGCTGTCGTTAAAAACCTGGGGGTGACTCTTGATTCAGAACTCTCTTTCCAGGCTCACAACAACAATATCATCCAAGTGGCTTTTTTTCCATCTTCAAAACATATCTTAACTTAGAAAAATGTTGTCTCTTCAAGACGCTGAAAAATTGGTTCACACATTTTTTTCCTCTCGGCTGGACTATTGCAATGTCTTACTGTCTGGTTGCACTAGCTCAGCCCTGAAACGTCTTCAATTAGTGCAGAATGCTGCAGCTAGGGTTCTGACTAGGACTAAATAATATGATCACATTAGCCCAGTGTTCAAAAATCTTAATTGGCTGCCTGTAAAATTCAGAATTGAGTGCAAAATACTATTACTAACTTACAAATCTTTAAATGACTTGGCCCCGGAATATCTTTGCAGTCTTTTCATTCCTTACTCCCCACCAAGATTACTTCGTTCACAAGGTGCTGACTACTTGAAAATTCCAAATATATCTAGAATTACAATTGGTGGCTGAGCATACTCTTACAAAGCACCAATTTCATGGAACAATCTCCCAAGACAAATTCGGGCTTCGGACACACTCTCTGTCTTCAAGAGTAGGCTGAAAACTTATCTTTTTAGTCAAGCCTATGATTAGTTCATGATTAGTTATGTGCTGGCTCTGGTGGGACTGACTACAAACTTGATTTATGATATGTTCACAATATTGGAAGCCAGTGTTATGTAAATCCATGTGGAACCGGTGGCACTGAGCCTGCATTGACGGTGCCAGTGGGGCTTGCTACAGCCTTAGTCACTGGGGATGTCCATATGGTACTGGTGTAGTTTTAAGGAAATCCATGTGGAACCGGTGGCACTGAGCATGCATTAACGGTACCAGTGGGGCTTGCTATAGCCTTGGTCACTGGGGAGGTCCATATGGTACTGGTGTAGTGTTAAGCAAATCCATGTGGAACCGGTGGCACTGAGCATGCATTAATGGTGCCAGTGGGGCTTGCTACAGCCTTAGTCACTGGGGAGGTCCATATGGTACTGCTGTACTGTTAAGCAAATCCATGAGGAACCAGTGGCACTGAGCATGCATTAACGGTGCCAGTGGGGCTTGCTACAGCCTTAGTCACTGTGGAGGTCTATATGGTACTAGTGTCTAGAAAATCTAAAGTGATCTTCCTGGAATAAGTGTAGGGCCTCTGTGCTGCAGGAAGTGGATGGAGGGGTGTTGACTGTTTCCTGACCAGTCAGCTCCTAAATTCTCATTTGGCACATGACACAGGACTGTATTTTTATTAATACGCAGTCGTTTATCCAGTGCCTCACCCCACTTTTTTTCTGTCCCTCTCTGAGGATCTTTCCCTCCACAACCCTGAGTCCTGGATCATCCGAGCCCTGTCCCTCACCATGAGCTCTGGCTGCTGCTGTCCTGATGCGGTCCTGATCCAGTTCTGCACCATCCTTGGCATGCCACTTCCTCGAGCAACTGATAGCACTGTTTAGATCGACTTTAATGGAACTCTATTGTCATTATCTTGTTATCTACTTGCTGCCCGCGGAGGATGGGCTTCCCCACTATAGCCGGGTTCCTCCTGAGATTTCTTCCCACTGGGGAGTTTTTTCTCACAACTGTTTGAAGATTTTTCTCCCTTCTGGGAGTTTTTTGCCTCATTTGCTGTAGTGGGGAATAGGCTGGGCACTGGCCTTTCAGTAACTCATCTCTGACTGTAAAGCGTCTTTGTGACAGTTTATCTGTGAAAAGCGCTATACAAATAAATTGAAATTGAAATTAAAATTGAAACAAACCTTGTCCTATGAAGATATCTGGCTCAGGCTCATTTGCAAACACAAGACAGGTTTAAACATAGGAGTATGCTATCGACCACCAGCTTTGGACAGTACAATCAATAAAAATGCTTTTTAGGAGGATTACGCAAGCTTGTAGTGGTGGTGGGACTATTATCATGGAAGACTTAAATTATCCTGGTATCAATTGGGAAATGGTGAAAGGACAAGGTAGGGGGGGGAAGAATTTCTAGATGTTATAAATGATAATTTCTTGGTGCAGTATGTTAATAAACCTACCAGAGAGAAGGCAATTTTAGACTTGGTGCTCTGTAATGACCCAGATAGAATTAGCAATGTTGAGGTACTGGAGCCACTTGGGACTAGTGATGACTCTGCTGTTAATTTTGATGTTTCATGGGAAGTTAAAAAGGTGTATTCAAAAACAAAAATGTTCAATTTTAGGCAAGCAAACTTTGACAGGATGCGCTCATATCTAAGTGAAATAAAATGGGAGACACTCCTGGACTGTGAGTCCATAAATAAGATGTGGGAAAGATTTAAGGGGGATTTACTTGAATCACAATGCAGATTCATTCCAAAGGTGTCCAAAAGTAAGCTGAAAAAGCAGAATCCTCAGTGGATGACTAAAAGTATTTGTAGGATTTTGAGGGAAAAGAGGAATCTTTATAAGATGTACATAAAGGATAACAATGAGAACACTAAGGCTGAATACTGGAAAATGCGGGCTGTGGTCAAAAAAGAGCTGAGGAATGCTAGAAGACTGTATGAAAGACAAATTGCAGAGGGGGCAAAAACTAGCCCTAAGCGCTTCTTTCAGTACTGTAGCAGAAAAAGGAAAGTTAAAGAGCAGGTTAAGTGCATAAAGAATAAAAATGGATCACTGCTATATGATAACAAAGATATTACGGATGCCTTAAACAGTTACTTTGTTGAGAATTTTACCTCAGATGGGGTCTTTATTTGGCCAGAGGGCATGTTATTTAGCAGATTATTTAGCAGAAATTGAGGTTCAGGATAATAAAGTATTAGACAAGTTGCATAAACTAAAGGCAGATAAGGCGGCGGGTCCTGATGGCTTATATTCTAGAGTGCTCAGGGAAGCTGGTGAGATCATCTTTAAGCTGCTATCCACTATCTTCAGGCGGTCCTTAGAAACTGGAGAAATAACAAATGATTGGAAACAGGGCAATACTGTACCAATATATAAGAAAAGGGACTGTACCGAGCCAGGAAATTACAGGCCAGTTAGTTTAACTTGCATTGCATGCTAAATATTAGAATCTATCATAAAAGATGAGCTGGACTTATTTCTTGAACGGAACAGTATCTTGAAGGATAGCCAACATGGTTTTCGTAAGGGAAGGTCATGCCTGACAAACCTTCTGGAATTTTTTGAAGAGGCCACCAAGACTTATGACCAGAGCAGAGCTTATGACATCATATACTTGGATTTTCAGAAAGCATACGATACAGTACGGCATAAGAGACTAATTTTTAAATTGAGCTCCATTTGAGTTACAGGAGGTATTCTGGAGTAGATTCAAAACTGGTTACAGGACAGAACACAAAGAGTGGTGGTCAGTGGTATCTCATCTGAGCTAGGTATGGTGGGGAGTGGCGTCCCCCAGGGATCGGTGTTGGGGCCCCTGCTGTTCCTCATCTACATTAATGACCTTGATAGAATTATTGAGAGCAGATTGGTTAAATTTGCAGATGATACTTAATTGGGGGGTTTGGCAAATAGTTTAGGGTCCACTAAAGTGATTCAGGATGATTTGGATAGAATCCAGAATTGGGCAGAAATGTGGCAAATGAAATTTAATGTAGCAAAATGTAAAGTTGTACATGTAGGTAATAAAAACATTAGACGGGATTACTTCATGGAAGGTTTAAAACTGGAATTTGCTGCACAAGAGAATGATCTGGGAGTGATTGTTGACCAAACTCTCAGAGGCTCGAGCCATTGTGCCGTAGCAGTTAAAACAGCCAATCGGATGCTGGGATACATTGCCAAAAGTATTGAGTACAAATCTAAAGAGGTGATGCTTCTTTAGTACAACACATTCGTCTGACCACATCTTGAGTATTGTGTACAGTTCTGGGGACCATACTTCAAGAAAGATATAGAGGCTCTAGAGAAAGTTCAGAGAAGAGCCACTAAGCTTATTCTAGGTGTAATGTGAATATATGCCACTGGATGGCAGTATTTACCTTTTTTTTATTCAGCTCAGACTGGAGCTATGTTTAGACATGTCCTGGACATGTCTGGGGCAAGTCCCCGAAAATTAAAAAAAAGAGGTCTAAATGTGGGTGGGGTCTGCAAAAGAGTATATAAGGAAAAGAAATGAGACAGTAAAGTAGTAGCAGAAATTGCAAGAAGAAGGATACGTGTGACCAGACCTGTCATTCTGTTCAAGACCTGTGAAGTTTTCTTTTGTGGATTTTTACCTGTGTTAGAGCATTTTTCCTTGCCCAGGACATCACCAAGCCACCCCAACAAAGAGGGACTGTAAATATTTCTGTTTTCGTTGTGTTCAATCTTGGTCTTAAGTGTAGATAGTAGTTTAGTCTTTGTTTTTTTAATTAAATGTGTTCAAGTTTTTAAAACTGTTTCTGTCATCCCTTGCTGTTGCTGTAGCTGTTGTGTTGTAAATTGTAATAACAAATTGGGGCCATAACACAGGTATAAAAGATGAAAGCTATGCGAAGAGGCTGAAGATCCTTAATCTCTTTAGTCTTAGGAAAAGGAGACTGAGGGGTGATTTGATTGAGGTCTTTAAATATGTTAAAGAGATTAACAAAGTGAATTATGTAGGATTCCTTCGACCTAGTGTTGTGAGTAGAACTCAGGGTCACAAATGGAAGTTGACCAAAGGTAAATTTAGCACTGATATTCAGAAATATTTCTTCACCCAAAAAGTAATTTCAATGTGGAATAGTTTGCCTGACCATATTGTTGAGGCAGAGACCTTGGGGGTTTTCAAGAGCAGGCTTGACTTAAAGCTAGATACCATTGAGTCATTGAGTATCTGAAGGGATATATTCACAATAGTATAAATAAACTGGTGAGCGTAGTTGGGCTGAAAGGCCTGTTCTTGCCATTCATGTTATGTTATGTTATGTTATGTTATGTGCTCCCTGGTGATGCAATATGTGGCACTGCAAAAGCACAAGCTGATTATGAAATAACCAGCACACCAGATGTGCTTGCTGGTAATGAAATACCTAGCGCTGCAGAAGTGCTCGCTGGTGATGAAATATCCAGCACTGCTGAAGTGCTTGCAGGTGATGAAATAGCCAGCACTGCAGAAGTGCTCACTGATGACAAAATACCCAGCACTGCAGAAGTGCTCACTGGAGATAAAATACCCAGCACAGCAGAAGTGTAAGCTGATAATGAAATACCCTGCACTGCAGAAGTGCTCGCTGTTGATGAAATACCCAGCACTGCAGAAGTGCTTGCTGGTGATGAAATACCCAGCACAGCAGAAGTGCTCACTGGTGATGAAATACCCAGCACTGCAGAAGTGCTCACTGGAGATAAAATACCCAGCACAGCAGAAGTGTAAGCTGATAATGAAATACCCTGCACTGCAGAAGTGCTCGCTGTTGATGAAATACCCAGCACTGCAGAAGTGCTTGCTGGTGATGAAATACCCAGCACAGCAGAAGTGCTCACTGGTGATGAAATACCCAGCACTGCAGAAGTGTTTGCTGGTGATGAAATACCCAGCACAGCAGAAGTGCTCACTGGTGATGAAATACCCAGCACTGCAGAAGTGCTCCTTGGTGATGAAATATGCAGCACTGCAAAAGCGCAAGCTAATTATGAAATACCAAGCACAGCAGATGTGCTTGCTGGTGATGAAATACCCAGCACTGCAGAAGTGCAAACTGGTGATGAAATATGTAGCACTACAGAAGTGTGAGCTGATTATGAAATGCCCAGCACAGCAGAAGTGCTTGCAGGTGATGAAATAGCCAGCACTGCAGAAGTGCTTGCTGGAGATAACATACCCAGCACAGCAGAAGTGCGAGCTGGTAATTGTTACATCCCAAACTCCGCCCATTATACAAAACCCAAAACCAGTGAAGTTGGCACGTTATGTAAATCGTGGATAAAAACAGAATACAATGATTTACAAATCCTTTTCAACTTATATTCAATTGAATACACTGCAAAGACAAGATGTTTAATGTTCAAACTGAGAGACTTTTTTTTGTTGTTGCAAATAATCATTAACTTAGAATTTAAAGGCAGCAACACATTGCAAAAAAAAAAGTGTTACATCGCCTTTCCTTTAAACGACACTCAGTAAACGTTTGGGAACTGAGGAGACCTATTTTTGAAGCTTTTCAGGTGGAACTCTTTCCCATTCTTGCTTGATGTACAGCTTAAGTTGTTCAACAGTCCGGGGTCTCCGTTGTTGTATTTTACACTTCATAATGCGACACTCATTTTTAATGAGAGACAGGTCTGGACTACAGGCAGGCCACTCTTTTACTACGGAGCCATGCTGTTGTAACACGTGCAGAATGTGGCTTGGCATTGTCTTGCTGAAATAAGCTGGGGCGTCCATGAAAAAGGCAGTGCTTGGATGGCAACACAAGTTGCTCCAAAACCTGTATGTACATTTCAGCATTAATGGTGCCTTCACATATGTGTAAGTTTCCCATGCCTTGGGCAGTAATACACCCCCATACCATCACAGATGCTGGCTTTTGAACTTAAACAGTCTGAACACGATGGAGATTCATGCCTCATGTTCCCCTCCACCCCTCTGTGTCCTTTTACAGTCTGAGCGCTTGTGAAGATCCATATCTCCTGTTCCCCATTCAACTCTCTGTTTCCTTTTACAGTCTGAATACTTGTGTAGATCGATGCCTCCTGTTCCCCTCCGCCTCTCTGTTTCCTATTACAGTCTGAACACTAGTGTAGATTCATTCCTCCTGTTCCCCTCCACTCCTCTGTGTCCTTTTACAGTCTGAACGCTTGTGTAGATCCATATCTCCTGTTCCCCTCCACTCCTCTGTCTTTTTACAGTCTGAACGCTATGTAGATTCATGCCTCCTGTTCCCCTCCACCCCTCTGTGCCCTTTTACAGTCGGAACGCTAGTGTAGATTCATGCCTCCTGTTCCCCTCCACCCCTCTGTGTCCTTTTACAGTCTGAACGCTTGTGTAGATTCATGCCTCCTGTTCCCCTCCACTCCTCTGTTTCCTTTTACAATCTGAACGCTTGTGTAGATTCATGCCTCCTGTTCCCCTCCACTCCTCTGTTTCCTTTTTCAGTCTAAACTCTATGTAGATTCATGCCTCCTGTTCCCCTCCACCCCTCTGTGTCCTTTTACAGTCTGAACGCTTGTGTAGATTCATGCCTCCTGTTCCCCTCCAACTCTCTGTTTTCTATGACAGTCTGAACGCTTGTTTAGATCCATGTCTCCTGTTCCCCTCCACACCTCTGTTTCCTTTTACAGTCTGAACGCTTTTGTAGATCCATGACTCCTGTTCCCCTCCACTCCTCGGTTTCCTTTTACAGTCTGAACGCTTGTGTAGATCCATATATCCTGTTCCCCTCCACTCCTCTGTTTCCTTTTTCAGTCTGAACGCTTGTGTTGATTCATGCCTCCTGTTCCCCTCCACTCCTCTTTTTCCTTTCACAGTCTGAACACTTGTGTCGATCCATATCTCATCTTCCCCTCCACTCCTCTGTTTCCTTTTACAGTCTGAACGCATGTGTGGATCCATATCTCCTGTTCCCCTCCACCCCTCTGTGTCCTTTTACAGTCTGAACGCTTGTGTGGATCCATATCTCCTGTTTCCCTCCACCCCCTGTGTCCTTTTACAGTCAGAACGCTTGTGTGGATCCATATCTCCTGTTCCTCTCCACTCCTCTGTTTCTTTTTACAGTCGGAAAGCTTGTGTAGATCCATGCCTCCTGTTCCCCTCCACCCCCTGTGTCCTTTTACAGTCTGAACGCTTGTGAAGATCCAAATCTCCTCTTCCCCTCCACTCCTCTGTTTCCTTTTACAGTTTGAACGCTTGTGTAGATGCATATCTCCTGTTCCTCTCCACTCCTCTGTTTCCTTTTACAGTCTGAACGCTATGTAGATTCATGCCTCCTGTTCCCCTCCACCCCTCTGTGTCCTTTAACAGTCTGAAAGCTATGTAGATTCATGCTTCCTGTTCCCCTCCACCCCTCTGTGTCCTTTTACAGTCTGAACGCTTGTGTAGATTTATGCCTCCTGTTCCCCTTCACCACTCTGTGTCCTTTTACAGTCTGAATGCTTGTGTAGATTTATGCCTCCTGTTCCCCTCCACCTCTCTGTGTCCTTTTACAGTCTGAGCGCTTGTGTAGATTCATGCCTCCTGTTCCCCTCCATCCCTCTGTGTCCTTTTACAGTCTGAGTGCTTGTGTAGATTTATGCCTCCTGTTCCCCTTCACCACTCTGTTTCCTTCTACAGTCTGAATACTTGTGTAGATTCATGCCTCCTGTTCCCCTCCACCCCTCTGTTTCCATTTACAGTCTGAATGCTTCTGTAGATTCATGCCTCCTGTTCCCCTCCACCTCTCTTTTTCCTTTTACAGTCCGAATGCTTGTGTAGATCCATGCCTCCTGTTCCCCTTCACCACTCTGTTTCCTTCTACAGTCTGAATACTTGTGTAGATTCATGCCTCCTGTTCCCCTCCACCCCTCTGTGTCCTTTTACAGTCTCAGCACTTGTGGAGATCCATGCCTCCTGTTCCCCTCCACCTCTCTGTTTCCATTTACAGTCTGAATGCTTGTGTAGATTCATGACTCCTGTTCCCCTCCACCTCTCTCTTTCCTTTTACAGTCTGAATGCTTGTGTAGATTCATGACTCCTGTTCCCCTCCACCTCTCTCTTTCCTTTTACAGTCTGATTGCTTGTGTAGATCCATGCCTCCTGTTCCCCTCCACCTCTCTGTTTCCTTTTACAGTCTCAGCACTTGTGTAGATCCATGCCTCCTGTTCCCCTCCACCCCTCTGTGTCCTTTTACAGTCTGAACGCTATGTAGATTCATGCCTCCTTCTCCCCTCCACCCCTCTGTGTCCTTTAACAGTCTGAAAGCTATGTAGATTCATGCCTCCTGTTCCCCTCCACCCCTCTGTGTCCTTTAACAGTCTGAGCGCTTGTGTAGATCCATGCCGTATGTTCCCCTCCACCCCTCTGTGTCTTTTTACAGTCTGAATGCTTGTGTGGATCCATATCTCCTATTCCCCTCCACCCCTCTGTGTCCTTTTACAGTCTCAGCACTTGTGTAGATCCATGCCTCCTGATCCCCTCCACCCCTCTGTGTCCTTTTACAGTCTGAACGCTATGTAGATTCATGCCTCCTTCTCCCCTCCAACCCTCTGTGTCCTTAAACAGTCTGAAAGCTATGTAGATTCATGCCTCCTGTTCCCCTCCACCCCTCTGTGTCCTTTAACAGTCTGAGCGCTTGTGTAGATCCATATCTCCTGTTCCCCTCCACCCCTCTGTGTCTTTTTACAGTCTGAATGCTTGTGTGGATCCATATCTCCTGTTCCCCTCCACCCCCTGTGTCCTTTTACAGTCTGAACGCTTGTGTGGATCCATATCTCCTGTTCCCCTCCACTGCTCTGTTTCTTTTTACAGTCTGAACGCTTAGGTAGATCCATGCCTCCTGTTCCCCTCCACCCCCTGTGTCCTTTTACAGTCTGAACGCTTGTGTAGATCCAAATCTCTTCTTCCCCTCCACTCCTCTGTTTCCTTTTACAGTTTGAACGCTTGGGTAGATCCATGCCTCCTGTTCCCCTCCACCTCTCTGTTTCCTTTAACAGTCTGAATGCTTGTGTAGATTCATGCCTCCTGTTCCCCTCCACCCCTCTGCGTCCTTTTACAGTCTCAGCACTTGTGTACATCCATGCCTCCTGTTCCCCTCCACCCCTCTGTGTCCTTTTACAGTCTGAACGCTATGTAGATTCATGCCTCCTTCTCCCCTCCACCCCTCTGTGTCCTTTAACAGTCTGAAAGCTATGTAGATTCATGCCTCCTGTTCCCCTCCACCCCTCTGTGTCCTTTAACAGTCTGAGCGCTTGTGTAGATCCATGCCATATGTTCCCCTCCACCCCTCTGTGTCTTTTTACAGTCTGAATGCTTGTGTGGATCCATATCTCCTGTTCCCCTCCACCCCCTGTGTCCTTTTACAGTCTGAACGCTTGTGTGGATCCATATCTCCTGTTCCCCTCCACTCCTCTGTTTCTTTTTACAGTCTGAACGCTTAGGTAGATCCATGCCTCCTGTTCCCCTCCACCCCCTGTGTCCTTTTACAGTCTGAACGCTTGTGTAGATCCAAATCTCCTCTTCCCCTCCACTCCTCTGTTTCCTTTTACAGTTTGAACGCTTGGGTAGATCCATATCTCCTGTTCCCCTCCACTCCTCTGTTTCCTTTCACAGTCTGAACACTTGGGTAGATCCATGCCTCCTGTTCCCCTCCACTCCTCTGTTTCCTTTTACAGTCTGAACGCTTGTGTAGATCTATATCTCCTGTTCCCCTCCTCCTCTCTGTTTCCTTTTACAGTCTAAATGCTTGTGTAGATTCATGCCTCCTGTTCCCCTCCACCACTCTGTGTCCTTTTACAGTCTGAACGCTTGTGTAAATCCATGCCTCCTGTTCCCCTCCACTCCTCTCTTTCCTTTTACAGTCTGAACGCTTGTGTCGATCCATATATCCTGTTCCCCTCCACCTCTCTTTTTTCTTTTACAGTCTGAATGCTTGTGTAGATCCATATCTCCGGTTCCCTTCCACCTCTCTTTTTCTTTTTCCAGTCTGAATGCTTGTGTAGATCCATGCCTTCTGTTCCCCTCCACTCCTCTGTTTCCTTTTACAGTCTGAACGCTTGTGTCGATCCATATATCCTGTTCCCCTTCACCTCTCTTTTTTCTTTTACAGTCTGAATGCTTGTGTAGATCCATGCCATATGTTCCCCTCCACCCCTCTGTGTCTTTTTACAGTCTGAACGCTTGTTTAGATCCATATCTCCTGTTCCCCTCCACTCCTCTGTTTCCTATTACAGTCTGAACACTGGTGTAGATTCATGCCTCCTGTTCCCCTCCAATCCTCTGTTTCCTTTTACAATCTGAACGCTTGTGTAGATTCATGCCTCCTGTTCCCCTCCACTCCTCTGTTTCCATTTTCAGTCGGAACGCTTGTGTAGATTAGTTTCTCCTGTTCATCTCCTCTGTTTCCTTCTACAGTCTGAAAGCTAGTGTGGCTTTGTGCCTCCTGTTCTCTTCCACTCCTCTGTTTCCTTTTACAGTCTGAACGCTTGTGTAGGTCCATATCTCCTGTTCCCCTTCACCTCTCTGTTTCCTTTAACAGTCTGAATGCTTTTGTAGATCCATATCTCCTGTTCCCCTCCCCTCCTCTGTGTCCTTTTATAGTCTGAACGCTTGTGTAGATCTATGCCTCCTGTTCCCCTCCACTGCTCTGTTTCCTTTTACAGTCTGAACGCTTGTGTGGATCCATATCTCCTGTTCCCCTCCACCCCTCTGTGTCCTTTTACAGTCTGAACGCTTGTGTGGATCCATATCTCCTGTTCCCCTCCACCCCTCTGTGTCCTTTTACAGTCTGAACGCTTGTGTGGATCTATGCCTCCTGTTCCCCTCCACTGCTCTGTTTCCTTTTACAGTCTGAACGCTTGTGTGGATCCATATCTCCTGTTCCCCTCCACCCCTCTGTGTCCTTTTACAGTCTGAACGCTTGTGTGGATCCATATCTCCTGTTCCCCTCCACCCCTCTGTGTCCTTTTACAGTCTGAACGCTTGTGTGGATCCATATCGCCTGTTTCCCTCCACCCCCAGTGTCCTTTTACAGTCAGAACGCTTGTGTGGATCCATATCTCCTGTTCCTCTCCACTCCTCTGTTTCTTTTTACAGTAGGAACGCTTGTGTAGATCCATGCCTCCTGTTCCCCTCCACCCCATGTGTCCTTTTACAGTCTGAACGCTTGTGTAGATCCAAATCTCCTCTTCCCCTCCACTCCTCTGTTTTCTTTTACAGTTTGAACGCTTGTGTAGATGCATATCTCCTGTTCCCCTCCACTCCTCTGTTTCCTTTTACAGTCTGAACGCTTGTGTTGATTCATGCCTCCTGTTCCCCTCCACTCCTCTTTTTCCTTTCACAGTCTGCACACTTGTGTAGATCCATATCTCCTCTTCCCCTCCACTCCTCTGTTTCCTTTTACAGTCTGAACGCATGTGTGGATCCAAATCTCCTGTTCCCCTCCACCCCTTTGTGTCCTTTTACAGTCGGAACGCTATGTAGATTCATGCCTCCTGTTCCCCTCCACTCCTCTTTTTCCTTTCACAGTCTGAACACTTGTGTAGATCCATATCTCCTCTACTCCTCCACTCCTCTGTTTCCTTTTACAGTCTGAGCGCTTGTGTAGGTCCATGCCTCCTTCTCCCCTCCACCCCTCTGTGTCATTTTCCTGTCTGAACGCTATGTAGATTCATGCCTCCTGTTCCCCTCCTCCCCTTTGTGTCCTTTTACAGTCTGAATGTTTGTGTGGATCCATATCTCCTGTTCCCCTCCACCCCCTGTGTCCTTTAACAGTCTGAGCGCTTGTGTAGATTCATGCCATATGTTCCCCTCCACCCCTCTGTGTCCTTTTACAGTCTGAACGCTTGTGTGGATCCATATCTCCTGTTCCCCTCCACCCCTCTGTGTCCTTTTACAGTCGGAACGCTATGTAGATTCATGCCTCCTGTTCCCCTCCACTCCTCTTTTTCCTTTCACAGTCTGAACACTTGTGTAGATCCATATCTCCTCTACTCCTCCACTCCTCTGTTTCCTTTTACAGTCTGAGCGCTTGTGTAGGTCCATGCCTCCTTCTCCCCTCCACCCCTCTGTGTCATTTTCCTGTCTGAACGCTATGTAGATTCATGCCTCCTGTTCCCCTCCTCCCCTTTGTGTCCTTTTACAGTCTGAATGTTTGTGTGGATCCATATCTCCTGTTCCCCTCCACCCCCTGTGTCCTTTTACAGTCTGAACGCTTGTGTGGATCCATATCTCCTGTTCCCCTCCACTGCTCTGTTTCTTTTTACAGTCTGAACGCTAAGGTAGATCCATGCCTCCTGTTCCCCTCCACCCCCTGTGTCCTTTTACAGTCTGAACGCTTGTGTAGATCCAAATCTCCTCTTCCCCTCCACTCCTCTGTTTCCTTTTACAGTTTGAACGCTTGGATAGATCCATATCTCCTGTTCCCCTCCACTCCTCTGTTTCCTTTCACAGTCTGAACACTTGGGTAGATCCATGCCTCCTGTTCCCCTCCACTCCTCTGTTTCCTTTTACAGTCTGAACGCTTGTGTAGATCTATATCTCCTGTTCCCCACCTCCTCTCTGTTTCCTTTTACAGTCTGAATGCTTGTGTAGATTCATGCCTCCTGTTCCCCTCCACCACTCTGTGTCCTTTTACAGTCTGAACGCTTGTGTAGATCTATATCTCCTGTTCCCCACCTCCTCTCTGTTTCCTTTTACAGTCTGAACGCTTGTGTAGATCCATATCTCCTGTTCCCCTCCACCTCTCTTTTTTCTTTTACAGTCTGAATGCTTGTGTAGATCTATATCTCCTGTTCCCCACCTCCTCTCTGTTTCCTTTTACAGTCTGAACGCTTGTGTAGATCCATGCCTTCTGTTCCCCTCCACTCCTCTGTTTCCTTTTACAGTCTGAACGCTTGTGTCAATCCATTTATCCTGTTCCCCTCCACCTCTCTTTTTTCTTTTACAGTCTGAATGCTTGTGTAGATCCATATCTCCTGTTCCCTTCCACCTCTCTTATTCCTTTTACAGTCTGAATGCTTGTGTAGATTCATGCCTCCTGTTCCCCTCCACTCCTCTGTTTCCTTTTACAATCTGAACGCTTGTGTAGATTTATGACTCCTGTTCCCCTCCACTCCTCTGTTTCCTTTTACAGTCTGAACGCTTGTTTAGATCCATATCTCCTGTTCCCCTCCACTCCTCTGTTTCCTATTACAGTCTGAACACTGGCGTAGATTCATGCCTCCTGTTCCCCTCCAATCCTCTGTTTCATTTTACAATCTGAACGCTTGTGTAGATTCATGCCTCCTGTTCCCCTCCACTCCTCTGTTTCCATTTTCAGTCGGAACGCTTGTGTAGATTAGTTTCTCCTGTTCATCTCCTCTGTTTCCTTCTACAGTCTGAAAGCTAGTGTGGCTTTGTGCCTCCTGTTCTCTTCCACTCCTCTGTTTCCTTTTACAGTCTGAACGCTTGTGTAGGTCCATATCTCCTGTTCCCCTTCACCTCTCTGTTTCCTTTAACAGTCTGAATGCTTTTGTAGATCCATATCTCCTGTTCCCCTCCCCTCCTCTGTGTCCTTTTATAGTCTGAACGCTTGTGTAGATCTATGCCTCCTGTTCCCCTCCACTCCTCTGTTTCTTTTTACAGTCTGTACGCTTGTGTTGATTCATGCCTCCTGTTCCCCTCCACTCCTCTTTTTCCTTTCACAGTCTGCACACTTGTGTAGATCCATATCTCCTCTTCCCCTCCACTCCTCTGTTTCCTTTTACAATCTGAACGCATGTGTGGATCCAAATCTCCTGTTCCCCTCCACCCCTTTGTGTCCTTTTACAGTCGGAACGCTATGTAGATTCATGCCTCCTGTTCCCCTCCACTCCTCTTTTTCCTTTCACAGTCTGAACACTTGTGTAGATCCATATCTCCTCTACTCCTCCACTCCTCTGTTTCCTTTTACAGTCTGAGCGCTTGTGTAGGTCCATGCCTCCTTCTCCCCTCCACCCCTCTGTGTCATTTTCCTGTCTGAACGCTATGTAGATTCATGCCTCCTGTTCCCCTCCTCCCCTTTGTGTCCTTTTACAGTCTGAATGTTTGTGTGGATCCATATCTCCTGTTCCCCTCCACCCCCTGTGTCCTTTTACAGTCTGAACGCTTGTGTGGATCCATATCTCCTGTTCCCTTCCACTCCTCTGTTTCTTTTTACAGTCTGAACGCTTGTGTAGATCCATGCCTCCTGTTCCCCTCCACCCCCTGTGTCCTTTTACAGTCTGAACGCTTGTGTAGATCCAAATCTCCTCTTCCCCTCCACTCCTCTGTTTCCTTTTACAGTTTTAATGCTTGTGTAGATGCATATCTCCTGTTCCCCTCCACTCCTCTGTTTCCTTTTACAGTTTGAAGGCTATGTAGATTCATGCCTCCTGTTCCCCTCCACCCCTCTGTGTCCTTTTACAGTCTGAGCGCTTGTGTAGATTCATGCCTCCTGTTTCCCTCCACCCCTCTGTTTCCTTTTACAGTCTGAACGCTTGTGTAGATCCATGCCACCTGTTCCCCTCCACTCCTCTGTTTCCTTTTACAGTCTGAACGCTTGTGTAGATCTATAACTCCTGTTCCCCTCCGCCTCTCTTTTTCCTTTTACAGTCTGAATGCTTGTGTAGATCCATGCCTCCTGTTCCCCTCCACCTCTCTGTTTCCTTTTACAGTCTGAATGCTTGTGTAGATTCATGCCTCCTGTTCCCCTCCACCTCTCTTTTTCCCTTTACAGTCTGAATGCCTGTGTAGATCCATATCTCCTGTTCCCCTCCACTCTTCTGTTTCCTTTTACAGTCTGAATGCCTGTGTAGATCCATATCTCCTGTTCCCCTCCACTCCTCTGTTTCCTTTTACAGTCTAAACGCTTGTTTAGATCCATATCTCCTGTTCCCCTCCACTCCTCTGTTTCCTATTACAGTCTGAACACTGGTGTAGATTCATGCCTCCTGTTCCCCTCCACTCCTCTGTTTCCTTTTACAATCTGAACGCTGGTGTAGATTCATGCCTCCTGTTCCCCTTCACTCCTCTGTTTCCATTTTCAGTCGGAACGCTTGTGTAGATTAGTTTCTCCTGTTCATCTCCTCTGTTTCCTTCTACAGTCTGAAAGCTAGTGTGGCTTTGTGCCTCCTGTTCTCTTCCACTCCTCTGTGTCCTTTTACAGTCTGAACGCTTGTGTAGATCCATATCTCCTGTTCCCCTTCACCTCTCTGTTTCCTTTAACAGTCTGAATGCTTTTGTAGATCCATATCTCCTGTTCCCCTCCCCTCCTCTGTGTCCTTGTCTGAACGCTTGTGTAGATCTATGCCTCCTGTTCCCCACCCCTCCTCTTATTTCTTTTAGAGTCTGAACGCCTGTGTAGATCTATGCCTCCTGTTCCCCTCCACTGCTCTGTTTCCTTTTACAGTCTGAACGCTTGTGTGGATCCATATCTCCTGTTCCCCTCCACCCCTCTGTGTCCTTTTACAGTCTGAATGCTTGTGTGGATCCATATCACCTGTTTCCCTCCACCCCCAGTGTCCTTTTACAGTCAGAACGCTTGTGTGGATCCATATCTCCTGTTCCTCTCCACTCCTCTGTTTCTTTTTACAGTCGGAACGCTTGTGTAGATCCATGCCTCCTGTTCCCCTCCACCCCCTGTGTCCTTTTACAGTCTGAACGCTTGTGTAGATCCAAATCTCCTCTTCCCCTCCACTCCTCTGTTTTCTTTTACAGTTTGAACGCTTGTGTAGATGCATATCTCCTGTTCCTCTCCACTCCTCTGTTTCCTTTTACAGTCTGAACGCTTGTGTTGATTCATGCCTCCTGTTCCCCTCCACTCCTCTTTTTCCTTTCACAGTCTGAACACTTGTGTAGATCCATATCTCCTCTTCCCCTCCACTCCTCTGTTTCCTTTTACAGTCTGAACGCATGTGTGGATCCATATCTCCTGTTCCCCTCCACCCCTCTGTGTCCTTTTACAGTCTGAACGCTATGTAGATTCATGCCTCCTGTTCCCCTCCACTCCTCTTTTTCCTTTCACAGTCTAAACACTTGTGTAGATCCATATCTCCTCTTCCCCTCCACTCCTCTGTTTCCTTTTACAGTCTGAGCGCTTGTGTAGGTCCATGCCTCCTTCTCCCCTCCACCCCTCTGTGTCATTTTCCTGTCTGAACGCTATGTAGATTCATGCCTCCTGTTCCCCTCCTCCCCTTTGTGTCCTTTCACAGTCTGAATGTTTGTGTGGATCCATATCTCCTGTTCCCCTCCACCCCCTGTGTCCTTTAACAGTCTGAGCGCTTGTGTAGATTCATGCCATCTGTTCCCCTCCACCCCTCTGTGTCCTTTTACAGTCTGAATGTTTGTTTGGATCCATATCTCCTGTTCCCCTCCACCCCCTGTGTCCTTTTACAGTCTGAACGCTTGTGTGGATCCATATCTCCTGTTCCCTTCCACTCCTCTGTTTCTTTTTACAGTCTGAACGCTTGTGTAGATCCATGCCTCCTGTTCCCCTCCACCCCCTGTGTCCTTTTACAGTCTGAACGCTTGTGTAGATCCAAATCTCCTCTTCCCCTCCACTCCTCTGTTTCCTTTTACAGTTTTAATGCTTGTGTAGATGCATATCTCCTGTTCCCCTCCACTCCTCTGTTTCCTTTTACAGTTTGAAGGCTATGTAGATTCATGCCTCCTGTTCCCCTCCACCCCTCTGTGTCCTTTTACAGTCTGAGCGCTTGTGTAGATTCATGCCTCCTGTTCCCCTCCACCCCTCTGTGTCCTTTTACAGTCTGAACGCTTGTGTAGATCCATGCCTCCTGTTCCCCTCCACTCCTCTGTTTCCTTTTACAGTCTGAACGCTTGTGTAGATCTATAACTCCTGTTCCCCTCCGCCTCTCTTTTTCCTTTTACAGTCTGAATGCTTGTGTAGATCCATGCCTCCTGTTCCCCTCCACCTCTCTGTTTCCTTTTACAGTCTGAATGCTTGTGTAGATTCATGCCTCCTGTTCCCCTCTACCTCTCTTTTTCCTTTTACAGTCTGAATGCTTGTGTAGATCCATGCCTCCTGTTCCCCTCCACCTCTCTGTTTCCTTTTACAGTCTGAATGCTTGTGTAGATTCATGCCTCCTGTTCCCCTCCACCCCTGTGTCCTTTTACAGTCTGAACGCTTGTGTAGATCCATATCTCCTCTTCCCCTCTACTCCTCTGTTTCCTTTCACAGTTTGAACGCTTGTGCAGATGCATATCTCCTGTTCCCCTCCACTCCTCTGTTTCTTTTTACTGTCTGAACGCTATGTAGATTCAAGCCTCCTGTTCCCCTCCACCCCCTGTGTCATTTTACAGTCTGAACGCTTGTGTAGATCCATATCTCGTCTTCCCCTCCACTCCTCTGTTTCCTTTCACAGTCTGAACACTTGTGTAGATCCAAACCTCCTGTTCCCCTCCACTCCTCTGTTTCCTTTTACAGTCTGAACGCTTGTGTAGATCTATACCTCCTGTTCCCCTCCACCTCTCTTTTTCCTTTTACAGTCTGAGTGCTTGTGTAGATCCATGCCTCCTGTTCCCCTCCACCTCTCTTTTTCCTTTTACAGTCTGAGTGCTTGTGTAGATCCATGCCTCCTGTTCCCCTCCACTCCTCTGTTTCCTTTAACAGTCTGAAAGCTATGTAGATTCATGCCTCCTGTTCCCCTCCACCCCTCTGTGTCCTTTTACAGTCTGAGCGCTTGTGTAGATCCATGCCATATGTTCCCCTCCACTGCTCTGTTTCCTTTTACAGTCTGAACGCTTGTGTGGATCCATATCTCCTGTTCCCCTCCACCCCTCTGTGTCCTTTTACAGTCTGAACGCTTGTGTGGATCCATATCTCCTGTTCCCCTCCACCCCTCTGTGTCCTTTTACAGTCTGAACGCTTGTGTGGATCCATATCGCCTGTTTCCCTCCACCCCCAGTGTCCTTTTACAGTCAGAACGCTTGTGTGGATCCATATCTCCTGTTCCTCTCCACTCCTCTGTTTCTTTTTACAGTCGGAACGCTTGTGTAGATCCATGCCTCCTGTTCCCCTCCACCCCCTGTGTCCTTTTACAGTCTGAACGCTTGTGTAGATCCAAATCTCCTCTTCCCCTCCACTCCTCTGTTTTCTTTTACAGTTTGAACGCTTGTGTTGATGCATATCTCCTGTTCCTCTCCACTCCTCTGTTTCCTTTTACAGTCTGAACGCTTGTGTTGATTCATGCCTCCTGTTCCCCTCCACTCCTCTTTTTCCTTTCACAGTCTGAACACTTGTGTAGATCCATATCTCCTCTTCCCCTCCACTCCTCTGTTTCCTTTTACAGTCTGAACGCATGTGTGGATCCATATATCCTGTTCCCCTCCACCCCTCTGTGTCCTTTTACAGTCTGAACGCTTGTGTGGATCCATATCTCCTGTTCCCCTCCACCCCTCTGTGTCCTTTTACAGTCTGAACGCTTGTGTGGATCCATATCGCCTGTTTCCCTCCACCCCCAGTGTCCTTTTACAGTCAGAACGCTTGTGTGGATCCATATCTCCTGTTCCCCTCCACTCCTCTGTTTCCATTTTGAGTCAGAACGCTTGTGTAGATTAGTTTCTCCTGTTCATCTCCTCTGTTTCCTTCTACAGTCTGAAAGCTAGTGTGGCTTTGTGCCTCCTGTTCTCTTCCACTCCTCTGTTTCCTTTTACAGTCTGAACGCTTGTGTAGATCCATATCTCCTGTTCCCCTTCACCTCTCTGTTTCCTTTAACAGTCTGAATGCTTTTGTAGATCCATATCTCCTGTTCCCCTCCCCTCCTCTGTGTCCTTTTATAGTCTGAACGCTTGTGTAGATCTATGCCTCCTGTTCCCCACCACTCCTCTTATTTCTTTTAGAGTCTGAACGCTTGTGTAGATCTATGCCTCCTGTTCCCCTCCACTGCTCTGTTTCCTTTTACAGTCTGAACGCTTGTGTGGATCCATATCTCCTGTTCCCCTCCACCCCTCTGTGTCCTTTTACAGTCTGAACGCTTGTGTGGATCCATATCGCCTGTTTCCCTCCACCCCCAGTGTCCTTTTACAGTCAGAACGCTTGTGTGGATCCATATCTCCTGTTTCTCTCCACTCCTCTGTTTCTTTTTACAGTCGGAACGCTTGTGTAGATCCATGCCTCCTGTTCCCCTCCACTCCTCTGTTTCCTTTTACAGTCTGAACGCTTGTGTTGATTCATGCCTCCTGTTCCCCTCCACTCCTCTTTTTCCTTTCACAGTCTGAACACTTGTGTAGATCCATATCTCCTCTTCCCCTCCACTCCTCTGTTTCCTTTTACAGTCTGAACGCATGTGTGGATCCATATCTCCTGTTCCCCTCCACCCCTCTGTGTCCTTTTACAGTCTGAACGCTATGTAGATTCATGCCTCCTGTTCCCCTCCACTCCTCTTTTTCCTTTCACAGTCTGAACACTTGTGTAGATCCATATCTCCTCTTCCCCTCCACTCCTCTGTTTCCTTTAACAGTCTGAATGCTTTTGTAGATCCATATCTCCTGTTCCCCTCCACACCTCTGTGTCCTTTTATAGTCTGAACGCTTGTGTAGATCTATGCCTCCTGTTCCCCACCACTCCTCTATTTTCTTTTAGAGTCTGAACGCTTGTGTAGATCTATGCCTCCTGTTCCCCTCCACTGCTCTGTTTCCTTTTACAGTCTGAACGCTTGTGTGGATCCATATCTCCTGTTCCCCTCCACCCCTCTGTGTCCTTTTACAGTCTGAACGCTTGTGCGGATCCATATCTCCTGTTCCCCTCCACCCCTCTGTGTCCTTTTACAGTCTGAACGCTTGTGTGGATCCATATCGCCTGTTTCCCTCCACCCCCAGTGTCCTTTTACAGTCAGAACGCTTGTGTGGATCCATATCTCCTGTTTCTCTCCACTCCTCTGTTTCTTTTTACAGTCGGAACGCTTGTGTAGATCCATGCCTCCTGTTCCCCTCCACTCCTCTGTTTTCTTTTACAGTTTGAACGCTTGTGTAGATGCATATCTCCTGTTCCTCTCCACTCCTCTGTTTCCTTTTACAGTCTGAACGCTTGTGTTGATTCATGCCTCCTGTTCCCCTCCACTCCTCTTTTTCCTTTCACAGTCTGAACACTTGTGTAGATCCATATCTCCTCTTCCCCTCCACTCCTCTGTTTCCTTTTACAGTCTGAACGCATGTGTGGATCCATATCTCCTGTTCCCCTCCACCCCTCTGTGTCCTTTTACAGTCTGAACGCTATGTAGATTCATGCCTCCTGTTCCCCTCCACTCCTCTTTTTCCTTTCACAGTCTGAACACTTGTGTAGATCCATATCTCCTCTTCCCCTCCACTCCTCTGTTTCCTTTTACAGTCTGAGCGCTTGTGTAGGTCCATGCCTCCTTCTCCCCTCCACCCCTCTGTGTCATTTTCCTGTCTGAACGCTATGTAGATTCATGCCTCCTGTTCCCCTCCTCCCCTTTGTGTCCTTTTACAGTCTGAATGTTTGTGTGGATCCATATCTCCTGTTCCCCTCCACCCCCTGTGTCCTTTAACAGTCTGAGCGCTTGTGTAGATTCATGCCATATGTTCCCCTCCACCCCTCTGTGTCCTTTTACAGTCTGAATGTTTGTGTGGATCCATATCTCCTGTTCCCCTCCACCCCCTGTGTCCTTTTACAGTCTGAACGCTTGTGTGGATCCATATCTCCTGTTCCCTTCCACTCCTGTTTCTTTTTACAGTCTGAACGCTTGTGTAGATCCATGCCTCCTGTTCCCCTCCACCCCCTGTGTCCTTTTACAGTCTGAACGCTTGTGTAGATCCAAATCTCCTCTTCCCCTCCACTCCTCTGTTTCCTTTTACAGTTTTAATGCTTGTGTAGATGCATATCTCCTGTTCCCCTCCACTCCTCTGTTTCCTTTTACAGTTTGAAGGCTATGTAGATTCATGCCTCCTGTTCCCCTCCACCCCTCTGTGTCCTTTTACAGTCTGAGCGCTTGTGTAGATTCATGCCTCCTGTTCCCCTCCACCCCTCTGTGTCCTTTTACAGTCTGAACGCTTGTGTAGATCCATGCCTCCTGTTCCCCTCCACTCCTCTGTTTCCTTTTACAGTCTGAACGCTTGTGTAGATCTATAACGACTGTTCCCCTCCGCCTCTCTTTTTCCTTTTACAGTCTGAATGCTTGTGTAGATTCATGCCTCCTGTTCCCCTCCACCTCTCTTTTTCCTTTTACAGTCTGAATGCTTGTGTAGATCCATGCCTCCTGTTCCCCTCCACCTCTCTGTTTCCTTTTACAGTCTGAATGCTTGTGTAGATTCATGCCTCCTGTTCCCCTCCACCTCTCTGTTTCCTTTTACAGTCTGAATGCTTGTGTAGATTCATGCCTCCTGTTCCCCTCCACCTCTCTTTTTCCTTTCACAGTCTGAATGCTTGTGTAGATCCATGCCTCCTGTTCCCCTCCACCTCTCTGTTTCCTTTTACAGTCTGAACGCTTGTGTAGATCCATGCCTCCTGTTCCCCTCCACTCCTCTGTTTCCTTTTACAGTCTGAACGCTTGTGTAGATCTATAACTCCTGTTCCCCTCCGCCTCTCTTTTTCCTTTTACAGTCTGAATGCTTGTGTAGATTCATGCCTCCTGTTCCCCTCCACCTCTCTTTTTCCTTTTACAGTCTGAATGCTTGTGTAGATCCATGCCTCCTGTTCCCCTCCACCTCTCTGTTTCCTTTTACAGTCTGAATGCTTGTGTAGATCCATGCCTCCTGTTCCCCTCCACCTCTCTGTTTCCTTTTACAGTCTGAATGCTTGTGTAGATTCATGCCTCCTGTTCCCCTCCACCTCTCTTTTTCCTTTTACAGTCTGAATGCTTGTGTAGATCCATGCCTCCTGTTCCCCTCCACCTCTCTGTTTCCTTTTACAGTCTGAATGCTTGTGTAGATTCATGCCTCCTGTTCCCCTCCACCCCTGTGTCCTTTTACAGTCTGAACGCTTGTGCAGATGCATATCTCCTGTTCCCCTCCACTCCTCTGTTTCCTTTTACTGTCTGAACGCTATGTAGATTCAAGCCTCCTGTTCCCCTCCACCCCCTGTGTCATTTTACAGTCTGAACGCTTGTGTAGATCCATATCTCGTCTTCCCCTCCACTCCTCTGTTTCCTTTCACAGTCTGAACACTTGTGTAGATCCATGCCTCCTGTTCCCCTCCACTCCTCTGTTTCCTTTTACAGTCTGAACGCTTGTGTAGATCTATACCTCCTGTTCCCCTCCACCTCTCTTTTTCCTTTTACAGTCTGAGTGCTTGTGAAGATCCATGCCTCCTGTTCCCCTCCACTCCTCTGTTTCCTTTAACAGTCTGAAAGCTATGTAGATTCATGCCTCCTGTTCCCCTCCACCCCTCTGTGTCCTTTAACAGTCTGAGCGCTTGTGTAGATCCATGCCATATGTTCCCCTCCACCCCTCTGTGTCCTTTTACAGTCTGAATGCTTGTGTGGATCCATATCTCCTGTTCCCCTCCACTGCTCTGTTTCTTTTTACAGTCTGAACGCTTAGGTAGATCCATGCCTCCTGTTCCCCTCCACCCCCTGTGTCCTTTTACAGTCTGAGCGCTTGTGTAGATTCATGCCTCCTGTTCCCCTCCACCCCTCTGTGTCCTTTTACAGTCTGAACGCTTGTGTAGATCCATGCCTCCTGTTCCCCTCTACTCCTCTGTTTCCTTTTACAGTCTGAACGCTTGTGTAGATCTATAACTCCTGTTCCCCTCCGCCTCTCTTTTTCCTTTTACAGTCTGAATGCTTGTGTTGATCCATGCCTCCTGTTTCCCTCCACCTCTCTGTTTCCTTTTACAGTCTGAATGCTTGTGTAGATTCATGCCTCCTGTTCCCCTCCACCTCTCTTTTTCCTTTTACAGTCTGAATGCTTGTGTAGATCCATGCCTCCTGTTCCCCTCCACCTCTCTGTTTCCTTTTACAGTCTGAATGCTTGTGTGGATCCATATCTCCTGTTCCCCTCCACTGCTCTGTGTCTTTTTACAGTCTGAACGCTTAGGTAGATCCATGCCTCCTGTTCCCCTCCACCCCCTGTGTCCTTTTACAGTCTGAACGCTTGTGTAGATCCATGCCTCCTGTTCCCCTCCACTCCTCTGTTTCCCTTTACAGTCTGAATGCCTGTGTAGATCCATATCTCCTGTTTCCCTCCACTCCTCTGTTTCCCTTTACAGTCTGAATGCCTGTGTAGATCCATATCTCCTGTTCCCCTCCACTCCTCTGTTTCCTTTTACAGTCTGAGCGCATGTGTAGATCCATATTTCCTGTTCCCCTCCACTCCTGTTTTCTTTTACAGTCTGAAAGCTCGTGTAGATTCATGCCTCCTGTTCCCCTCCACTCCTCTGTTTCCTTTTACAGTCTGAAAGCTCATGTCGATCCATGTCGTCTGTTCCCCTCCACTCCTTTGTTTGGCTGATCATACAGCAGAGAGCTGCTTCTCTCTGCTCAACGCTTTTCACGATTTCACATGATTGGCACTCAGTGGTCTCAGGTGCATTTCATGTGTGCAGCAACAGAACACTTGCAGATTCAAAGAAATTTACTTTTGTTTTTTAGTTTTTTAAGTTTTTTATCTGGATTGAGAGTTTTAACTTGAAGGCAAAATATTTTTTGATGTGAAAATTCTCAATATATTTTATGCGATTGACTTCTTTTAATTTCTCACTGAATTTTCAAGGAAAGAAAAAAATCAGCTTTATTTTTTGTCCATACCCTAATTCGGATTGCCATGAAGTTTATGGTGGTGCATCGAGATGATTTCTACGTTCCATTGTGTTTCTGTTCATCTAGTTACAGTAATTAATACTAATTAATTATGCTTCCATTTAATTACAGAAACTGACATCTTTCATTGCTGTAATAGCACAGAGGGAACAACGTCCTTTTAATTGTGTGAAGTACGTGCTCTAAAGACCAGCAGATTCATTGTTATGAACTGCGGCTGATTGTATCTTACACTGTGGTTGATCTTTTTTTCTGAGCTGTGGTCGGTTGATTATTTCTTGCACTGAGATGAAGTTTCATTATAGGATTCTGATTGATTTTTTTAAAAGCACAAATGTGGCTGTTACAGGTCCAGACTTGTTATGGTCATGTTACTCTCCTCCAAACCCCCCTCAGGAGCTCACTGCTCTAACGTGGGATTAGTACCTGCAGCGGACTCCCTCTGACGTGCAGCTTTTGTTTACTTATTGAAACAGCTAGAAGAGCAGTTTTTAATCCTGCCCCCATCAGTGGCCTGTTTGACACCATGGATCACAGCCTGCATACGGCATTTCTAACCTGAGATGAATTATCGCTGCCAGCCTGTGGCCTGTTATCTCCATGGGGGTAGCTATATAATAACGACATTTAATGGCTGTTTTCTTGGACTGAAATACTGCTTAATGGGCATTTTTAACATGCAAATGTACAGAGCTAAATACAGCATCCCCTGCTATTTTAAAGTTATTTCATGGAGTTTTGTCAGGGATTAAAAGTAAAGTAAGAAAAACGGCTTTCACATCTCCCTTGACCCACAGCCCGGTGAGGCGCAACGGAACCTGCAGCCACTGAAACTTTTACGGGAAAAAGTGCGAATGGCACCGAGAACTCGGCACGCTCCAGAAGCCGTCGGGCGCCAACGGCTGCAGCACTTCACCAGCGCGTGCATCAGAACAGCCATGAAAAACATAATTAAAAACACAACAGAGCGTACGCGGCAGGACGGCGCGTATAAATCACACGGAACAGAGAGGAGGGGCTGGGCTGGAAATAAGAGGTGAATTCTCTCAAAACAGAAACTAATGTGAACCAGACCAACCAATTAGAGCAGGCCAACGCCATCCTCACCTCTCCCTGCGCTGCTATTTAGAGAACTCACGACCTGTGTCAGTGTTTGTGTGTGTGTGTGAGTCTGTGCGTGCACATGTGCATGTCTGTGTGTGTGTGTGTGTGTGTGTGTCATAGGGGTACACCCTGGGGTAGGATGCTTCAGAATTACACCCTAAGGGAGGGGTGTTTTAGGGCTACACCCTGTGGGAGGGGTGTGTCAGGGGCACACCCTGGGGGCAGGATGTTTAGGGGTACACCCAGTTGGAGGGGTGTTTTAGGTGTACTCCTAGTGGGAGGGGTGTTTGGGGGTACACCCTGTGGGAGAGGTGTTTTAGGGGTAACCCTCTGGAAGGGGTGTTTCAGGGGTATACCCTGGGGGAGGGGTGTTTTAGGGGTACACCATGTGGGAGGGGTGTTTTAGGGGTACACCCTGTGGGACAGGTGTTTTAGGGGTACACCCTGTGGGAGGGGTGTTTTAGGGGTATACCCCGGGGAGGGGTATTTTAGGAGTAAACTCAGTGGGAGGCTTGTTTTAGGGGTACACACTGTGGGAGGGGTATTTAAGGGTACACCCTGTGGGAGGGGTGTTTTAGCAGTACACCCTGGGAAGGGGTATTTTAGGGATACACCCAGTGGAAGGGTTGTTTTAGGGGTACCCCTAGTCGGAGGGGTGTCTTAGGGATACACCCTGTGGGAGGGGTGTTTTAGGGATACACTTATTGGGAGGGGTGTTTTCGATGTACATCCAGAGGTAGGGGTATTTTAGGGGTACACCCTGTGGGAGGGGTATTTTAGGGGTACATCCAGTGGGAGGGTTGTTTTAGGATTACGCCTAGAGGGAGGGGTGTTTTAAGGGTACACCCTGTGGGAGGGGTATTTTAGGGCTACATCCAGCAGGAGGGGTATTTTAGGGGTTCACCTAGTGGGAGGGGTGTTTTAGGGATACACCTATCGCAAGGGGTGTTTTAGATGTACATCCAGAGAGAGGGGTATTTTAGGGGTACACCCTGTGGGAGGGGTGTTTTAGGGGTACACCCAGTGGGAGGGTTGTTTTAGGATTACACCTAGAGGGAGGGGTGTTTCAAGGGTACACCCTGTGGGAGGGGTATTTTAGGGCTTCATCCAGCAGGAGGGGTATTTTAGGGGTACGATCTGGGCGTGGGTATTTTAGGGGTACACCTAATGGGAGGGGTGTTTTAGGGGTACACCCTGGCGGATGTGTTTTGAAAGTGTACGCACTAGGGGAGGGGTGCTTCAGGACAACCCCCTTGGACAGGTGCGTTTTTGAGGTACACCTGAGTGCTGGGGTTTTCATCAGTCTCTCCCTAATGGTCTGCAGATGGATCTCTGCTGAGTAAAGTCTTGGCCGGTAAAGTTGCACCCGGAGTTATTTATGGCCTCCTATGAGGCATTTAGACAAATCTGAGCTAATGTTGCCCTAACAGAGAGGAGTGACTCAAAACTATTGCTCATTGTAAACTGACTTCCTTCGAACCGAGGCTCCAAGCACACAGCACATTCTGGTTTGAAGAACCAAAGAAACCTGACCACCATGTGCTCTCTTTTAAAGTAGCAGAAAATCGGCTTCAGCTTTGTCTCCAGAGGGCAACGTGCTTTTCATTGTTTAAAAGGTTTTTCAATGCTGGCCTCGTGGTCATGTGACTGCCCTCATTTTAAAAATCTGCTTTCGACTTCAAATCATTTGTTGCTTTTAAACATTGCCCAGGACCTCAGTTAAGTCTGTGTGTGACCTTCTTCCTTGAGGCTAAATAGATTTTACGCCCTCAGCCGATTGCTTGTGCGGTTCGGGGATTCGAAGAGTGGCTCAGCGTGGCTGATTGGATTGAGGTGCAAAGTTTACAGGGCATCCCTTGCACTGGTCTACAAACAGCAGCAGAGGTTTATTAAAATCTGTCAGGGTATAATCTATAATACGTATATCGGGAGATGCATTGAACAGCAGGGCATTCAAATATGATGAGAGAGTATTAATGTTCCTCTATAAGCCTGTTCGACCAGACAAAAGTGCTGCTGTAACGATGCTGAATGTGCATATATCTGCACATTTCCTCCCTCAGGTTTCTGATCAGTCCGTATGTTTAACTGGTAAATTCTGCTTGAATATCAGCACTTAGAGCTGTAGGCTTTTTGTTCTATGTTTTCAGTGTTCTTTCGTTTGTGCCACCTAAGAGTATGTGTGTGTGCGCGCGTGTGTGTGTGTGTGTGTGTGTGTGTGTGTGGCGCATAACAGTGTGTCTGCATATATGTGTGTGTGTGTGTGTGTGTGTGTGTGATGGGTGTAAGAGTGTGTGCATGGTTGTCACTTTTAGATGTATATGTGTGTTTGTTTGTGTGTGTGTGTGTGTGTTTTACGCTTAAGAGTTTGTGCTGGTTTGAGTTTTAAGTGTATATGTTTGTGTGTGTGTGTTTTAGGTGTATGGGGTATGAGAGCGTGTGCGCATTTATATGTATGTATTTGAAGTGGATGTGTGTGGGTGTGTTTGAGTTATTAGTTTGTGTGTGTGCAAGTGTATATGTGCTTTTTTGTTTTAAGTGTGTGTGTTTTAGCTGTTTTTGGTGTAGTAGTGAGTGCGTGTTTATGTGTTTGAGGCGTAAGTGCGCGTGTATGTGTTTGAGGTATAAGTGTGCATGTGTGTGTGTCTGAGGTGTACGAGCGCGTATGTGTGTGTGTTTGAGGTATAAGTGTGCATGTGTGTGTGTGTTTGAAGCATAAGAGTGCATGTGTGTGTGTCTGAGGTGTACGAGCGCGTATGTGTGTGTGTTTGAGGTGTAAGGGTGCATGTGTGTGTGTGTTTGAAGCATAAGAGTGCATGTGTGTGTGTCTGAGGTGTACGAGCGCGTGTGTGTGTGTGTGTTTGAGGTGTAAGTGTGCAAGTGTTTGTGTGTGTTTGAGGCATAAATGTGCATGTCTCTGTGTGTTTGAGGCATAAGCTTGCAAGTGTGTGTGCGTGTTTGAGGCATAAGTGTGCATATATGTGTGTGTTTGAGGTGTAAGTTGTGCATGTGTGTGTGTGTGTTTGAGATACAAGTGTGCATGTGTGCATGTATTTTTGAGGTTTGAGAGTGTGTGTGTATGTGTGTTTGAGGTGTAAGTGTACGTGTGTGTGTGTGTGTGTGTGTGTGTTTGAGATACAAGTGTGCATGTATGTTTTAGGTGTGAGAGTGTGTGTGTATGTGTGTTTGAGGTGTAAGTGTACGTGTGTGTGTGTGTGTGTGTGTGTTTGAGATATAAGTGTGCATGTGTGCATGTATTTTTTAGGTGTGAGAGTGTGTGTATGTGTGTTTGCGTGTTTGAGGTGTAAGTGTAGGTGCGTGCGTGCGTGTGTGTGTTTTAAGTGTTAATGCGTACACGTTTCTTGTGTATGAGCGCGCGAGCGTGTGTTTGAGGTGTAAGTGTGCCTGTGTGAGTGCCTGTGATGTGTTAAAGTGTGTGTGTGTGGAAGGTTAAAGAGCGTACTGCACTACAATATTAGCTATAGGTCCAGAGTAAGATGGCTGACTGACTGAGATCTAAAACAGAAAAGCTTGAAGACTGCAATGAGGAAATTGACCTGATTGGTTCTTACTTGTGAATATATTGATCCTAATCCCGCTTCACGTAGATAAATCTGCAATTCTGATTCGCTATGGGCAGCCGAGTAATTTTGCACACAGCCCTGATATAAACTTGTCTCCTCTTCACCGGGAGTGAGAGAGTGAGAGATGGGAGGAGGAGCGGAGATAGAGAGGGATGAGCACTGAACATGTGCGAGGACTGGGCAGTGACAGGGATGAGCACTGAGCATGTGAGAGGACTCGGCAGAGACAGGGATGAGCACTGAGCATGTGAGAGGACTCGGTAGTGACAGGGATGAGCGCTGAGCATGTGAGAGGACTCAGCAGTGACAGGGATGAGCACTGAGCATGAGCAAGGACTCCAAAGTGACAGGGATGAGCACTGAGCATGTGAGAGGACTCGGCAGAGACAGGGATGAGCACTGAGCATGTGAGAGGACTCGGCAGAGACAAGGATGAGCACTGAGCATGTGCGAGGACTCGGCAGTGACAGGGATGAGCACTGAGCATGTGAGAGGACTCAGTAGTGACAGGGATGAGCACTGAGCATGTGAGAGGACTCGGTAGTGACAGGGATGAGCGCTGAGCATGTGAGAGGACTCAGCAGTGACAGGGATAAGCACTGAGCATGTGCAAGGACTCCAAAGGGACAGGGATGAGCACTGAGCATGTGAGAGGACTCGGCAGTGACAGAGATGAGCACTGAGCATGTGCGAGGACCCCACAGTGACAGGGATGAGCACTGAGCATGTGAGAGGACTTCACAGTGACAGGGATGAGCACTGAGCATGTGAGAGGACTCTACAGTGACAAGGATGAGCACTCAGCATGTGGGAGGACTGGGCAGTGACAGGGATGAGCAATGAGCATGTGCGAGGACTCCGCAGTGACTGGCATGAGCACTGAGCATGTGCAAGGACTCGGTAGTGACAAGGATGAGCACTGAGCATGTGTGAGGACTCCACAGTCACAGAGATGAGCACTGAGCATGTGCGAGGACTCGGCAGTGACAGGGATAAGCACTCAGCATGTGGGAGGACTGGGCAGTGACAGGGATGAGCAATGAGCATGTGCGAGGACTCCGCAGTGACAGGGATAAGCACTCAGCATGTGGGAGGACTGGGCAGTGACAGGGATGAGCAATGAGCATGTGCGAGGACTCCGCAGTGACAGGCATGAGCACTGAGCGTGTGCAAGGACTCGGTAGTGACAAGGATGAGCACTGAGCATGTGTGAGGACTCCACAGTCACAGAGATGAGCACTGAGCATGTGCGAGGACTCGGCAGTGACAGGGATGAGCACTGATCATGTGCAAGGACTCGGCAGTGACAGGGATGAGCACTGAGCATGTGCATGGGCTTGGCAGTGACAGAGATGAGCACTGAGCATATGCGAGGACTCGGCAGTGACAGGGAGGAGCATTAAGCATGTGCGCGGACTCGGCAGTGACAGGGATGAGCGCTGAGCATGTGCAAGGACTCTTCAGTGACAGGGATGAGCACTGAGCATGTGTGAGAACCCCACAGTAACAGGGATGAGCATTGAGCATGTGCTAGGACTCTGCAGTGACAGGGATGAGCGCTGAGCATGTGCAAGGACTCTTCAGTGACAGGGATGAGCACTGAGCATGTGCGAGGACTCAACAGTGACAGGGATGATCACTGAGCATGTGTGAGGACCCCACAGTAACAGGGATGAGCATTGAGCATGTGCTAGGACTCTGCAGTGACAGGGATGAGCACTGAGCATGTGAAAGAACTCCGCAGTGACAGGGATTAGCAATGAACATGTGCGAGGACTCAGCAGTGACAAGGGTGAGCAATCAGCATGTGCAAGGACTCAGCAGTGACAGGGATGAGCACTGAGCATCTGAGAGGACTCAGCAGTGATAGAGATGAGCACTGAGCATGTGAGAAAACTCCATAGTGACAGGGATGAGCACTGAGCATGTGCGAGGACACGGCAGAGACAGGGATGAGCACTGAACATGTGCGAAGACTCGGTTGTGACAGGGATGAGCACTGAGCATGTGAGAAGACTCGGCAGAGACAGGGATGAGCCCTGAGCATGTGCGAGGACTCGGCAGTGACAGGGATGAGCAATGAGCATGTGCATGGGCTTGGCAGTGACAGAGATGAGCACTGAGCATATGCGAGGACTCGGCAGTGACAGGGAGGAGCATTAAGCATGTGCGCGGACTCGGCAGTGACAGGGATGAGCGCTGAGCATGTGCGAGGACTCGGCAGTGACAGGGATGAGCACTGAGCATGTGCATGGGCTTGGCAGTGACAGAGATGAGCACTGAGCATATGCGAGGACTCGGCAGTGACAGGGAGGAGCATTAAGCATGTGCGCGGACTCGGCAGTGACAGGGATGAGCACTGAGCATGTGCATGGGCTTGGCAGTGACAGAGATGAGCACTGAGCATATGCGAGGACTCGGCAGTGACAGGGAGGAGCATTAAGCATGTGCGCGGACTCGGCAGTGACAGGGATGAGCGCTGAGCATGTGCAAGGACTCTTCAGTGACAGGGATGAGCACTGAGCATGTGTGAGAACCCCACAGTAACAGGGATGAGCATTGAGCATGTGCTAGGACTCTGCAGTGACAGGGATGAGCGCTGAGCATGTGCAAGGACTCTTCAGTGACAGGGAGGAGCATTAAGCATGTGCGCGGACTCGGCAGTGACAGGGATGAGCGCTGAGCATGTGCGAGGACTCGGCAGTGACAGGGATGAGCACTGAGCATGTGCATGGGCTTGGCAGTGACAGAGATGAGCACTGAGCAAATGCGAGGACTCGGCAGTGACAGGGAGGAGCATTAAGCATGTGCGCGGACTCGGCAGTGACAGGGATGAGCACTGAGCATGTGCATGGGCTTGGCAGTGACAGAGATGAGCACTGAGCATATGCGAGGACTCGGCAGTGACAGGGAGGAGCATTAAGCATGTGCGCGGACTCGGCAGTGACAGGGATGAGCACTGAGCATGTGCATGGGCTTGGCAGTGACAGAGATGAGCACTGAGCATATGCGAGGACTCGGCAGTGACAGGGAGGAGCATTAAGCATGTGCGCGGACTCGGCAGTGACAGGGATGAGCGCTGAGCATGTGCGAGGACTCGGCAGTGACAGGGATGAGCACTGAGCATGTGCATGGGCTTGGCAGTGACAGAGATGAGCACTGAGCATATGCGAGGACTCGGCAGTGACAGGGAGGAGCATTAAGCATGTGCGCGGACTCGGCAGTGACAGGGATGAGCACTGAGCATGTGCATGGGCTTGGCAGTGACAGAGATGAGCACTGAGCATATGCGAGGACTCGGCAGTGACAGGGAGGAGCATTAAGCATGTGCGAGGACTCGGCAGTGACAGGGATGAGCGCTGAGCATGTGCAAGGACTCTTCAGTGACAGGGATGAGCACTGAGCATGTGCGAGGACTCCAAAGTGACAGGGATGAGCATTGAGCATGTGAGAGGACTCTTCAGTGACAGGGATGAGCACTGAGCATGTGCGAGGACTCCAAAGTGACAGGGATGAGCATTGAGCATGTGAGAGGACTCAACAGTGACAGGGATGATCACTGAGCATGTGTGAGGACCCCACAGTAACAGGGATGAGCATTGAGCATGTGCTAGGACTCTGCAGTGACAGGGATGAGCACTGAGCATGTGAAAGAACTCCGCAGTGACAGGGATTAGCAATGAACATGTGCGAGGACTCAGCAGTGACAAGGGTGAGCAATCAGCATGTGCAAGGACTCAGCAGTGACAGGGATGAGCACTGAGCATCTGAGCGGACTCAGCAGTGATAGAGATGAGCACTGAGCATGTGAGAAAACTCCATAGTGACAGGGATGAGCACTGAGCATGTGCGAGGACACGGCAGAGACAGGGATGAGCACTGAACATGTGCGAAGACTCGGTTGTGACAGGGATGAGCACTGAGCATGTGAGAAGACTCGGCAGAGAGAGGGATGAGCACTGAGCATGTGCGAGGACTCGGCAGTGACAGGGATGAGCAATGAGCATGTGCAAGGACTCCGTAGTGACAGGCACGAGCACTTAGCATGTTTTTTTTATTTATTCATTTAACCCATATTTTACCAGGTAGTCCCATTGAGATCAACGATCTCTTTTTCAAGGGAGACCTGGCCAAGATAGCAGCATGACATGTTACATATACAGGACAAACACAAAAGAATATACAGTGTAAACATAAAAAACATAGAATAGCTTCAAATGATACCAACAGACATAAAAGATATTCAATAAACTGTGGACTCACATTAAAATGGTCAACTGCATTGACAAGTACCAACCGATTTATTCACCATTGTACTAATAAAAGATTTGAAAACCGACAAGGAGACCAAATCCTTTAGTTTCAAATCTTTTTGCAGGCTATTCCAGGTGAGGGGAGCCGAGCACTTAAAAGCTTTCTTTCCCAAATTGGTCCGTGCGCTTGGAACTGACAATAAAATCACATCTTGAGATCTCAAATTATAACTGCAATCAGATCTTAGTTCAATCAAAGAACAAATATAAGAAGGGAGTTCACCTAAAATTGCTTTATAAATAAACGAATACCAGTGACTGAGCCTACGCATGGTCAAAGATGGCCACCCAGCCCTGGCATACAGAGTACAATGGTGAGTAAGGGCTTTACAATTGGTCATAAATCTCAAGGCACTGTGATAAACACTGTCCAACTTTTGTAAGCAATTGGCAGACGCATGCATGTATAAAAAATCACCATAATCAATAACTGATAAAAAAGTGGCAGAGATCAGCTTCTTTCTCGTCTCGAAAGAGAAACAGGACTTATTTCTAAAATAAAACCCCAACTTTGGTCTCAACTTTTTAACCAAATTTTCAACATGGGGTTTAAAAGAAAGACAGTCATCAAGCCAGATACCAAGATATTTAAAACTTGAGACAATTTCCAACTTCTTTCCCGCAGCAGTAATAATATCCTGACTAAATACAAGTTTCTTTCTAGTATTTGAGAAATGCATTACTTTGGTTTTGTCAGCATTTAAAATCAACTTTAAATGTAACAACTGAGTCTGTATAATGTCAAACACATCCTGCAGTTTGGAAAGGGCCTGTACAATGGTGGAACCAGCACAATAAATCACTGTATCATCCGCATAAAGATGAAAAATTGCACCTTCTACATTTTGTCCCAAACTATTAATATAGATCGAAAATAAAAGTGGACCCAAAACAGACCCCTGGGGTACACCATTTCTTATATTTAACCAGTTTGAAGTGAGCCCATCAAATTTGACACATTGACATCTTTCAGCGAGATAGTTTACAAACCATCCCACTGCCTGGTTGGATATTCCAATACTAATTAACCTATCTTTGAGAATAGAATGATCCACCGTATCAAAAGCTTTAGTCAGGTCAATAAACAAAGCTGCACAACTTTGTTTCTTATCCAATATGCCAATGATGTCATTTAACACTTTCATAACCGCAGTGGTAGTGCAAGGACTCCACAGTGACAGGGATGAGCACTGAGCATGTGCGAGGACTCCACAGTGACAGAGATGAGCAATGAGCATGTGCGAGGACTCCACAGTGACAGAGATGAGCAATGAGCATGTGCAAGGACTCCGTAGTGACAGGCACGAGCACTTAGCATGTGCAAGGACTCCACAGTGACAGGGATGAGCACTGATCATGTGTGAGGACTCCACAATGACAGGGATGACCACTGAAAATGTTGGAGGACTGGGCAGTGACAGAGATGAGCACTGAGCATGTGCGAGGACTCTGCAGTGACAGGGATTAGCACTGAGCATGTGCGAGAACTCCACAGTGCCAGGGCTGGGCACTGAGCATGTAATACGACTCTGCAGAGATAGGGATGAGCACTGAGCATGTGTTAGGACTCCACAGTGACAGGGATGAGCACTGAGCATGTGCGAAGACTCTGCAGAGACAGGGATGAGCACTGAGCATGTGGGAGGACTGGGCAGTGACAGGGATTAGCAATTAGCATGTGCGAGGTCTCAACAGTGCCAGGGATGAGCACTGAGCATGTAAGAGGACTCAGCTGTGAACGGGGTGAGCAATGAGCATGTATGAGGACTCCAAAGTGACAGGGATGAGCACTGAGCATGTGAGAGCACTCCACAGTGACAGGGATTAGCACTGAGCATGTGAGAGGACTCGGCTGTGACAGAGTTGAGCACTGAGTATGTGCAAGGACTCCACAGTGACAGGGATGAGCATTGAGCATATGAAAGAACTACACAGTGACAGGGATGAGCACTGATCATGTGCAAGGACTCGGCAGTGACAGGGATGAGCACTGAGCATGTGCAAGGGCTCGGCAGTGACAGAGATGAGCACTGAGCATGTGCGAGGACTCAACAGTGACAGGGATGATCACTGAGCATGTGTGAGGACCCCACAGTAACAGGGATGAGCATTGAGCATGTGCTAGGACTCGGCAGTGACAGGGATGAGCACTGAGCAAGTGCGAGGACTCCACAGTGACAGGGATGAGCACTTAGCATGTGTGAGGACCCCACAGTAACAGGAATGAGCATTGAACATGTGCTAGAACTCTGCGGTGACAGAGATGAGCAATGAGCATGTGAGAGGACTGGGCAGTGACAGGGATTAGCAGTGAGCATGTGTGAGGACTCAACAGTGCCAGGGATGAGCACTGAGCATGTGGGAGGACTAAGCAGTGACAGGAATTAGCAATGAGCATGTGCGAGGACTCCACCGTGCCAGGGATGAGCACTGAGCATGTGCGAGAACTCGGCAGTGATAGGGATGAGCACTGAGCATGTGCGAGGACTCCAATTTCACAGGGATGAGCACTGAGCATGTGAGAGGACTACGAAGTGACAGGGATGAGCACTGGGCATGTGCGAGGACTCTGCAGTGACAGGGATGAGCAATGAGCATGTGCGAGGACTCCACAGTGCAGGGATGAGCACTGAGCTTGTGCGAGGACACAGCAGTGACAGGGATGAGCACTGAGCATGTGCAAGGACTCCACAGTCACCAGGATGAGCGCTGAGTATGTGTGAGGACTCAACAGTGCCAGGGATGAGCACTGAGCATGTGGGAGGACTAAGCAGTGACAGGAATTAGCAATGAGCATGTGCGAGGACTCCACCGTGCCAGGGATGAGCACTGAGCATGTGCGAGAACTCGGCAGTGATAGGGATGAGCACTGAGCATGTGCGAGGACTCCAATTTCACAGGGATGAGCACTGAGCATGTGAGAGGACTACGTAGTGACAGGGATGAGCACTGGGCATGTGCGAGGACTCTGCAGTGACAGGGATGAGCAATGAGCATGTGCAAGGACTCCACAGTGCAGGGATGAGCACTGAGCTTGTGCGAGGACACAGCAGTGACAGGGATGAGCACTGAGCATGTGCAAGGACTCCACAGTCACCAGGATGAGCGCTGAGCATGTGTGAGGACTCGGCAGTGACCGAGATGAGCACTGAGCATGTGAGGGGACTCGGCTGTGACAGGGATGAGCACTGAGCATGTGAGAGGACTCCACAGTGACACGGATGAGCACTGATCATGTGCAAGGACTCGGCAGTGATAGCGATGAGCACTGAGCATATAAGAGGACTCAGCAGTGACAGGGATGAGCACTGAGCATGTGCAAGGACTTCACAGTGCAGGGATGAGCACTGAGCTTGTGCGAGGACACAGCAGTGACAGGGATGAGCACTGAGCATGTGCAAGGACTCCACAGTCACCAGGATGAGCGCTGAGTATGTGTGAGGACTCAACAGTGCCAGGGATGAGCACTGAGCATGTGGGAGGACTAAGCAGTGACAGGAATTAGCAATGAGCATGTGCGAGGACTCCACCGTGCCAGGGATGAGCACTGAGCATGTGCGAGAACTCGGCAGTGATAGGGATGAGCACTGAGCATGTGCGAGGACTCCAATTTCACAGGGATGAGCACTGAGCATGTGAGAGGACTACGTAGTGACAGGGATGAGCACTGGGCATGTGCGAGGACTCTGCAGTGACAGGGATGAGCAATGAGCATGTGCAAGGACTCCACAGTGCAGGGATGAGCACTGAGCTTGTGCGAGGACACAGCAGTGACGGGGATGAGCACTGAGCATGTGCAAGGACTCCACAGTCACCAGGATGAGAGCTGAGCATGTGTGAGGACTGGGCAGTGACCGAGATGAGCACTGAGCATGTGAGGGGACTCGGCTGTGACAGGGATGAGCACTGAGCATGTGAGAGGACTCCACAGTGACACGGATGAGCACTGATCATGTGCAAGGACTCGGCAGTGATAGCGATGAGCACTGAGCATATAAGAGGACTCAGCAGTGACAGGGATGAGCACTGAGCATGTGCAAGGACTTCACAGTGACAGGGATGAGCACTGAGCATGTGGGAGGACTCAACAGTGACAGGGATGAGAACTGAGCATGTGAGAGGACTCCACAGTGACACGGATGAGCACTGATCATGTGCAAGGACTCGGCAGTGATAGCGATGAGCACTGAGCATTTAAGAGGACTCAGCAGTGACAGGGATGAGCACTGAGCATTGTCAAGGACTCGGCAGTGACAGGGATGAGCACTCAACATGAGCCAAAGACTCCGCAGTGACAGGCATGAGCACTGAGGATGTGCAAGGACTCAGCAGTGACACGGATGAGCACTGATCATGTGCAAGGACTCGGCAGTGATAGCGATGAGCACTGAGCATTTAAGAGGACTCAGCAGTGACAGGGATGAGCACTGAGCATGTGAGAGGACTTCACAGTGACAGGGATGAGCACTGAGCATGTGCGAGGACTTAACAGTGACAGGGATGATCACTGAGCATGTGTGAGGACCCCACAGTAACAGGGATGAGCATTGAGCATGTGCTAGGACTCGGCAGTGACAGGGATGAGCACTGAGCAAGTGCGAGGACTCCACAGTGACAGGGATGAGCACTTAGCATGTGTGAGGACCCCACAGTAACAGGAATGAGCATTGAACATGTGCTAGAACTCTGCGGTGACAGAGATGAGCAATGAGCATGTGAGAGGACTGGGCAGTGACAGGGATTAGCAGTGAGCATGTGTGAGGACTCAACAGTGCCAGGGATGAGCACTGAGCATGTGGGAGGACTAAGCAGTGACAGGAATTAGCAATGAGCATGTGCGAGGACTCCACCGTGCCAGGGATGAGCACTGAGCATGTGCGAGAACTCGGCAGTGATAGGGATGAGCACTGAGCATGTGCGAGGACTCCAATTTCACAGGGATGAGCACTGAGCATGTGAGAGGACTACGAAGTGACAGGGATGAGCACTGGGCATGTGCGAGGACTCTGCAGTGACAGGGATGAGCAATGAGCATGTGCGAGGACTCCACAGTGCAGGGATGAGCACTGAGCTTGTGCGAGGACACAGCAGTGACAGGGATGAGCACTGAGCATGTGCAAGGACTCCACAGTCACCAGGATGAGCGCTGAGTATGTGTGAGGACTCAACAGTGCCAGGGATGAGCACTGAGCATGTGGGAGGACTAAGCAGTGACAGGAATTAGCAATGAGCATGTGCGAGGACTCCACCGTGCCAGGGATGAGCACTGAGCATGTGCGAGAACTCGGCAGTGATAGGGATGAGCACTGAGCATGTGCGAGGACTCCAATTTCACAGGGATGAGCACTGAGCATGTGAGAGGACTACGTAGTGACAGGGATGAGCACTGGGCATGTGCGAGGACTCTGCAGTGACAGGGATGAGCAATGAGCATGTGCAAGGACTCCACAGTGCAGGGATGAGCACTGAGCTTGTGCGAGGACACAGCAGTGACAGGGATGAGCACTGAGCATGTGCAAGGACTCCACAGTCACCAGGATGAGCGCTGAGCATGTGTGAGGACTCGGCAGTGACCGAGATGAGCACTGAGCATGTGAGGGGACTCGGCTGTGACAGGGATGAGCACTGAGCATGTGAGAGGACTCCACAGTGACACGGATGAGCACTGATCATGTGCAAGGACTCGGCAGTGATAGCGATGAGCACTGAGCATATAAGAGGACTCAGCAGTGACAGGGATGAGCACTGAGCATGTGCAAGGACTTCACAGTGCAGGGATGAGCACTGAGCTTGTGCGAGGACACAGCAGTGACAGGGATGAGCACTGAGCATGTGCAAGGACTCCACAGTCACCAGGATGAGCGCTGAGTATGTGTGAGGACTCAACAGTGCCAGGGATGAGCACTGAGCATGTGGGAGGACTAAGCAGTGACAGGAATTAGCAATGAGCATGTGCGAGGACTCCACCGTGCCAGGGATGAGCACTGAGCATGTGCGAGAACTCGGCAGTGATAGGGATGAGCACTGAGCATGTGCGAGGACTCCAATTTCACAGGGATGAGCACTGAGCATGTGAGAGGACTACGTAGTGACAGGGATGAGCACTGGGCATGTGCGAGGACTCTGCAGTGACAGGGATGAGCAATGAGCATGTGCAAGGACTCCACAGTGCAGGGATGAGCACTGAGCTTGTGCGAGGACACAGCAGTGACAGGGATGAGCACTGAGCATGTGCAAGGACTCCACAGTCACCAGGATGAGAGCTGAGCATGTGTGAGGACTGGGCAGTGACCGAGATGAGCACTGAGCATGTGAGGGGACTCGGCTGTGACAGGGATGAGCACTGAGCATGTGAGAGGACTCCACAGTGACACGGATGAGCACTGATCATGTGCAAGGACTCGGCAGTGATAGCGATGAGCACTGAGCATATAAGAGGACTCAGCAGTGACAGGGATGAGCACTGAGCATGTGCAAGGACTTCACAGTGACACGGATGAGCACTGATCATGTGCAAGGACTCGGCAGTGATAGCGATGAGCACTGAGCATTTAAGAGGACTCAGCAGTGACAGGGATGAGCACTGAGCATGTGAGAGGACTTCACAGTGACAGGGATGAGCACTGAGCATGTGAGAGGACTCCACAGTGACAGGGATGAGCACTGAGCATGTGCAAAGACTCCGCAGTGACAGGGATAAGCACTCAGCATATGGGAGGACTGAGCAGTGACAGGGATGAGTACTGAGCATGTGCAAGGACTCCACAGTCACAGGGATGAGCACTGAGCATGTGAGAGGACTCCACAGTGAAAGGGATGAGCACTGAGCATGTGGGAGGACTCAACAGTGACAGGGATGAGAACTGAGCATGTGAGAGGACTCCACAGTGACACGGATGAGCACTGATCATGTGCAAGGACTCGGCAGTGATAGCGATGAGCACTGAGCATTTAAGAGGACTCAGCAGTGACAGGGATGAGCACTGAGCATGTGAGAGGACTTCACAGTGACAGGGATGAGCACTGAGCATGTGAGAGGACTCCACAGTGACAGGGATGAGCACTGAGCATGTGCAAAGACTCCGCAGTGACAGGGATAAGCACTCAGCATATGGGAGGACTGAGCAGTGACAGGGATGAGTACTGAGCATGTGCAAGGACTCCACAGTCACAGGGATGAGCACTGAGCATGTGAGAGGACTCCACAGTGAAAGGGATGAGCACTGAGGATGTGCCAGGACTCCACAGTGACAGGGATGAGCACTGAGCATATGGGAGGACTGGGCAGTGACTGGGATGAGTAATGAGCATGTGTGAGGACTCCACAGTGACAAGGATGAGCACTGAGCATGTGCGAGGACTCAGTTGTGACAGGGATAAGCAATGAGCATGTGCGAGGACTCCACAGTCACAGGGATGAGAACTGAGTATGTGCGAGGACTCGGCAGTGACATGAGCATTGAGCATTTGAGAGGACTCCGAGTGACACGGATGAGCAATGAGCATGTGCGAGGACTCGGCAGTGACAGGGATGAGCACTGAGCATGTGAGAGGACTCTACAGTGACAGGGATGAGCACTAAGCATGTGAGGGGACTCTATAGTGACAGAGATGAGCAGTGAGCATGTGCGAGGACTCCGCAGTGACAGGCACGAGCACTGATCATGTGCGAGGACTCCACAGTGACAGGGATGACCACTGATAATGTTGGAGGACTGGGCAGTGACAGAGATGAGCACTGAGCATGTGCGAGGACTCTGCAGTAACAGGGATGAGCACTGAGCATGTGCCGGAACTCCACAGTGACAGGGATGAGCACTGAGCAGGTGAGAGGACTCCACACTGACAGGGCTGAGCACTGAGCATGTGCGACGACTCTGCAGAGACAGGGATGAGCACTGAGCATGTGCTAGGACTCCGCAGTGACAGTCATGAGCATTGAGCATGTGCAAGGACTCGGCAGTGACAGGGATGAGCACTGAGTATGTGCGAGGACTTGGCAGCGACAGAGATGAGCACTGAGCATGTGAGAGGACTCGGCAGTGACAGGGATGAGTATTGAGCATGCGTGAGGACAAAGCAGTGACAGGGATGAGCACTGAGCAAGTGTGAGGACTCCACAGTGACAGGGATGAGCACTGAGCATGTGCAAGGACTCCACAGTGACAGGGATGAGCACTGAGCATGTGCGAAGACTCTGCAGAGACAGGGGTTAGCACTGAGCATGTGGGAAGACTGGGCAGTGACAGGGATTAGCAATGAGCATGTGCGAGGTCTCAACAGTGCCAGGGATGAGCACTTAGCATGTAAGAGGACTCGGCAGTGACAGGGGTGAGCACTGAGCATGTATGAGGACTCCAAAGTGACAGGGATGAGCACTGAGCATGTGAGAGTACTCCACAGTGACAGGGATGAGCACTGAGCATGTGAGAGGACTCGGCTGTGACAGAGTTGAGCACTGAGCATGTGCAAGGACTCCACAGTGACAGTGATGAGCACTGAGCATGATAGAGAACTACCCAGTGACAGGAATGAGCACTGATCATGTGCAAGGACTCGGCAGTGACAGGGATGAGCACTGAGCATGTGCAAGGGCTCGGCAGTGACAGGGATGAGCATTGAGCATGTGTGAGGACATGGCAGTGACAGGGATGAGCACTGAGCATATGGGAGGACTGGGCAGTGACAGGGATTAGCAATGAGCATGTGCGAGGTCTCAACAATGCCAAGGATAAGCACTGAGCATGTAATAGGACTCGGCAGTGACAGGGATGAGCACTGAGTATGTGCGAGGACTCGCCAGTGACAGGGATGAGCACTGAGCATTGTCAAGGACTCGGCAGTGACAGGGATGAGCACTCAACATGAGCCAAAGACTCCGCAGTGACAGGCATGAGCACTGAGGATGTGCAAGGACTCAGCAGTGACAGGGATGAGCACTGATCATGTGCAGGGGCTCCGCAGTGACAGGGATGACCACTGATCATATGGGAGGACTGTGCAGTGACAAGAATGAGCACTGAGCATGTGAGAGGACTCCACAGTGTCAGGGATGAGCACTGAGCATGTGAGAGGACTTTGCAGTGACAGGGATGAGCGCAGAGCATGTGTGAGGACTCCTTAGTGGCAGGGATGAGCACTGATCATGTGGGAGGACTCGGCAGTGACAGGGATGAGCACTGAGCATGTGTGAGGACTCCACAGCGGCAGGGATGAGCACTGAGCATGTTGGAGGACTCGGCAGAGACAGGGATGAGCACTGAGCATGTGGGAGGACTCGGCAGTGACAGGGATGAGCACTGAGCATGTGCGAGGATTTGGCAGTGACAGGGATGAGCACTGAGCATGTGCGAAAACTCCAAAGTGACAGGGATGAGCACTGAGCATGTGCGAGGACTCGGCAGTGACAAGGATGAGCATTGAGTATGTTTGAGGACTCGGCAGTGACAGGGATGAGCACTGAGCATGTGCGAGTACTCCACAGTAACAGGGATGAGCACTGGGCATAAACACATCACAGGAGTAAAGCTCATGATAGTTGTGCTTTGTGATTCATCAGAGCCTGAGGCAGCATTTTTAGCTCTTAAACCAGTTGTAGGTGAAATGATTTGAACTTTTGAATCAGGTTTTAAAGAAATATAATGTACATACCAAGGTTTAATGCTTCAACCATGGGAAACCCTAGCGGGAGCTTCTGCTTCAGCCTTGGGAAACCCTACCAGGAGTTTCTGCTTCAGCCAAGGGAATCCCAACCAGGGGCTAATGCTTCAGCCATGGGAAACCGTACCAGGGGCTAATGCTTCAGCCATGGGAACTCTACTAGGGGCAAATGCTTTAGCCATGGGAAACCGTAACAGGGACTACTGCTTCAGCTATGGGAAACCCTACCTGGGGCTTCTGCTTGAGCCATGGGAAACCCTACCAGGGGCTAATGCTTCAGCCATGGGAAACTCTAATAGGGGCAAATGCTTCAGCCATGGGAAACTGTAACAGGGACTACTGCTTCAGCCATGGGAAACCGTAACAGGGACTACTGCTTCAGCCATGGGAAACCCTACCAGGGGCTACTGCTTCAGCCTAGGAAAACCTTCTCGGGGCTAATGCTTCAGCCATGGGAAACCCTACTAGGGGCTACTGCTTCAGCCATGGGAAACCCTACTAGGGGCTAATGCTTCAGCCATGGGAAACCTACCAGGGGCTACTGCTTCAGCCATGGGAAACCCTACCAGGGGCTACTGCTTCTGCCATGGGAAACCCTGCTAGGGGCTAATGCTTCAGCCATGGGAAACCCAACTAGGGGCTAATGCTTCAGCCCTGGGAAACCCTACCAGGGGCTAATGCTTCAGCCATGGGAAACCTACTAGGGGCTACTGCTTCAGCCATGGGAAACCCTACCAGGGGCTACTGCTTCTGCCATGGGAAACCCTGCTAGGGGCTAATGCTTCAGCCATGGGAAACCCTACTAGGGGCTAATGCTCCAGCCATGGGAAACCCATTCCAGAGGCGACTGCTTCAGCCATGGGAAACCCTACCAGTGCCTACTGCTTCAGCCATGGGAAACCCTACTAGGGGCTAATGCTTCAGCCATGGGAGACCCTAGCAGGGGCTAATGCTCCTGCCACGGGAAACCCATTCCAGGGGCTACTGCTTCAGCCATGGGAAACCCTAACAGGGGCTACTGCCTCAGCCATGGGAACACCTACTAGGGGCTAATGCTTCAGCCATGGGAAACCCTACTATGGGCTTATGCTTCAGCCATGGGAAACCCTCCCAGGGGCTAATGCTTCAGCCATGGAAAACCTACTAGGGGCTCATGCTTCAGCCATGGGAAACCCTACCAGGGGCTAATGCTTCAGCCATGGGAAACCCTACCAGAGGCTAATGCTTCAGCCATGGGAAACCTTGACAGCACCAGATGCTCCAGCTATGGAAAACCCTACCAGGATGAAATGCTCCATGCAACATAGCTCCCAACATCCCAGAGGCACGGAGACTCCTCTACTACAATAAGGTATCCTTAGTGTTGGAAAACATGGGTGCCAATAGCAGATAGGCCCTCTGAAGTTTTGCACATTGTGGAGGGCCAATACACAACCTTGTCTGGCCCCAATGCCTCTTGTATATAATTCCTTGATCATTCCCTTTGTCTGTTAACCTCATCACAGCTCAGCCCACACCCCAATTTCCCCTCACCTTGATTGTCTCTCCCCCCACCCCGTATCACTATAGGCAAATTACCATTTGTTCCTTTGCATCCTTTGAACTTTCGGCTATAAGTGTTCACATTTTCCTTCAGTTGTTGGTTCTTGTTCATCTGTACTTGGGGAACAGACCCACTAGTTCCTCTACTCTATTAAACTACCCATTTTGCAACTAAGACGTGCCTGCATTGATTTTTTCTACTTACAAAAGTACGGAGGAATACAGCAAACTCTCTTTTAAATCCCACACTTAGGGATATGGTGAGGGGCTCAGACATCCAGGAGCAGCTCAGAGTAGAACCACTGCTCCTCTGCGTTGAGCGGAGTCAGATGAGGTGGTTGGGGCATCTGGTTCTTTGTAGCCCCGAGGCAGGCCCAGGACATGCTGGAGGGACCGTATCTCCCAGCAGGCCTGGGGATCCCCAGGAGGAGTTGGAGGAAGTGGCTGGGGAGGGGGCGCCTGGCCCTCTCTGCTTAGTCTGTTGGCCCGGCGACCCGGCCCCGAATAAGTGGAAGAAAATGGATGGATGGAACCTCTAGCTGAACCCACTGCTTCTCAGGACTTAAGCTAGCAGATGTGGAGAGATCGATAGAACATTCCAGAAACCTGCTGAAATATATAATCAACAGCACGCAGGGCCTCATCACAGTCACTGTTATGGTCACACTGCTGATCGGTGACTTCTGGGATAAAGGGTTAATGAGGTCACTCTTATAATTTATTATAATTAATGACTCTCATAATTAATTAATCTTGTGAGATTTTTCCCTCGCAGTGATGGATTTGAGATCTAATCAGGCCTGGGGTGCTGACAGCCAGCAAGGATGTTTCTGTCGACACATGGCTGTGTTTGAGTGGGGTGAATGTGTGTGTTCCACTGACTCAGGATCTATGTTTAGATGTCAGAGGTCTACGGAGATGGAGCAGGGGTTCTTCTGGAGAACTCTGTTATGAGGTGGTAATGGTCATAGACATTTGTCAGCTATAAATTGATGGCTTCACTTTATATGCAAGCATTATGGCCATCTATGTTTGAGTCAAAAACAGATAAATTACAAAATGCATTCCCTTTCTGTACACATAACATACAATCACAGCCTGACTATTCTAAGCCAATGTTGTACACAGTGACTGAAATTCGAGGCACAAAACATCCATTTTAACTAATCATTAGTCTCTATTGGTTTTCAATCATTTTCCTTAATTGAAAAGTTTTCCAATTATTAGAAATTCCATCATCAGGTAAACACACAGCTTCTTTCTCAACGCAATGAATCAGCAAAAATTCAATTCAGAAGAAATGTTTTATTCAATCATCAAAAAAATTGATTAACTCTGTTAACTTCCCAATTTGTTTTTAGCAGATCCTGCGATGCAGGCCATCTAACCCTAAGCTATTTGAAGGAAGATTAGAGACAGGTGTCCTCGACTGAATAACGCTGATGGAACATCTCCTCTTCCTTTCATGAGGAACACTGGCCACATCCGATAGGGCTGAGCGATTCTTGAGTTCACGTAATGTTGATTAAGAATGATAATAATGAAAGCACACAGGTCAAGACTCATCATTGGATGAATGGGATGTTCTATGCCTCCTCCATCTTCAGCTCACCAACCGCCTCTGGTCAGACATTGGCTTTATTTGGGCAGCTGGTCGGCC